>JAODAL010002802.1:0-187045 GCA_025379985.1 Phyllomedusa bahiana | reverse complement strand
TTTTTACTATAGGGTCTATGGAGACAGCGGGACGTTTTACTTAGGGGTCTATGGGATACGCGGGAGGGTTTTTTAAACAATAAGCAAGGGGAAAACAGCGGGACGTTCAACAAAAGGGTCAAAGGGAGACAGCGGGCCCTTTTTACAAAAATTAGGGAATTTTCTTTGGGGGGACAGCGGATTTTCTCATATAGAGTCTATGGAAGACAGCGGGAGGTTTTTAAAAAGAGTTTTATGGGAGACACCCGGGAGGTTTTTACAATAGAGCCCTATCGGGAGAAAGGGAGGGATTTTCCGTCGTTTTTTCCAGCGTTTTTGAAAACGAAAAACCCCTAAAAAAACCCGGAGGTTTTTCTGTGCAGTGAGAAAGAGCCTAACACAGAGCTTGAAGCTGCGTAAACATTTTTTCCAAGATAGAAATAAAAATTTTTGCAACTTTTCTAAAACCAAAAAAAGTGATTTACACCCCTCACATTTTTGGGGGAAATTTATAAGGGTATGTTCACACATTTGTTTTTGGATCCGAAAAATCGCATTAAAAATCCCGCAGCAATCCCCTTCCTAAATGGACCCAAACCTACCCAAACCCCAAGGAGCGGGTTTGCCCTGGCTGCACAGGATCGAAACCCTATTTTTTTATTACGGGCCCCCTGCTGCCCTTTTCAGCCCCAAAAACTGACATAAACAATTTTTTGGGACGGTCCGAAAGACGAAATTTGAAATTTGGTGGTAAAAACCCCGTTCCCTTGCTCATTTTAAAAGCAATTTAAATCACCCCTGCCCCATTGTTAGATGCATTTTTGGGGGGTTCCTTTTTGGGGGTTTCCGACAGAGGGAAATCCCCAAAACAAAAATTTATTTTCCCACCCGGACCAACCCCCCGTTTGTGGGGTCTTTCCCTAAGGCATGTTCACACGGTTCCAAAAATTCAGAACATTTTTTCCCGGTGGATTTCCGATTGAAAATAGGGTTTCCGGGAAATCAGCGAAAATCATTCCCAATACGTGTCACAAAGTGTGGCCCCGTATTTCGGTGGGAATTACACCCCCCTTTTTAACTATGGGGGGGGATTGCCCCCAAAAACGGCAAAATTTAAGTGACGGGAAACCATTTTTTTTCCCGGGCCCTTTTCCCGGCCGCCCATCCGCGGCGAAAATACGTCAGGGAAATACGTGTCGTCTAAACGAGGGACCGTATTTCCCATTTAAATCTTTTAAAAAAATTGGCCTGAGACTTTTTGGCCCACTGTTTTGGGAAGTATTTACGAAAAAACGCAGCTTTTTTAAAAGGTAAGTTCACTTGGCAAATTGCGGGGCTCATCCCCTTTTTTTAAATTAGCAAGGCAGTGGTTGTCTTGGAGGTATTTGGGTTCATGTTGGATACTGCAGCCCAGACAGGAGGGGATCATGCTTTTTGCTTCAGGAGGGTCACGGGGACTGTTCCCATTCAAAAAAAACTATAAGCTCCCCACACCGGGCACTCATACAGCCCCAACCATGACACTCCCACCACCATGCTTGACTGTGGACAGACCCACTTGTCTTTGTACTCCTCACCTGGTTGACGCCACACATGCATTACACCATCTGAACTGCCCCCTGAGATATTCAACTGTTAACCCTGACCCCACTAATACTGCCCCCTGTAATACTCCACTGGTAACTGTGACTCCTCCACTACTGACCTCTATGGTACTGTCCTGGTAACTTGGACCCCTTTAATACTCATCCTTTGGCTAGCTCGCGAGTAACTGACCCCTCCAATACCGGTGATACCTCACTGGTAACTATGACCCTTCCATTACTGCTCCCTGTGGTACTTCACTAGTAACTGGGACCTCTTTGATATTGACTCCTTTCAATATTAACCCATGTGGTACCCCACTGGTAACTAGGACCCATCCATTACTGACCCTTCTGGTACTTAACTGTGATCCATCCTCAATACTGCCCCCCCTGTTGAAGCCCACTAGTAACTGTAACCTCTTTACTACTGGCCCCAGTGTAACCCCACTATTAACTGTGAAGTTTCACACTGACCCCAATGGTAACTGTGACCCAATCAGAGTATGTTCCACCAACAACCTCCATCTGAGCCAACTGGTAGTTCATCACTTTACGGATGGGACAACCCTTTAAAAGTCAACACCTTCACCCTAACCAGGTGTAAATTGTATTTTTTGTGATTTTTTAGGGGCTTCACTCCACTGTTTAAATCTTCATGACCTGCAGATGTTCTGGTCGGGGGCCCCCATTTGATGTCACTGGATTTTTCAGGAAGATGAGATATTAGGCAAAACACATTAGGGGTAATTAAAGAGAATGTGAAGAAGACAAATCCCGGCTCGGTCTCAGGTAGCCATGGTGATGTCCTGATTAGCTTTAGGGTTTAGATTAAACCCTCTTCCCTGGATCCGTTTGTCTCGATTAACCCCTTCAGTCATGGATGGGAAGCGGCAGCAGAAACACAATGGGACCTGGGGCTGGCGGGCGGAAGCATCCCGGATTTATTAGCTTAATGAGCATCTGATCACCGCCATGATCAAAGCGAAGATCTGATTGTCAGCGAGGAGCCCAAAATATCCGAGCCAATTTAATGAGCTATTTAAGAAGCGTACTGCCGGGATTGTTACCTTGAAACGCGTCATAAAAATGCTAAATATGCAGGCGCTGGAAGATTATGAGACTGCCATCAGATTGTTCAGCAAAGCAATCAGCAATCACCCCCTCCTACATCTCTTGGACTTTTTAACCCTTTAAAGGGGTTTTCCCACCGTAGGATTTGCTGGTATATTAATAGAGTATGTAATCAAAGTCTGATAGGTGCAGATAGGAACGAGCCCCAGAAAGTTACGGTTTAGAACGGAGAACTGGTCGTGCATGCACACGACTTTCCATTCTGTTCTAAGGGAGTTCCGAGCATGGCCGAACCTTCCGCTCCCCCTGTACTGGAACTCTGATAGAACAGAATGGAGAACACAGCGCTCCACTGTACTGGGAACTTCATGAACAGAATGGAGAACACAGTGCTCCCTTTTACTGGGAAAATCATGATAGAAGAATGGAGAACACAGCGCTCCCTGTACTGGGAACTCCATAGAACAGAATGGAGAACACAGTGCTGCCTGTACTGGGAAACTCCATAGAAACAGAATGGAGAAACAGCGCTCCCCTGTAATGGGAACTCCCTTAGAACAGAATGGAGGACACAGCGCTCCCTGTACTGAGAACTCGTATGAACAGAATGGAGAACCACAGTACTCCCCTGTACTGGAACTCTGATATTTAAAAGAATGGAGAGAAAAACAGCGCTCCCCTGTACTGGAACTCCATAGAACAGAATGGAAGAACACAGGCTCCCCTTTTACTGAGAACTCCTATAGAACAGGAAAGGAGAAAAACAGTGCTCCCTGTATGGAACTCTATAGAATTTTTTTTAGAATGGAGAAAAACAGCGCTCCCTGTACTGGAAAATCTGATTTGAATAGAATGGGGAACACAGCGCTCCCCTGTACTTTGTACTCTGATATTATAGTATGGATAGAACACAGCGCTCCCCTCTACTGAGAACTCCCATAGAGGAGAATGGAGAACACAGCGCTCCCCTGTACTGGGAACTCTTATAGACAGAATGGAGAACACAGCGTCTCCTGTACCGGGAACTCCCATAGAATAGAAATGGACAACACAGCGCTCCCCGTACTGGGAACTCCATTAGAATAGAATGGAGAATACAGCGCTCCCCTGTACTGGGAACTCCATTAGAACAGAATGGAGAACACAGCGCTCCCCTGTACTGGGAACTCCCATAGAATAGAATAGAGAACACAGCGCTCCCCTGTACTGGAAACTCTCATAGAATAGAATGAAGAACACAGCGCTCCCCTGTACTGGGAACTGCCATAGAACAGAATGGAGAGAACACAGCGCTCCTCTGTACTGGGAACTCCCATAGAACAGAATGGAGAGAACACAGCGCTCCCCTGTACTGGTAACTCCCATAGAAAAGAATGGAGAACACACAGAACTGGGAAATCCCATAGAACAGACAGGAGAACACAGCGCTCCCCTGTACTGGGAACTCTGATAGAATAGAATGGAGAGAACACAGCGCTCCCCTCTACTGGGAACTCTGATAGAACAGAATGGAGAGAACACAGCGCTCCCCTGTACTGGGAACTCTGATAGAATAGAATGGAGAGAACACCGCTCTCCGCTGGACTGGGAACTCACATAGAACAGAATGGAGAACAGAGCACTCCCCTGTACTGGGAACTCCCATAGAACAGACTGGAGAGAACCCAGCGCTCCCCTGTACTGGGAACTCTCATAGAACAGAATGGTGGGCACAGCGCTCCCCTGTAATGGGAACTCCCATAGAACAGAATGGAGAGAACACAGCGCGCACCTGTACTGGGAACTCCCATAGATCAGACTGGAGAACACAGCGCTCCCTGTACTGGGAACTCTGATAGAAAAGAATGGAGACCACAGCGCTCCCCTGTACTGGGAACTCTGATAGAAAAGAATGGAGAGAACACAGCTCTCCGTTGTACTGGGAACTCCCATAGTACAGAATGGAGAACACAGCGCTCCCCTGTACTGGGAACTCTGATAGAATATACAGTATTTCTGTGCTGTGTACACATAGCCTCAGTGTAAAGCTGAGAACTCTGCACAGATGTTCCAGAATTAAGAGATAAACGACAATCACCTCGACGTCTGTAGTCAAGCAGTTTAATTTACGCATTCACCATACGGTAAACACACTGTGATAATGTTATTCTATGGATTAGAACGATTATGGCAATACCATAATTATATAAATTTTAATATTTTTTTTTTAACTTTTGCACAACAAAAAACACTTTAACTAAAACTTTATTGACGGATCTGTGTAGGAGCTTGTTTTTGGCGGGATGACTTTAAAGGGAATTTGTCATCAAAATGACTTATGTTAAACATATTTTTTAGGAATGTTTGGTTATTTTTTTTTTTTATTTTCCATATCACTTTCAGCATTTGTTATTGATTCTTAAATCCTGCAGTTTTTACTTTGGCCACTAACCCTAATAATAGTCTGACATTTCCTGTTCTGTAGAGGGAGATTTTCAGTTTCTGCTCATTATCAGTAAAAGCAAGGTCAAACTGAAAGGCGACACCAGTGTGAATACATAACACAGCAGTCACCAGTCACAATAGGAGATGTCACAGTTCACCCTTTCACCTCCCTGCACAGTGACTTTTTCCCAGGTCACAGAATAGAACTAGAAAACTCTCCTATAGAAGTCAATGGGACTGAGTCAGTCTTAAGGCTCCTATGTGCATGAAGCTGCTATAAAGTATCTCTCTGACTGCTGTTAAAACAGTGCAAACAAGAATGTCTTCCCACACAATCATATATAGACGGCCGAATAGAGAAATCTACAATCAGGAAATAAAAACGGCGAAGAGGAAAAGAATATGGATCAGGAGCTTGATTTAAATAAAAAAAAAAACATTTGTTTTTATTGGTAACATTTTGAGGTATATAAGACTTGATTGCTTTCTATTTTGTTTTTCGGTAGAAAAATTTGCCAAAAAAAGCAATTTTATTGTTTTTTTTTCATTTTCTCTTTTAGACGCTGTTCACCGAGTGAGAGGCATATGGCGACATGTATGAACGGGGCTGCGCCAGAAGTCTGCCGCATTTTCAGCCCGACTTCAGGCACAATACAGAGCGCATGCGGCACTTTGTAATGCGCCCGATCTCTGGGTGCGTGCGGGAGGCGGGGCGCACTAGAACCGTACACAGCTATACATTTATTTTTTACATTTTCTTAATTTTTTTTTATTACTAATTTTTAGTCCCACGAGTGAACGCAAACATGCCAACATTTGATTGCTGATATAATATACTGCATTACTTATGTATTGCAGTATATTATACCTGTCGGTGTAACACTGCCGGGCATGCTACTGTACCCGACTTCTGGCAGGGCCTAAAGAGCAGACGCAGAAATCAGACCTAGCAGCAATCATTAGGCCATCAGCTATCATGTAAAACCATTGGCTCCCTGGTAACACATCATAGGGGAGGCCAATGGGGTGAGAAAGGCAATCACCTGCCACTAAAACCACTTAGATGCCTTGGTCATTATTCACTGCGGCATCTAAGGGGTTAGACAGTTTGGATCTGAAGTTTGTCAACTCCTCGTCATCAGACACCCGAGCCCCTGCCTCACCCAGGACTGGACACTGATACCAGCTCATTTTTGCCCCAATGACACAAGACATATGGTGTCTTTAAAGGGGTTTTTCCACCATGTAATGTTGACGTGGGGTCCTCCAAAATGGGTATTTAATCACTTTTCTAAATATATGTGATTACAAAAATTGCGGCCTGAGAGAGCTACAGGCTGCCTTACCTGCCCTTAGTTACTTAAAAGCTTCTATTAGATACGACCTGACAAGAGCTGCTGGCTGGGCTTGAACAGAGCACACTTCTTATCTGATGAGAGGGAGCTGAAGAAGCTTTCAAGGCACCGGGTAGAAATATGTTGTCTTTTGTATACAGAATCCACTAGTTGTAGTGTGATTATCTGAGTAGATCTGCTTTATCTGATGACAGGGAACATGAAGAAGCTTTCAAGCTGCTGTGGAGAAAAGGTGTTGTCTTTTGTATACAGAATCCACTAGTTGTAGTTTGATTATTTGAGTAAACATTTTACACGATCCTTATGAGCCTGTGCTTGGCAGTGTTTCTCTTTTCTTGCTTTGCGTGGCTTTTTTTTACATTTAAATTCTTAGCAGAAAAGGGCACGTCCTGGAAAAACCCCCTTTAAAAAGGGGTTAAGGGTTTTACCCCCAATACTATGGAAACTAAAATTCCAAATTTTCCTAGGACTGTCAGGGATCGTGACAATGGCGTTTTGGTAATATTCATGTTTGGTCCCGCTTTTTTATCATAAACCACTTTCCATTGATATAAAACCCCCCATAAAGCTTCTTCGCTACCACGTGTTTAAATTCAGTGTGTAAAATTTTTAAGGGTGTGAATTTTTAAAGCATCCAAATTCTTTATGTCACATTTCCAGTATATTCCTATTTTTGGGTGTCAAAAAAAAAAAGAACCAAAATTAAATTCTCCCCCAAATTCCCAATCTTTTTTTACAAAATTTTAAAAATAGAAAAAAAGAAAGGGGGATTGGGGGTGGGGTGGGGGGGATATTTTCTTACTCAGCCGGTTTTTGGGGTGATAATATCTATAGGCCCCGGGGTTCTTTTGTCAATGTTATCTATAATGTTACAGTTTCTCCGGGTTTGCCGGTGCCCGGGAGTGAGGGGCCGCCCTGAGCAAAAAACCCTATACTTTCTGTGTCCGATGGTTCCCACTGGTGGGGGGAGGGCGATCATTCCTTTAATGAACATGGCTTTAGGGAAACTAAAATTTAAGATCAAAATTGTGCTGAGCTGATGAATGGATAGATAAATATGAAAAATAGATAGATATAGATAGATAGATAGATAGATAGATGTTTAAGTTTGGATGATAGATAGATATAGAAAATGGGGTTTGATAGTATGAGATAGATAGAAAAGTTAGATAGATATGAAGATGTTTGAAGAGATGGATAGATGGGATATGGATAGATAGATATGAGATAGATAGATATGAAAAGGGATAGATAGTTAGAAAAGGGGGAATAGATAAAAAGATATGCGATAGATAGATAGATAGATATGCAATAGATAGATAGGGGGGATAGATAGATAGATAGTTTAGATTGAGAAAAAGATGGGATATGAGATGGGATAGATTAAAGTTTAAAAATTTGGGGTTTTTTTAAAATTATGAGATAGATGGGAATATGGGGTAGTTAGATAGATATGAGATAAAATTGATATGGATAGATAGATTGAGTTGATAGATGATAGATAGTTTATGAGATAGATATGAGATAGATAGTTATGAGATAGATAGATAGATATGAGATAGATAAAATTTGAGATGATCGATAGTTTAAATAAAAAGATAGTTAGTATGGGATAGTTTGATAGATAGATAGATGATAGTTTGTATGGGTGATAGTATGAGTAGATAGAAAATGAGATAGATAGATATGAGATAGATGATAGTTTGATAGATAGTTTATGAAAATAGATAGATGGGTTAGATAGATATGGATAGATGGGATAGATAGAGATAGATAGATAGATAGATAGTTAGATGGGAATGGGATAGATAGATATGGGGTAATAGTTATGAAAATAGATATTTATGAGATAGTTAGAATGGTTTAATAGATATGGATAGTTTGATATAGAGTAGAAAAGATATTAGATTGGTTTGATAGATATGAGATAGATAGTTTTGGGAGATAGATAGTTAGATGATATGGGGTTTTGATGGGTATGAGATAGATAGATAGAGGGGTAATAGATTAGATGGAAAAGAAAATAAAAATAAAATTGATATGAGATAGATAGATAGATTGAGATAGATTGATGATATTAGAAGATAGATATGAGATAGATAGATAAAATATGAGATAGATTAGATAAAATAGATAGATGGGATAGATAGATAGATAGTTTAGATAGATAGATATGAGATAGATGGGGTATGAGTTAGATAGATATGGAGATAGATAGAAAAGATTAGATAGTTTAGATATGGCATTTAGATTTTGAGATAGATAGAAAAGATGTATCGATAGTTAGATAGGAGATAAATAGGGGATAAAATATAGAGAGTTTGATGATAGGGAGATAGATAGATAGCGTGGGATAGATAGATAGATAGTGGTTATGGGATTAGTTAGATGTTAGATTTGAGATAGATAGTAGATAGATAGATGTTATGGGTTAGTAGATAGATAGATGGGTAGATAGTTTTGAGTTAGTAGATATGAGTTTAGATAGTTAGTTTAGATAGTTAGATATGAGATAGTTTAGATAGTTTGATATGAGATAGTTTGGGATAGTTAGATAGTAGATAGATAGATATGAGACAGTAGATAGGGAGCCCAGATAGATATAAAGATAGTTAAAATTTTTAGTTTGATAGAAAGATATGGATAGTAGTTTATGAGATGGGATAGATAGATAGTATGAGTTTAGATGGTATGAGATAGATAGATGGGACGGTTTGATAAAATGGATAGATATGAAATAGATATTTTTTGAGATAGATAGATAGATATGAGATAGAAAAGATAGATATTAGATTGATAGAAGATAGTTAGATAGTAGAAATGAGTTTCGTTAGATAGTTATGGGATAGATATTTAGATACTTTAATTTTGGGATATGAGATAGATAGATAGATAAAATTAGGGGATAGATAGATAGATAGATAGATAGTTAGAAAATTGAAATAGATGATAGTTAGATATGGGATAGATAGATATGAAAATAGATATATATGGAGAGATAGATAGGAGATAGTAGATAGGAAAATTGATAGATAGGGAGAGGGGAATGGGATTGAGTTTTGATAGTTTAGATATGGGAAAAGTTAAAATAGATAGATGATAGATAGAAAAGATAGTTTAAAATAGATAGTTTGATATGAGATAGATAGATAGATAGTAGATATGGATAGATAGATATGAGATAGATAGATTGATATATAGGAGAGATAGATAGATAAAATATGGGGATAGTTGGGATAGATAGATAGATAGATGTAGTTTGGATAGATAGATAGAGATAGATAGTATGAGATAGATAGATATGAGATAGTTAAAATTGATAGATAGATAGTAGATAGATAGAAAAGTTAGTTTAGATAGATTTTGAGTAGTAGATATGAGATAGATAGATAGATAGATAGTTTAGATATGAGATAAAATAGATAGAAAATGGGGATGGGTTAGATATGAGATAGTTTAGATAGAAAAGTTATGAGTTTAGATATGAGATAGATAGATAGAAAGATAGATAGATATGAGATAGATAAAATGATAGATAGTTAGATATGGGATAGAAGATGAAAAGATAGAAAGAGAGAGTTTAGATTTTGAGGGGAGATTTTTTTGATAAAACATACAAAAAATGAACTAAAAAAAAAAGAAAGAAAACCCAAAATGAAATTTTTAATCATAGAAACAAAAAAGGATACATCATGATAAAACCAATTTGAAATGGCAAAATAATCGGCTTTTTGGGTTTCCGTTGCCCCTTGTTCTTTCCCTACCTGTCTTGTGATCTAATTTGGTGTTTAAACCGAAAATTTAAATTTACCAATTGGGTTTCTCTTTGTTTCGCTTCATTGGGCTTCACTCAACCTGTTATCTGCAATTTTTCCCTTTATAATGTTTGAAAAAGGGATTTTAGGATCATTTCCCCCCTGAGAAGCGTTTAAAAAAGCGAAACCCCGTGATTTTTTACTTGCTTTTAAATTTTTTTAAAATTTGGCTGAGGTTATCCCCTTGCCTTTTTAAAAATTTAAAAAAATTTATTTTTTTTTTAATCTTCCTCCCTTTGCATCTTTTTGGAAATTCCTGGAAAATTCACGGGGGGGGGTTTTTTTCCCCTTTCCCACCTTTTTTTTTTCCTTTAAATAGATAGATAGTATTTAGATAGATAGATGAAAAGATAGTTAGATAGATATGAGATGGGATGATACATGATAGATATGAGTTTAATGGGAAAAAAATCGATAGAAAAAACCAAGTAGATTGATAGATATTAGAAAATTAAATTAGATGATGATATGAGATAGATTAGATAGATAGATAGATAGATAGTAGATAGATATGAGTTAGATAGATTTGGTAATGGATGGGAATGAGATAGATAGATAGATAGATAGATAGATAAAAGATAGTTAGATAGATATGAGATGGATAGATAGATAGATAGATATGAGATAAATATGAGATGGGGGATAAATATGAGTTTGATTAGATAAATAGATATGAGATAGATTAGATAGAAAATTTAGATAGTAGATATGAGATAGAAAGATAAAATTAGAGTTTGGATAGATATGAGATAGATAATGGGATATGAGATGGGTTTGATATGAGATAGATAGATAAGATTGAGATAGTTTGATGATATGGATAGATAGATAGAAGATAAAAAGGGAAAATAGATAGATAGAAAAGAGATGGTTTAGATAGTTTATGAGATAGTAGAAGATATGAGATAAAATAGATGATAGATAGATAGATTTTTGGATAGATAGATAGATAGATAGTTAGTTTGACGATAAGATAGTTTGGTGGGTAGAAAAGATATGAGTTTAATGGATAGATAGATAGAGATAGAAAAGATAGATATGAGATGGGATAGTTTGAGATAGATAGATAGATAAAATATAGGATAGAAAATAGGATAGTTTAAGATAGATAGATAGATATGAGATAGATAGATAGTTATGAGATAGTAGATATAAAGGTTAGATAGAAGTTTGGGATAGATATGGTTTGGATAGATAGATAGTTTATGAGATAATGGATAGAAAAGATAGATGATAGATAGATAGATATGAGAAAAATGGATAGATAAAATAGTTAGATAGATAGATAGGGTAGTTTTTTCCCCTTGAAAAAGCGCGGGGTTGTACAGCGGAAAGCGTTTGGTTGTTTTAGTCTTATGTTTTTAAGGGTTTGCGGGGGCCCATCCCAACTCTTGAACTTTTTAAAAAATAAAGGACGATTTTAACGATTAGTCAGCATCTTTGGCTTTCTTTGGATTTCCACGTGGGGCCGGGTCCCCCAAATTTTCCCCTGTTTTCCCTTTACGGGATCACTTTTCCATCCAAGGGGTAAGTGCATTAAACCTGCGGTTCCCCGGGGAAATTGGGTTTCCCAGAATAAAAAAGGCCCCATAGAATTTTTATGGGGATTTGGGTGCCTCAAAAAAATAGGAGCCCCAACCTCAAAAAGGTGAGCACTTCCACACCTTATCTCTTTTTTTTCCCAAAATTTTTACTTCATATTTTTTTTGCCCCCCCTTTGTGTTTTTTTCTTTTTTCCCTGTACGGTATTTTGGGTAGATGTTGCATGTACTGAAAATGAATTTTTTTTAAGTTACTGCAAATTTTGGATTTGTTTGGGTCTACCCTCTGGGCCCTTCATCTATTCGTAAGAAACTATGTCCATAGCCGTTTCCCACCCCCTTTTTTTTCCCACGGATAAATTTTGGGGGACCCCCCTCCTCCCCATTCACTTCAGCTGTAATTGCCATCTCTTCTTTCAAAAAAGAGGGCCAGATCACTTTTCCAATTGCTTATTGGTAAGAGTGGCCGGGGGGTCATGGGACCCCGTTTTCCTGATTCCCCCGGGGCAGGGTCCTGGAGCTTTTATCCTACAGGGTTTTACTTAAAAACAAAAAACTGTTGTTCCGGGCCCGTTGTCTTTTCCACTTTCAGCCATGTTTTTTCCAGTCTCGGGTTTTTCTTGTGTCTGCCCCGGGGCCTTCGTTTATCCCTTTATTACAATCCCGTAAAACTAGGTGGGGTTTGCAGGCAAATCTATAGACTTGGGCAACATCTTTTTAAAGGGTTCCCCCCCCCTAGGGCCCCAAAATTTTACAGTCTCTCAGGTTTGGGGGGAATTTTGGGCTTTTATAGGGAGATCCCCGCCCGTGCTAAAACCCCCAGGGAAAATTTTCCCCGCATCCCCCCCTCCCGAATGGGGTTCTCGTGTCTTTTACGACTTAATGTCTATTTGGTGTCCCTTTTTGCTCGAGGGCCCAAACCCTCTTTTAGTAGAAACCTTTAGAAATGTCCAACCCAAAGCATACCCCTTAATAAAAGGGGGAGGTGCCCCCCGGGTCCCCAATTACGGACAAGAAGCCCATATTTCCCGGGGGGTTTTTTTTCGGCTGCTTTAAATTTTCTAGGGGGGGGATGGTTTAAAGTGAGAGCCCCTGCTGGTTGACCCCCCATGGTCCCATATGCCTTCAAGGGGTTTTCTCACCCAAAATTGCCCAAACACCTCGGTGGGTAAGGGTGTTTGGTAGATCTGATCCAGGCAAACATTTACCCTTTTCCTTGAGGGAAAACTTTTCTTTGACCCGAATTCCCTTTCTCGTGGGGGGAAAAGTAGTATTAAATTTTGGGGTCCACCAAAAAGGGACAATTCAATTTAATGCCCCCCATGTCATCAAAATGCCCCCGTGGTTGTCCCTACTATATATCTTTTTTTATAAGGAAAAAGGGAAAAGGACTTCAAAAGGGAATTTTTAAAAAGGGAAATGGGTGACCAAACCTTTTAAAAAAGGGATTTCCCCTCACAGCAAGTGTGCTTTAAAAGGGGAAAATTTCAGGAAAGTAAGAAATTTTCATAATGCATGTAATTTAAAAAAAAGTGTCTGCTTCCTAATAAAATAAAGCAAAGGCTTATGGGAAAAAACTAGGGAGCTCCCCCCGGCCCTCTATTGGATTTTGTATCCTCCAAATTTACCCTTTTTGGAGCTAGCAAATGGGAAAAGGTCATGAGCCAAACCCAGTTAAATCATCTACAGTCAGCTGTTTCAGGGGATTTTCCTCTCGTCAGTGCAGCGTAAAAAAATTTTCTATTTTGGTGGGTGAGGAAAGGGGAGAGTGGCTTTGAAAAGGGGGAAAAAACTTTTCCCTTTGGGAGAGTCAACAATAAAAAAGGGCGATTTTGAGGGTTTTACGCGCCTTTTCAGACCTCACTGACTGTTGTACATAAAACAAAGACTTATGGGGGAAAAAAGGGTGAGGAGCTCCCCACGGCCCCCTTTTTTGGGTGTAGTTTTCCCCAACTCACATGTAGCTCGCAGGAAACCCAGCAAAGTGAAAGGGATTTGAGCCCCAAAACCCGTTAAGTCATCTGCAGACAGTGTTTTGGGTATTTGCCCCTCGTCCCGCGCAGTTTTAGAAAATTACTGGTTGTATGGGTGAAAGGGGAGAGTGGCCCTTTATTAAAGGGGGAAAAATCTTTTACCCCAATAAAAGGCCTTTGTGCACTTTCAAAATTGCCCCTCTTGTTCCTTTTTCTCTTCAATTGGCCAAACCCCTCAAAGCCCCACAGTGGTGGGCCAAATTATGCAACAAAGACTGTCGAAAAATAAGTTCCTTTGGTCCGGGCCGGGAAAAAAGGGAGCACCCCATGAGCCCAAAATTTCGCCATCTCCACCCATTCCCCTTCCACAAGGTTTAAAGTCACCCGTAACAACCCCCTGAAAGCACATGATGGTGGGTTACCCAAGGAGAAAACGAGCACTTTGAAAAAGCAAAAAAAAAGGCCCTGTATTAGGGAAAAACATACATAATTTTTTTTAAAAACATGCATTTTTAAAAATTTTTTTTACTTACAGTAATTGGCCCCTTTCCCGCTTTTGATGGGACTACACCTTTAAGGGCACTGCAATGGCTGCCCCCAAGTGGTTGTCATCCAGCCCTAGATGTGACCCAAAAAACATCCCAAAACGACAGGGAGAACCCTTTAAGGGGTTTTTGCAACTACTGCACCCCTTTCGGACCCTTTAAAAAAACCCTTCTTACTTTATTTCCTTTTTTTGGGCTTTTTTAAAGTAAACCCCCCACCCCCCCCGCCATTTTAATAAAAAATGGACATATCTACAGAAAATTTAAAGTTTTTTCGAGAGGTTATAATGCAGGGATTTTTTTGTCATGGTTTTCCCCTCCAGGGGCCCAAATTTCCCGGAAAGAGCGGCCTCTGGCTGTTTTACAAACCCGGTGCCGGGCCCAAATTTACTCAAGGGGTTATCTGTTTCTTTCCCGGAATCTCCCCCATGACCCGGAACCCCCACTGGAGAGGGAAACACCTAAGAGAACCCGTTAATTTATCAGAGAGTCCAATTTCCCGGGGTGTTTCCCGCGCCCGTAGCAAGGGCCCAAACCGCTAATTTCCGTAATAAGGGGTGTACTATTGGACTGCACTGGAATAGCAATACTAATGAGGGCCCCCATTTAAAAAGTAGGGGGTAGCCCCGGGGGTTGGGAGTGACATCCATCTGCTCCAGGGGGGCCCCCTACACGTAGGGGTTTGCCAAAAGGTGCGAGTTAATCCGTTTGTCAGAGCCCCCTACACAGTGGGTTAGCAAAAGGGGGCAGTGGGCATCCATCTGCTCCGGGCCATACACAGTAGGGTTAGCAAGGGGGTGCAGTGACATTGTCTGCTGAGGCCCCCCTACACAGTGGGTTAGCAGAGGTGCAGTGACATCCCGTCTTTTCCCAGGGCCCCCTACACAGTTAGGGTTAGTTGAGGGGGCAGTGACAAACCCTTTTGACTCTGGGGTTTCCCCTACCACATAGGGTTAGCAGAGGTGCGTGACATTGTTGCCCCTTGGGGGCCCCATACACAGTGAGGGTTAGCAGAGGTTTCAAGTGACATCCCTTGCTCCGAGGCCAGGAGGGTTCGCTGTTGTGTTAGGGCACACATCCCGGTCCAAACCCCATGGATCATTTTTGGGGGGAAGGGTGTTCCAATGCAGGGATGTCCTCCACCCCCGCAAACCCGCATAAAACCCACTTTCTGTAGTGCCCCTTTCTATTACTTTATTTCGGTTCCTTGTTTCCCCAACTGG
Source organism: Phyllomedusa bahiana (assembly GCA_025379985.1). Lineage (NCBI taxonomy): Eukaryota > Metazoa > Chordata > Amphibia > Anura > Hylidae > Phyllomedusa > Phyllomedusa bahiana. The sequence continues at coordinate 171,533 of JAODAL010002802.1, read as the reverse complement.
GGGAAAAATAGAAACACCAAGAAAGATGTGCACAGGAAAAAAGAATTTATAATCTGAGGGCCGGTTTAAAATGGGCCCCCTGGGTTTGCCCCCCAAAGGTTTTCCCCGTATGTAGACCCCTGAATAGCAGCAGCAGTCATATAAGATTTTCCCCGGTTTTTGTAGATTTCGAAAGGTACGTGCGTGATTTTTATATTATCTTCCCCATGAATCACTGCACCATGTTTTGAAAAAAAAGAACGATTCCCCTCACAACAGAGAGTAATTTTTAAAACGTTTTGAATCGTAAAACCCGCCCAAAAAAAAAACAGCAAAGGACAAAAGGTCCCAAAAACGTGATGTTTGAATTGTTTCGTTGTTACCAAAGACATTTGAAAACACCCTTTACATTCAGAACATTGCAGATTTACGTTGGTATAGAAAATCATGTTTCCCCTTCAGGGGGAAAACCCCCGGACTTTGAGAGGTAAGGGCTATTCTCCGGGATGTTCCCTTCCACCCCCCCTGATTTTCCCACAACATAGACTCCTTTGCCCCCCGCTAAATTCTATATTAGGCTACTATGCCGGCCCAAAATCAGGAGACACTCTCGTGGCTATGCTGCCAAAAAGGTCAAAGGGGGTGAGTTTGGCCCGGGGTTACAATGTGTCTGCTGAAAGGTGCTGGGGGCCCGTTTAAGGGTGGGGGAAGAAAAACAGGTTTAAAGGGTGCGGGGGGGGCTGTGAATTGTTTCTGGGGTTTTAATTTAAAGGGGGATTTGGGGTTAGGGGGTTGAAGGAAAGCTAGGACCCTTTGAAGGTTGTTGGGTTTATTAAAGTTGGGTGGGGGCTGTGGGTTTCCCAGGGTTTTTGCTTTAACGAGGCTGAGGTCTGGTGAAAGGGGCCAGTGTTAATAAGGGTGTTTGGGGTTCTGTGAAAGGTTTCTAGGGGTTTTTTTTTAAAGGGGGGGTGGGGGTGAGGGTTGTTTTAAGGAAACCTTGGGCCCCTGAAGTTTGCTTGGGTTTTTTTTAAAGTTCGTGGGGTTTTGGGTTGCCAGGGTTAAAGTTCAACGAGGGCCTTTCGGGAAGGGGCTTTCTGGAAAGGGTTTCCCCGGTCTAATTTAAAAAGGGGATGGGGGCTGTGAAGGGGTTTTTGAGTCTAAGTAAAGGAAATGAGTCTATTGAAAAGGGTTTTGAGCTGGGAGGGGTTTGTTAAAGGGCTGTATTAGTCTGAAGAAGGGGGGCTGAAGTCTTTTTTAAAGGTTAAGGTCAGCTAAAGGGTGCTGGGGTCTGGGAAAAAAATGGGGCGAATTTTTGGTTGGGAAATTTGGGCTGAGAAAATTTTAAGGATTTTCTGGTATCTGGTGAAGGGGGTGAGTTTGTTGTAAACAGGCTCCCGGTCTGTTTTATCGGGTGAGGTCTTTTGAAATTTGCTGAGTGTTGGTTTAAGAAGGTGGACATCATTGGAAGGTTTCAGGTGTCCAGTAAAGGGGGGTATGGCCCGTTGAAGGCTGCTTGGGGGGGGGTTTGGGGTTTTGGGGGGTGAGATCCTTTTGGGGGGTTGCTGATGTTTTGTGTTTAAGGGGGTTTTGGGCTTTCTACAGGGGGCTGCGGTCTGTGGAGGGAAAAAAAAGGCAAATCCCCGGGGTTACTTTCGGGATAGGGGACCCGTAGGGTTTGTTCTTAAAATTTAAATTGTATGGGAAGTCGGGGAAAAAGTAGAAAAAATTAAAAGTAATTCCAGGGGAAAAAAAATTTTTAATTTTGGATAGTGCAGGGGGAAAAGTTTTTAAATTTGTTTTGCTGGTCTGTTTCCCCTTTTTTTTTGAAGATTTCACCTAACGTTCTGGGATTCCCATGTCAGCCCGTGGCATGTGGGGACTTGGGTTTTTCATGGGGCGTGACTCAGTGTTTTTAAAGTCAGCCCCGCCCCCTAACTCCGTTTGTAAAAAAAGGGGCGTAAAGAAAGTCGGAAGAAGTAAGTGGGGGACTGCCCGTTTGTCTCAAAAATAATGGGAAAACTATAGGAGAAGAAGAGTGACTTTTAATTTCCCTTTTATTTACAAATTTTGCCATGGGGCCAAAATTTTAAAATCTATCCGTTCTTAAACTATAAAAAACCCCCAAAATTAAAAATTTTTTATATAACCCTTTAAACCCCTATACACAATTTTTACCCAAAAATGATTTCTAACCCCTCAAATTTTGGGTTTTATAACTTTATCCCTTTTTTAATTCTGAAAGAATAACTCCTTTTTATTTTCAAAAATTTGGTTTCAAAAAACCACCTTTTTAGCAGGGAAAAACCCTAAAATATAAAAGTGATTTGCTAACTGCAAAAAAAAGAAACCCCAAAAAATCTTACTTGGGCTATATCCCCAAACTGATGGGCATGAAAACATATAAGGTTTACTTGTGAGGGGCCCTCTGCAAAAGGGGGGGGAAAAACCCCGTAGAAAGAGGGGGGGAAAAACACAAATTTAAAAAGTTTATTTTCCTGACCTCCCCAACATGTTTCACCAGCAAACTGGCTTCATCAGGGGTTAGAGGTCCAGTCTGCTGGGGGGGGCTGAGGTCTGCTTAAGGCTTTTGAGTGTTGTTGTCAGGGGCTGAGATCATTTGGAGGTTGCTGGTGTCTGTTGAAGGTGCTGTGGTGTATTACAGGGTACTGGGGTCTGCTGAAGGTGAATGGGGTTTGGGGAAAGTGCCAAAATTTTTTGGGGAAAAAAGGTATTTTTTTTTCTTTTTTTTTTTAAGTGGGATGGGTTAAGAACTGTTGAAGGACACTAGGACCTTTTAAAGGTTGCTTAGGTTTACTAAAGTTGGCTAGGGTCTGGGTTGTCAGGTTTCTAGTGCAAATTTACGGGTGAGGGGGGTCTACAAAACTTTTTTTTCCTGGCTTAATTTGAAGGAGTGAAGTCTTTTGAAGGTTGTTGAGCTGGAGATTTCTACAAGACTGCGGGTACCCTAGAAAACCAGGGTAAAGGGGGTTTCTGTAAAGGGTTTTGGGTGAAAAAAATTTTCGGGGGTTTTTTTCCCCTTTTTTTTTGGGGGTTGTAGTATTTTTGAAAAAAGGGTCGAGGTCTTTTGGGGGGGGGGATAAATTTGCTTAAGGTTGCTGGGGTTTTTGGGTAGGGGGCTAGGAATCTTTGGGAAAATTTGTGATATAGGGTAAAGGGGGGTTTCTAAAAAATTGTTTAATTTGGTGGTAAAAGGAAGATTGGAAACATTTGAAGGTTGCTGGTATCTGGTAAAATGGATGAGGTATGGTGATGGGGCTGAGTGTTGGTGTAAGGGGGTAGGGTATAGGAAAAGGTTTCTGGGTCTATTACAATTTTTTTTGAATGGTTTTATGATAGAGTTGAGACCAAAAGTGGTAAATTTTTGAAGGGGCTGAGGTCTTTTGTAAGGGAATGCGTCTGCAAAAATTGCCGGTATTGGGTTTTAGGGGGGTTTAACCATTTGAGGGGGGGCCATTTTGGGTTGAAGGGGCTTACATCTATTGTTGAGGACTGAAGTCTCCTGAAGGGTTTCTGAAGGGGTTTGTATAGGGGGGCTGAGGGCCATTTGAAGGGTTTTGGGGGTGTTGAACGGGGTAAAAATCTACTAATGGGGGGGTTGGGGGCTTTGTTTGGTTGCTTAGTGTTTGTATTGGGGGCTGAGACCATTTGAAGGCTGCTGGCCTGTGTTGAAGGGGGTTGGGGGTCCCGGCTTTTTAGGTTAAGTTGCTGAAGGTTGCCCGGGGCGTTGGTGGGAAAAAGGTTGACCCTTTGGGAAAGGGTTTCCCGACCCGTGTTAAGGAGTTGAAAGGCTGGCCCTTTGGGGTTAAGGTTTTGCTGAAGGTTTCTGAGTGTTGGGGAAGAAGGGGTTTAGCCTTTGAAGGGGCTGGGGCCCGTGTTGAAGGGGGTTGAGGGCTGGGGTTTTTGGGGGGTTTAAAGGGCTGGGGGGAAGGGTTTTCTGAGTGTTGGGGAAGAAGCTTGAGGCCATATGAAGGTTGTGGGGTTTTTGAAAGGGGGGTGGGGTTAAGGGGAAGGGGGGCGGGAGATCTTTTATAGGTGGATGGGGTCTGAGTGAGCTTGGGATATATGAAAATTTGCTAAGGTCTGGTTAAAATATACATCGTTTATTGAACAATGCTGCAGTCTGGTAAAGCCTATTTATGGTTGCGGTTTTCTGAGAAAAGGGTTTCAAAGGGCTGATGAGGGGGTGGGAAATCTAAATTTTAAATTTTTTATGTCTAGTTATCCCTACACATAAAGACTGGAAGATGTGGCAATGTGGGGTTATGTTAGACCCCATTACGGTCCCTGTTTACAACATTTTTTAAAAGCATACTAAAGGGCCCCAAAAGTCATTTTTTCTTCTTAAAAAACCCAAACTTGGAGCACTGTGGTGATCTAAGTCCAGTTTTGTACAACCAGAAGGGTGGGGTGGAGGGTATACATGTTGTGGTGTTAAATTGAACACCATAATGTAGGTATACTGCAGTTATGTGAAAACAGGTGACAGTAATGTCAATTGCCATTAGTAAATGTAGTAATTACATTAGATAATACATTATCCCGTAAATGACGCAGCAATTTTCCAATTTTTGCTTTTATTTTTTTCTCCCTGCCTTCCAAGAGCCAAAGGGGCACATATATGAAAACTGTCTCCGACTGACAGGGGTATGTTCAGTAGTTTTTTTAGTATTCGAAATTAAATATTCACATGTATAAAAGTGTCTCACAGCACTTTTAAAACGTATCCCTTGTAAACACATTTTTTTCCAAAAATTTTCCAAAAAGTATTTTGAAATCAGCCACCCATTTAAAAAAAATTGCCATGGATTAGTGCACTTTTTTGCACCACATTTTGTCGAGACACATTCTAAAATGTGTCTCATCCTATGAATGTTGCACAACGCACCTCTTAAGGATTGGCGCAAATCCTTTATAAATATGTCGGACAATTTTTTTATCTCACATCACCAGTTTCATACATCTCCCCCTTAATTTTTTTGTTTCTCCTTTTTGCCCAAATCCCTTTTAAGCCCGGGAGGGGCTTACTTTTGCAAGACAATATATACTCTTTTAAAGGGCCAAAACATGACATAAAGGTACTAGAAACCCCCAAAAAATTCTATTAAAGTGAAACATAAAAAAAAAAACTTTTACTCTTTGGCATAAATGAAGTGGGGACCTGTTCCGCAGGTTTATGTTCCGGGGATACCAAATCTGTAATTTTTGTTCTTTTTAGTACTTTTTAAAAATAAAAAAACCCTTTTTATATTTTCAATTTTGGCGCAGCGCCATTTTCGTGACAATAAATTTTTTTTGTTTTCCAATCTATACCTGAGTGGGGGACTGTAATAGTTTTTATTGTACCATTCTGGGTACATTGGGCTTTTTTTATCACTTTTTCTTTCAAATTTTTGGGGACACAAAATGACCCCACTTCCCCTTCCCCCTTACCCCCTCTACACAAAAAAGTTTTTTTCCCTTTTGAAATGTTTTTTTTTTTTAGGGTGTTCACCCTAGGGGAGAAATTTATTTTTAATAATTTTTTAATAGTCAACTATTTACAGACCCGGCATACCAAAAATTTGAAACTTTTTTTTGTAAACGGGAAAAAAGGAGGGATTTAGGTTTTTAATTTTTTAAAACTTTTTTTTATTTTCTAAAAAAACATTCAGGCAAAATTCCGAAAATTGGGGTGCTACTCAGTTTTTACCATTAAATCATGAAAAATGCGCCAGAAAGCCGACCCTTTTCAAAAACTGGCTCATGTACTTGCATAGTAAACAAAATCCCCTACCTCGTTCCTACGGTTTATTCTCCGGTAATTGGCCGACTGGGGCCCGGATTTTCGCTTCATCGGGCCAATCCGCGGCAGCAATTACGGGAATCCACTGCTCCATGAGAACAAGGGGAACCCTCCCCTCCCCCCGGCAATCCCGCGGGGGGGGAAAGTACATCACATTATTTACGGGGCGGGCGCGCCGTAAAAAAGCATTTCTATGGGGCCGGGGGCGCGCCCCCGCCGCGCTCCGGGGCCCCCCCCCTTCCCGCCCCCCTTTTCACGGGGGATTTGTGCGCTCAATCGGGGCACAAAACCGTCGGGAATACCAGTGAACACGGCCTAAAAATGTACGATGTGCCCCCTTTTTGGGGAGCATAGCACATAAATTACAATGTAAATTGTTGGGCGAAATTTCATTTTTTACAAGAAAGTTGTTAGGGCGCATTTAATATACTTTTAATGTTTAAGCATGTGCTCCATCCAGGGTTTCCCCGAAGATGCATTACATACAAAGGGAAATTTTTTTGTGCCGCGTTACCAAATTTCGCAGCACATACCCAATATCTTTAAGAACGTATAAAATTTCCCCCCAAATCGAGGCCCCCATCGCGCCAGACCAAGTTTTATCATTACAAGAATATGAAATGCGTTTTAACCCATATTGTAAAGGGAAAATCCCTGAGGTTTTTAAAAATTAACAAAAACTTTTTTCGGATCCGTTTTCAGAATTGAAATTAAATTCTACTCGTTTTTTTACGCAAGTAAATTTCCCCATGGGAAAAAAATTTTGGGCCTTTTGGAGCCAAAAAAAAAGGGATCCAAAACGAAACATTTTTTGGGGTACTTTTTGGGATGCGCTTTTGATACTAAAAGCGCAGCCGAGAAACGCTTTAGGTTTAAAATTTAAAAATGCCCCGGGTGTAAAAAATATATTAATTAAAAATTTTAAATATATAAAAATTTTAAATAAAATATATAAATATAAAATATAAAAATTATATTTTTAAATTTAATTGCCCAATTTTTTAATACTTTTTAAAATTTTTAACCCAATTAATTTAAATTTCTTAAAAATTTTTAAACTAATTGCTAAAAAATTATTAATTATTATTAATAACATTAGCAATAAAAACCATTAATAATTTTTAAATTTAAAATTAAAACCCAATCAAAATTAAACTTTTTTTTAAAGGTTGGGGGTTGGGGGTTGGGGTTAAAGTTTAAATCATTAATTGTAATTAATTAAGTGAAATTTGGTAAAGGAATATTAAAAATTAATAGAATTTAATTGATTTAAAAAAAAGGAAATTGAAAAACACCCCAAAAAACGCATCCAAAAACATGCAAAAAAACGCATCCAAAAAAAGCAAAACTAAAAACGGGGTTTTTTTATACATTTTTTTTTTCTGGGGAAAAAAACAGATAAAAAAAACGGATCCAAAACGTCATGGAACAAACCCTAACCCCATATACACTTTTTAAAGATTTTCTATCGCCTCCCAAAAAACGCATTTCTTATAGGCGCAAAGCGCACATTTTTATTTTTTTTAAAAAAGGGGTCCATCCCGGGGGTATAAACGCCTAGGGTTTTTTGGGGCACAAAATTTCCCTTTACATGCCCAAAAAATGGCGGGAAAACAGTTTAAACGCAATAAGACCCAAAAAAAAGGGGTTTTGGCGTGTTGGGAAATTCGCCCTTAGTTTTACCCCAAGCAAATTGGGTTATCACTTGGACTAAAATAACCCCAATTTTGTATTTCCTTTCCCTTCCCTATTCCCAAATTTTCTCCCCATGGGAGCCCAAGCAAAAAGGGGTTTAAAAGGGGTCTAACATGGGATTAAAGGGGACCTTCAATTTTCCCTTCCCTTTTCAAGGCAACCGAATAGCACCCCGTGATCGTTCACTTTTTGCACTAAGGGGCCCCAGCCCTGGTTTTACTAACAATTAGCCCTCCTTTGGTCACACTTGGCAAGGTGTCTAATGGTTAAATGGCCAGGATCGGGGTTTCCCCCTTTGGGGGTAATCCAACCCCCCCTCCCCAAAAGCCCATGGCCAAAATGGCACTTAACCCAAATTTTTTAACCCAGAGCCCCAAAACAAACCAACCCAAATTTTTATGTATTTTGGGGCATTGGGGGGGAAACCCGAGACCCCAAGCAAAAAGGGCCCCAAAGCTCAGAAAAATTAAAACCTTTTTTCCCCCCCCTTTTGAATTCGAAAACCCCCGTCAACGGCCTCATTCTTTCGTTTTTAAAAAACGATTTTTTTTCCCAGGGATAAAAACCAAAACCGGGTATAAAAAGGGAACGCGCACAGAGGTTTTAGAGGCAGAAGGAAATCTCGGCTGCAGAAACATGTTCGATATTTCCCCAATCTCCGGCAACTGCATCAAAAAGGGCAAATAACAGCGTTTAATAAAAGGATGCGAACAAAGAAGATGCCCCCCCCCCCCCCCCCCCTCCGGGGTCTTAACCAGCTATTCCCCCTCAGCAAGAACAACAATCATACAGCATTGTGTACAAGAGCGGCCGTCAGAGGGGGAATTTCAAGGGAAACCCAAAAAGCAGGAAAAGGCCGCCGAGGAAATGGGGAAAAATTCCGCACTTACCGGGCCCAATGCACTGCCCTGGAAAAAATGGGGTAATTTATATATATTTTTATTATAGGGGAAACTGTTGTGGCCCCAAATTGGGGGGGTTAGGAAGAAAACCAGAAAAAAGTAAATGTTTACCGGGTTTTAGCTTTCCCCACCTCTCAGAAGGGGCCCCCCACCATTTATTGGGCCCCAATAAATATATATATAAAACATGCCCAAAAAATGGTAAGGGGGGGCCCTTTTGAAGGTGTTTGGGAAACATCAACCCCAAGGAAACAAACATTTACTTCCACTTCTCTGGACTTCTCTCCCTACACTTCCCCAATAGTCACAACAGCCTCCTAGAATTCCCCCAAAAGTCACAAGGAACTCCATAAATTTTCCCCCCTAGTCACAGCAACTTCCTATAATTCCCCCCAAAAGTCACACACTTCCTAAATTCCCCACAAATCCCCAGCACTTCTTTTAATTTTCCCCCAAAATCACAGCACCTTTTCCCATAATTCCCCACTATCACAGCAGAAAATCCTAAAATTCCCCAATATTTTCAGCAAACTTTCCTAAAAAATTTCCCCACAGTCACGCAAAAATTTCCCATAAAATTTTTCCCCATAGTCACCGCAGCTTTTCCCATTTAATTTCCCCACTATTTACAGCAACTCCTATAATTTTTCCCAAAGTCCCCCCACAGCTTCCTATAATTCCCCCCCAGCCAGCAGACTCCTAAATTTCCCCCTATCACCCGCAACTCCTATAATTCCCCACTAAACAGACCCCCTCCTATAAAACCCCACTATCACAGCACCCCAATAATTCCCCACTATTTCCCCAGACCCTATAATTTCCCCCCTATCCACAGCAACTCCCCATAATTCCCCCCCAGTCACAGCAACTCCTTAAAAAATTTTCCCCCTATTTACAGCAACTCCTATAATTCCCCACTAAGGGCCCCAGCACCTCCTTAAAAAATTCCCCACTAACACCCGCAGGGTCCCCATAAATTTCCCCCCAATCACAAAAAAAAACTTTCCTATAATTCCCCAATAGTCACAGCAGACTCCTATAATTCCCCACTAGTCACAGCAGCTTCCTATAATTCCCCACTAGTCACAGCAGACTCCTATAATTCCCCACTAGTCACAGCAGACTCCTATAATTCCCCACTAGTCACAGCAGACTCCTATAAAATTTTTCCCCCCTTCCCCAGCAACTCCTATAAATTTTCCCCTATCCCCAGCAAACTCCTATAATTTCCCCACTTGTCAAAACAGCCTCCCCATAATTCCCCCCCTATTCCCCAGCAGCCCCCCTAAAATTCCCCTAGTTCCCCAGCACCTCCTATAATTCCCTCTAGCTATCCTCTTTTAATCGCCTTCACCAATTTGTTCCCCTAAACCCCACCCATATTTCCCTTATGATCACAGTACCTCCCCCACTTTCCCCCAAAAACTAGCAACTCCTTCACTTCCCCAGTGACAGCACAGCAGCAGACTTCCCCAGTATCAAAACACCCCCCCTACATTTTTAACTACTCCAGCAGGCCCCCTTTTCCCCTTTTCCCCGTGGTTTACACTTCCCTTTAAAATCTTCAATTTTTCAATTTTTTCCCCCAAAATTGTCACTGGTCCCCATCAACATCCCCCCACTTTCCCCCCTAATTACAGCAGCCCCTATACTTTCCTACTAATCAAAGCAGACTCCCTTCTATTCCCCAACAGTCACAGCAGGCCACCCACTTCCTAAGTAATCACAGGGGACCTCCCAAATTTTTTCAATAGTCCCCCAGCAAATCCCCTTGGCACCCTCCCCAAATTTTTTACCTTCCTACCCGAAGTCCTACCCCCCCCCTAAAAAATTTACAGCAATTTGCTTAAAATTCCTCCTACCCCCAGCAACATCCCATTTTCCCCTCACCCTCCCAATTTTTGGGACCTTTCCTTCCTGGTATTCCCCCAGTACTCCCCCTAATAACACACACCTTTCTCCTTTTAAAAGATCAAGCCCCAAGCCAGTAGTCCAAAGTAAGGGGGTACTTTTCCCCCCCGGGGATCTGCCTCCCTAAGTCACAGCAGTATCCCCCAGGGAATTACAAACGGGTTTTCTACTTCCTTTAAAGTCACAGCGGGATCCCAGTATGCAAATAGGGGGGAAAATTTCACCCCTCTTATGTACCTGTCTCCCCAATAGTTGCAGCGACCTCCCCTAGTAATCAAAGCATACTCCTTACCTCCTCAGTAGTCACAGCAGCATCCCAGTAGTCCAAAGTAGGGGGGCTACATTCCCCCTCAGGTATCTGCCTCGACAATAGTCACAGCAGTATCCCCTAGTAATTACAGCAGGTTTTCTACTTCCTCAGTAGTCACAGCAACATTCCAGTAGTGCAAAGTAGGGGGAAATACAACCCTCTTATGTAACTCTCTCCCCAGTAGTCACAGCAGTCTTACTGAGTAATCACAGCATTCTCCTCAAAGCCTCAGTAGTATCCCAGTAGATTAAAAGAAGGGGGAACCACACCCCTCTTATGTAGTCACAGCAGCATCCCAGTAGTGCAAAGTAGGGGGAACTACATCCCTCTTATGTACCTGCCTCACTATTAGTCATAGCAGTCTTCCTGAGTAAACACATCATGCTCATCACCTACTCAGTAGTTGAAAAGAAGGGGAACTAATCCCCTCTTATGTACCTGCCTCCCCAGTACTCATAGCAGTCCATTCCTTTTTGATCCAAGACCATGGATCTCCACTGCATGGTGTGGGGTGAAAAAAGAACTGACTTATAGGAAATCTGCAAGGTAGTTGGTTGTGTGATCTACAGCACGGACCGGCCCTACAAACACACGGCCATCAGACTACACAAGGATCTTAAAGGGGTTGTCTCACTACATTGATTTATCTTACCTCAGTCCTGTTTTCTTAGTTTCATTTTGAATTCAGGAGCTCTCTTACTGGCTTCCACTAGCTGCAGTAGAAGCCAGGTCTGTAGCTATAGCAACCAGTGCTGGCAGCTTATCAGGAGAGATCAACAGGTCTGTAGCTATAGCAACCAGTGCTGGCAGCCTATCAGGAGAGATGGAACAGGTCTGTAGCTATAGCAACCAGTGCTGGCAGCCTGTCAGGAGAGATGGAACAGGTCTGTAGCTATAGCGACCTGTGCAGCTGATCAGCGCCATACAGAGGGATATCTAGAATAGTAGGACACGCTTTATGGACACATATTGCAAGATGTGACTTGTTTTTGCAAGATCTTTAACATAAAAAGCAGCAATCCTTGTAGTGAGACAACCCTCATTAAAATCTGTTGTGTGAACTTACCCTTAAAATCATAAGACATTAGGGGTGGCCCTTGTGTGCTGTGCCCAGCAGGAGTGGTCAGTGCATTATGGATGGCATTTGGCGTCCCAAGGGGTGGCGTGACATTATGGATGGCCTTGCGTCTATCGGCCCAGCAAGGTTCAGTGATGTTTTGGGGTGGCCTTTGGGCTTCGTCCCACAGGAGTGGTCATGATTTATGATGGCCCCCTTTTGGGGCTGTGGGCCCAAACAGGGGTGGTCAGGAAATTTTGGGGTGGCCCTTTTCTGTCCCACAAGGGGCCTGCTTAAGATGGCCCCTTGTGTCTTGCCCCACATATGGTTAAGGTTATGGAACCATTGTGTGTGTCCCAGCAGGCTGTCATTGGGGGGGGGCATTAGGGGTGGCCCTTGTGCTTGCCCACAGGAGGGTCATGACATTTTGGGGTGGCCATTGGTTGGCCACAATTCATGACATTATGGGATGGCCATTGTTGTTTTCCCAGCCGGGGGGTGGCATGACATTATGGGGTGGCCTTGGTTCTGTTCCCACAGGGGGTGGTCATGGGCTTAGGGGATGGCCCCCTTTTGCTGTCCCACAGGAGTGGTCAGTGACATTAAGGGGTGCCATTGTATCGTGCCCCCCCGGATGGTCATGAATTTGGATGCCCTTTGTGCTGTGCCACGGAGTTGTCATAATAGACAATTATGGATGGCCATTGCGTGTTGTTACCCACCGAATGTCAGTGGACATTATGGGATGGCCATTGTGTGCTATCTGTGCCCAGTCGGAGTGGTCAGTGATGTTATGGGATGGACATTGTGTGCTGTGCCCAGCCGGAGTGGTCAGTGACATTATGGGATGGCCATTGTGTGCTGTGCCCAGCAGGAGTGGTCAGTGACATTATGGGATGGCCATTGTGTGCTGTGCCCAGCCGGAGTGGTCAGTGACATTATGGGATGGCCATTGTGTGCTGGGCCCAGCAGGAGGGGTCAGGGATGTTATGGGATGGCCATTGGATGCTGTGCCCAGCAGGAGTGGTCAGTGACATTATGGGCTGGCCAGTGCGTGCTATCTGTGCCCAGCAGGAGTGGTCAGTGACATTATGGGATGGCCATTGTGTGCTGTGCCCAGAAGGAGTTGTCAGTGATGTTATGGGAAGGCCATTGTATGCTGTGCCCAGCAGGAGTGGTCAGTGATGTTATGGGATGGTCATTGTGTGCTGTGCCCAGCAGGAGTGGTCAGTGACATTATGGGATGGCCTTTGTGTGCTGTGCCCAGCCGGAGTGGTCAGTGACATTATGGATGGCATGTTGCTATCTGTGCCCATCGAGTGGTCATGATGTATGGGATGGCCATTGCGTGCTATCTGTGCCCAGCAGGAGTGGTCAGTGACATTATGGGATGGCCATTGTGTGCTATCTGTGCCCAGCCGGAGTGGTCAGTGACATTATGGGATGGCCATTGTGTGCTATCTGTGCCCAGTCGGAGTGGTCAGTGATGTTATGGGATGGCCATTGCGTGCTATCTGTGCCCAGCCGGAGTGGTCAGTGAATTTATGGGATGGCCATTGCGTGCTATCTGTGCCCAGTCGGAGTGGTCAGTGACATTATGGGATGGTCACTGTATGCTGTGCCCAGCAGGAGTGGTCAGTGACATTATGGGATGGCCATTGCGTGCTATCTGTGCCCAGCAGGAGTGGTCAGTGATGTTATGGGATGGCCATTGCGTGCTATCTGTGCCCAGTCGGAGTGGTCAGTGACATTATGGGATGGCCATTGCGTGCTATCTGTGCCCAGTCGGAGTGGTCAGTGCCTGCTTCTGCACTGGGATAATGCGAGTGGCACCATCCACCTCCATCGGGAGGATTTACCCACAACGCATGAAGGCTGGAGAGGAAATGCGGGCCCCCGGGGTTGTTGCCATGGAAACCTGGTGATGAGATTTTGCCCAGCCCTGCTATATAGATTCCTACCCTAGAAGCCATGGTCAGCAATGGTCACCCCTCTATGAAGGCGTCCTGTCACCTCCAGACACTGAACGCCATGTCCCCCCCCCCCCTTTCCCGCTCATCAGTCACGTCTCAGCCCCCCCTTATGTAAATGAAGTCTGTTTAACCTAATTAGTTCAATGAGTTTCAGGTGCATGGCAGGCAGCCCAGATTCGACAGTGCCGATTTCAACAAAAGTGGTTGCACACGGAGAGGGGCACGGTTGGGCAGCTGTGACTGGCGCATTAACCTCTTGAGATCTTCGAAGGTTAAACGCCTTTTACCGTGCGACGCCTGTCACCCCCAACCCCCGGGTATCGCGTCCAAACTCCCATTTCGCGTGAATTTCGGATACATTTTTTTTCCCTTTGTATTCTATGAAGGGCAGTCAGTCACTGGCGGGCAGGATGACACGGGTAATTATACCTTTTAGCGCTGGGAATTATTCGGAGGAATAATTACTGGACGGAAAGGCTTCAGCTAATGACGGCCAAACGAGCGCACGGATTTAAAGAGGATTTATTACATTTCAGACACAAAGGGAAGGACGGAATTTTTGACTTTGGGAAGATAATTAAAAAAAAAAAAAGCACGTTTGTCGCTCAAGACTATGAATTATTTTCCAGTTCTTTACAAAATTCCCACTCGGTAAACCCCTCCCCTTGTCTTTACAGCAGTTTGCTTTCTGGTCGGAAGACATTACATTGTGTTAGCCACCAGAAGTGCACGACGCCCGACAGACCCTATTAATGACAAAGGGTCCGTCGGGTTTCTGCCCTGGTGTCCTTGTGGAGGCGCTATTTTTTCCGTTATTCCCGACAGAAAATGCATATATGAACCAGGCCTTACAATGTGCCACATGCATCATAGTGGTTCAGCGCTGTGGAGTCGGCAAGCCAAAGCACAGACTCCTCCATTTCCCAAACCTCCGACTCCTGACTCCCTCATACACGGCGCATGTTTAAGTGATAACTTTACTGTAGTAAAATGGTAACATCCGGCTGTTTATCACCTTATGATACAATAATCAAGCTATTTAGGTAGAACAGACACTGACAAGCAAAAGGGTAACAATGTCTTGATCTTTTGAACACTTGTTTGTAGAGTTGAAGAAAAAGCTGTATTTGTATCCAAGTCCAGTCTCCACCAACATTAGGAACGTGTAGAAGAGACCTGGGATCAGATTTTGGTCAATATATACTTGAATCTGATCCAAAGCCCAGAAGGATTCAGGCAGAGCTGAAAAAAAAAGGGGGTTTTCCCAAATACTAACAAAATAATAAAAATTAACATTTTGATTTTTGGGGAAAAAAAAACATAAAAAGCATTACAGGAAAAATCTGAAAAAACTAACAAGCTAATACTTGCAACAAATTTATGTATAACATAGGAAAATGATTGTCTATAAAAGTGAGCCACATCGAAAGCTGTAGGATGGAGAGATTTGGGAGCTTGAAAGTCACAATTTCAAAACAGTTCCCTTTTTTTCTTGTCTTAAAAAATAAAATTTATTGGATGTGACTTTGGGACACAAAAAAAAATTGTAAATATGAAAAAACACGCAGGAACATTTGGGAGTCTCGAATTTGTTCGAGAAAAAGTATGCCTCCATCAATCCCGCCCTACAAACCTCCACTGTCTCATTTTTCCAGGGTAAAACGGGCCTCTCACATAACTTGGGTTGGGGGCAAACGGGGACCACCAGGGGGCAACACCTAACAATTCAGGGATAAAAGGGAATTGCCTCCCACATCATATTTATGAATGGTTGAACTCTTCTACTTCTTTTTAAAACCGTGGGAAAAAAATTGCTGAAATCTGTTTTCCTGGGGACAAAACTTTTCCCCTGGGGGGACGCTTTGCCCCTCCCCTTCATCAATTACCTCCCAGTATAGGCTGAAGAATGGGGCAGACATGGGCCACCCAATTCCTTTTGCTCTTTGGGTCGAACTAACTGGACCAATTATTTTATATTTTGGGGGGTCCAGTCGGTCCCTTTTATAGACCCGATACTGCAAAATAGGCACCCACTCCGACTCCACACCCGACCCACACCCTGGGGACCCCAAGGAACAAAAGCCCCGCGGACCCTATTAATTACAATGGGTTCATCAGGTTTCTACCCTGGTGTCCGAGTGGAGGCGCTATTTTTTTCTGTTATTCCCAATGGAAAATGCATATGTGAACCAGGTTTTAAAGGGGGCCCCAAAGCAACATAGTGTTTTTAAAAATTTTTCCCAAAATAGAACGGCTAGTCCAATTTACACCATTTTTAAATTGACTTAAACAAGAAAGGGGCTTAAAAAGTCCAAATATCCAGCACCATTTCTTAAAATAAATAAAAAACTTCTTTATTTATAATGCCATTAAATGATATAGATATCCAAGTGGTCAACAGACTGACGCGTTTCGGGTAAGAGTACTCTTATTAATAGCAATTGACTTGCTTTATGCAACGGACTGTGGCAAAATTTTTTAACCCCATTATTTTGCCGCATCGACACTGCCAAACCTGTATAATAAATTTCTTATCCTGTATGATCCTGAGTTTTCATCCATATCATACTACAGGCCACTCACTATTCTGTGGTGCAGTCATTGGGGTATTACAACTTATCCTGTACTATCCGAATTTCACCTATATTATACTCCAAAATGCATCCTATTCGCTGGGCATCACTGTCATACATTACTTTTCCTGTACTATCCTGATTAATCCTTATTTTTCTCCAGAGATGCACTCACTATTTTGGTGCAGTCACTGTACAACATTTCTTACCTGTACCATCCTGATTACATCCTTTTTATCCCCCGATGACTCACTTTTTGCTGGGGCATCACTTTTCATACAATTTCCACATCCTAGTTACATCCCGTATTATCCCAAGGCTGCACTCACATTCTGTGGGCAGTTTACTGTGTACATACTTACTTATCCTTCTGATCCTGATTTAAATCCTGTATTTTTCCCCAGAGCTGCACTCACTATTTGCTGGTGCAGTAAAGTGTACATACATTACCCGTACTGACCTGATTTAAATCCTCTGAATTTTTGGGAGCGCGGCTACTATGAATATTTTTTCCCTAAACTTGTTCAAACATCATTGAAGGGCTACTGAGCCGCTATCTCAGTTGCAGTCATTAGGTCCCGCTCGGTTAGTCGCTGCTCTGTCTTCTACTACTTTGGTCTCCTAATGACTTGATATATAGAAGAGAACGTTAATTAGTGGAATGGAGCTCTCCCGGAAAGAGACCGCAGAGTGTGGAGAACCAGAGCAGGAGCGTCATTAATTAAACCCTCAGATGTTGGCCTTGACCTGATCTATAGCCAAAGTGACCCAGAGTCAATACTCAGCAAAACGTAAAGACAAGGGGATAATTATCACCGGTCAGACTGGGTTGGAGGCCACTGATAATGGGAAGCCAACAAGGCGTGAAGGCTGGGAACATGCCCTGATGTTGGGTCAGAACACTCACCTAATGGTAGGTGACCACCACTGGATGAGACCCCCAAATCCTAGAAATATCCCTGGTGTGACTTTTATCTTAATGATCTCGTCCTTGGGTCTGGTAAATAAAAGGGTTAAAATTCAATCCTTTTATCAAACCAGGGTCTAAACGTCGCTCTCAAATGGTGTGAAAAACAAACCCCTCAGCCCACGAAATTAAAATCAAAAAAGCTGATGGAAGTTGTAGTTTCCCAACAATGAGACCGACATTGCAGACCCCTGCTTTAGACCATTGGAATTAGTATCTCCGGGATTTAAAGGGGTTTTTTCATTTCTTTAAGTGGTCTTAGAATAAGGGGACGTAAAAAACAAGAAAACTCGGATCCCACCTTCTTCTTTTCATTGGCTGAGGCCTACAAATTTCTTCTGTCTGCCCCCCCCCCCCCCCCTTTCATATTCACGGGGGCCCCAAAACCTGCCTCTCCACCAAAAGGGGCCGGCAGCATTTCACCGCTTACCCACACTGCACAGAAACCCAGCTGCTTCACAATCAAAAAAAAGCAAAAAAATTGGTCGGGCCTAAGCTCCACGTGAAAAGAGGCCGGCAACATTTCCCTCGCACAGCCAGCGCTCCTCATTGACACGGGGCAGCTGCTTCTACAATGAAACAGCAGAATTGTGCCTCAGTCCCTAATGCCCTGCTGAAGGGGCCGGCAACATTTCCCTCTGCACACCCCAGCCCCCTCATTGACACTGCAGCTGCTTCTAAAAATCAAAAACAGCAAATTGTCCCGGTGCCTAATGCTCCTGCGTGTAAAACTAAAAGGAGACGATCTGTGTGTTGGGATGATTTTCATAAAAAAACTGGATTCAACTGAACAAACCTCCAGTAGGGGAAGAAAAGGGAACAGGGGGGGCTCAAAGTTCATAAAGACTTCTAGACTGAATGCGGGCTGTGTATGTAAAAAGCTCTTAAAAAATAAAACTGCATAGGAAAGGGAAAGACACAGTGACATGTGGACTCGAAGGGGGGGGGGGGGGGGGAACTGACTCGGGAGCGAGCATGAACTTTGAGGGGGGGGGGATGTCATCCCCCTTCAGTTAAGAAACACCCAGCTGGGAGGGGAAGAAACGCCCCTGGATGTCAGGAATTTAGAGAATCAAGTTTTTAAGAAAAACACCAACGTAATTGATACATCCCCTTTAACATCAGCATCAATGAGCTGAGCTTCCTATCAGCTATGCAAAGTAGGTTATGTCTCTGGTGCCACCTACAAGATGTAGCTTCCCTTACAGCCACATCCAACCAATTAAAGGGACACCAACGTCCACATTTTTCTTTCCACATATTGACAAGCAATATGAGAGTTCTTTTTTTATTTAATTTTTTTAAATTTTTTAAAGTTCCTCAGTATACACTACTGTGAGCTCGGATAGCACAACTGCGAGTGGATTGCTTGACGGTCCTTCTTTCTGGTCAGCTCTGGTCTGAGAAGTATACAAATTATCAGCAATTACCTGATAAGTGTGAAGACCTATCCAAGGGTAGAAAAACACTGCCATACTTTCCCATCATGCTTTGCTCATGGTCTAGTACAATCCCTTCTACCCCTGTCAAGAGAACAATAGAGCAATCATTATATCATTACCTACTATTTGTAATGAATGTAGGTAGAGAAAAGTAGCAGCTGAAGAAAAGTGAGAGTGTCCACTTCGCCATACATAAGTTCTTTTACAGCTAGAGAAGGACAATATTTTATATGCAATTCACGTACATTCGTGATAGAGTAACCCCTGTATACTGTATGCCGCCTGTATCCATGAATTGTCGACCGATACTATCTATGTCTTTGTCCTCTGATGCACCCTGCGATATCAGTCAGGGGGAAACGTGTCGGGACCAATTTTGGGACACAGTAATTTATTATCTGATTTATTGGTGTTGTTTGATAACTTTTGGCAGGGTTTATTAGTGTGTTTCTAGGTCAGTTGTTGTGGGGCCGTCCCTGTCGGGGCGATCACTCCGCCATCCACAGGCATTATTTGTAGGGTTTACATTAGAGAGTGTATATATCCACTTGTCCCTTTCACTTTATACAGGGCATGATTGCCCATTGTGGTCCCTTATTGATATTGCATTTGATGATATTATCTTTAGTGATGATATCAACAGCGCTAACAGACCACGCTATTTTGTTTCACATATTGTGGATAGGAATCTTCATGAGTTGGATGTATTTGTATGCTATCTGTATGCTGTTTATCTATTTATGTGTTTTTCTGTCTTCATTAGATATATGTATGTGGTTTTAATATGAGACATTAAAAGTTATATTCAACGGCAGAAGAGCCGCACTGTGATAATGAAGTTCCTGGACTTTAATGACAAGGCGGAAATCCTGAGGGCGTATCGCAGGCTCAACAAGCCACTACTACTCCAGGGACATAAAGTTCTGCTATTTGAAGATTTCTTTCCCCAGAGGTCTCCCAGAAGAGGCGCGCCTTCAGCAAAATTTGCACAGCACTATTTCAACAGAAGATCCGATTCCAGATTCTCTACCCGGCCACCCTCAAGGTGCTGGATCCTGACGGCACGCCCAGGTTCTATAACTCAGCAGTGGAAGCGGAAGAAGATCTGCGTGACCTGACCAGCTTCAGAGAGGCTCCCGCAAAACACCAGCTCGACCACCGCGATCGGCTGAGACGACTGCAGCTGACTCCCAAGAGACCTTCAAGAGAGGACGGAGAGGGAGCTCATGGACTCGCTCGCGATCTCTATCACCACCTCCACTCTCTCCTAAAGAAGGCCGCCAGCCGAGACGGAGGCATCAACGAGACTCTACTCCGGACTGAGGGGACGGACCAACCTGCTCGACGAGGATCAGTTTTGGGGAGGGGAGGGCTGGTTGTACGGACTGCACCCAAGATTGTCCCATCATTTTCCTTATTTTGAAGGGACGTGGAGTAACACAGGGGTCTTTTACGACTGTTTTGAGATGTAACTTCCTTTGTTCATAATTTTTCCCATAGGCCAACTAGAAAACTCTAGAAAATTCTAGTAGCTTAAAGGTTTGCCGGGTGGGGGAGGGGGGGGGTACTGTCCCCCAACTTAGGTGTTTCATGCTGAAGGAAAAAAGGAAGTCCTTCCAACGCATTGAAGGCGGTGCATGTAACGCCCTCCTTCAGCGTCTTTTTACATTTCTGCCGGTTTTGGCAAATGTTTGCTTGCCTGTTATGCCAGTTTACTAGTTTTGTTAAATTTTTGTCAATGTTCTACTGCGCCATCTTCCATGCCTAATTCGATGCCCCCGATGATCGCCCAAAAATTTTGATTTCCACCTGACATATTTGGTGCCAACCGGGCAGCTCTCCCACATAGAGAAACCTTTATATGCGATCATCTCCTGGAACATAAAGGGGCTCCGTTCCCCAAAATAAACGGTTTGAAGGTGATCCGGCATCTAAAGAACTTCGCCCTGATGTGGTTCTCCTACAGGAATCGCACTTGCAGGCTGATGACATTAAGCGGTTGGAGAAGCTGTGGGTGGGTCACGCCTTTGGCTCCCCGTCTACGTGTGGCAAGGCAGGGGTGGTCACACTCATTCATAAAAATTTCCCTTTTGAGCTGGTCTCACACGAACACGACACTGAGGGAAGAGTCTCGCACTTAGTAATCAAGTGGGGAGAATGTGACCTTAGCATCTTTTATATCTATGGACCCAATGGTCAGAACCGGGTATTTTTTAGGGAGTTAGCGGAGAGGATTTGTGCCGATCAAAATCAATGCCAAATTATTGGAGGAGACATGAATGCGGTCAGACCAGGTGGAGGACAGGAGGGGAGGGCCAACATCCCAAGCAGGCAGAAAAGTCATTTCCAAGTCTGAAAAGGGAGTTCTACGCCGCCTCTTGGACGCCACTAATCTCCACGACTGTTGGAGGGAGCGGAATCCTGATACGGGATTACACCTATTACTCCCCGGTTCACCAGTCGTGGTCTAGGTTGGACCATCTTCTGGTATCTGACACCCTCCAAACTAGAATTGAAAGTGCCAGAATTTTGAACATGGTCATCTCTGATCACTCCCCAATCTCTGTGGACTTGATGGAATTCTTTCCGAGAGGTGCAGACTTTATTTGGAAGTTTCCTTCTTATCTTGCAAAAACGGATAACTTTTGCTGAGATGGTCAGGGGTTGGTGGATGACCTATGCTTCTGACAACCAGTCCCACCGGGAAGATCCTTCACTCTATTGGGCGACTGCAAAAGCGGTGCTTAGAGGCAGGGTTTTAGCCTATACCTCCGCTTATAAACGCAAGCTGAAGGAGGCGTACCTGACTGCCTCAGAAAAGGTTAGGGAGACCTATAAGACCTTCCTTGGGGATAGCTCTGACAAACCCAAACGGGAATGGGAACAGGCCAAGCGGAGTTGACCTTTTGGGCAGATCGTAGAGAGGAACTACATATGTCACACTTACACTCCACACTCTTCAGGTACGGAAACAAATCCGGGAAACTTCTTTCCCGGCTGCTGAAAGGGGCCTACAAACCTGCACACATTCAAGCTCTCCGCACACCGGAAGGTACCATTACCACTGATCCGGTAAGGATTAATGACACGCTCAGACAATTTTATGCTACTCTGTACTCATCACAGGGTCAATTTCAAGCAGAGGATGGATGCCGATTCCTCTCCAAAGTCAAATTGCCGCACTTGTCAGATCTCCAGAGGGAGGAACTGAATGCGGACATAACTGAGGAGGAGCAAGATGGCTATTCGCCAATTGAAGGCAGGAAAGGGCCCCCGGGGACCTGATGGGTTCTCTGGGGAGGTATACAAGATTCTGAGCGATCAGATCACCCCCATCCTCACCGACTACTATAACTCGATACTGCATAATGAGCCTGTTCGGCCAGAATCAAAAAACGCATATATTAAAATTATCCCGAAGAAAGGGAAAGACCCGCTGCTTCCTGCTTCATATAGGCCCATATCCCTCATAGACATTGACCAGAAGATCCTGTCAAAAATATTGGCTGATCGTCTCGCGTGTTATATGCCGCACTTGATTGGACCCTCCCAAAAGGGTTTCATCAAGGGAAGAGCGGCGGTGGGAAACATCAGGAAAGTGCTAGCGGTATTGGAAAGGGTCCGACACAAACCACTGCCAGGAGAGAGGCCTGTCCTGGTGGCCTTGGACGCAGAAAAGGCCTTCGATAACGTGCGATGGGACTGGCTTTGGTTTGTCCTGGACACCATGGGAATTACAGGGACGTTTCGGTCTGTCCTCTCGGCCATCTACGACGCCCCAACGGCCCAAATTCATACCCTGGGTTTCCTTTCCCCAAAAATCTCCCTCCAGAAAGGGACAAGGCAGGGATGTCCACTTTCCCCCTTACTTTTTAATTTGGCCTTAGAACCCTTGGCACGGGTACTTGAGGATTCTGACCTCTTCTCGGGGATCCGGATAGGAGACAAGGAGGTGAAGACCGCTTTGTTTGCAGACGATCTCATACTATTCATGTCTGCTCCCCTGACCCAGCTCTCTCCAGTGCGGAGTTGCTGCGAATATTTCGGCACGCTATCAGGGTATAAAGTGAACGTGTCCAAAGTGAAGTGTTAGAAATTGGCCCGAAGCTATCACAGTCCCAGGGGGCGAAAAATGGGATCAGACATTACCCGGGCTCAGGAACACGTCACCTACTTGGGTATCAAGGTGGGTCGGACTCCAGACTCAATGTATAAGTTAAATATTCCCCCTCTTATAAATAAAATCTCCCAGATCTGAAGCGTTGGAAACCCCACTTGCCACTGTCACTTGCTGGTAGATGCCACGCCAAAGGATGGTCTGCTTCCCACAGCTGCTATAAACCCCCTACAGACCCTCCCATTCCTGCTCAAACATACAGACACAATCACATTAACTCATGCCCTTCTCCAGATTTATATGGGCAGGGAAAAAAAAAAAACCCCGTATTTCGCTACATAAACTAATCCTGCCAGTTAGGGCAGGTGGGCTGAATCTCCCAATGTTAGGGGTTATAACCTGGGCCCGTCTGACTCGTCACATCTGACTGGATTGGGGGTCACTCCCGCTTCTCGAATTGGGATTTAGAAAGAGAGTTAATGCGCCCTTGGCACCCACAGACCTTGCTCCATACCAGGTACCCTAAGCTGCCTTCTCTGATTAAGTTTTTCTCCATTAAATTCCGAACACAGTAATGGCCTGGAAAGAGCTGAGGAAAAAGCTTTGGCCTTTCCTTCGCTCTCTCCAAGGACATGCCCATTTGGGACCATTTCCCAGTTTCCGCTGGATCAGAGCAACCCGATGTTTAGGAAGTGGAGGGAGGCGGGTCTGGCCAACGCGGGACAGATAATGCAAGTGAGTTCTCGGAGATGGCTAAAGCCCCTGGAGATGCTCGAGAAGTTCTCCTTACCCGAATCACAGCTTTTGGCTGCCTATCAGCTCTTTCATTTCTGTAATGGGGACTAAGAGATGTCTCCAAGGAGACCATCCCTAACGATTTTGACACTTTGTCACCACTCACAGGGGGACATATTGTCTATCGAGGGTCTATGCTGTATGAGAGGGTGGGGCAGGAAACGGGTAGCTTCTCAGGCATTCCACTACTGGAGCCCCCCCGATTGGTAATGCCCAGTCCCAGATATGATCCCGAAGGGTGTGGTGACCGTACGGAAACACATCAACTGGAGACCTGGCGTGAAACTTACTTCAAGATAATACACAACGCCATCTACGCCTTCAATCTCCCTCCTCTCAGAACTTCCCATAGATTGCAGCACTGCCCCAAATGCGGCACACATAAAACGGACCTATGGCACGGTCTGTGGGAATGCAGCTATACACAAACCTACTGGGACACAATCCTTCAATATATTCAGCTTCACTTCGGGGTCACCCTAGAGAAACATTATAAACTCCTGATCTTCCACTGCCTCGGGCCTTCGGACGGGGATGGGGGAGAGGGTTCTGAGGAGTCAGCTCACTCCACCGGTTTTCCGGGAATAGTTCACATTGCCCTTTTGGCAGCAAAACGACGCCTCTTACAGTTATGGCTGAAGCCCACTCTCCCGCCAATCTCCGGGTCATAAAGCAGCTGGAGATTATCTTAGCGGACAGACTGGAGACAGAGAGGCGTAAGGAGATCCGAACCCCAGGGTTCTTCAGACGTTGGAGAACCTTCATAGAATCGCATTATTCTGACAGAGAGATAGAAGCCCTTATGCAGAGGTTCAAGTATACCGATTGGTACTGCAGGGAGGGAATTGGGGGCACGCTGGGGAGACTTCAAGTCTGAGGAACTTTGGACTTGAGTATGAGTTCCATTAAAACCCCTATGGGCGCATGAGACAAAGATAGGACGCAGTTGCACTTTAGTAGTGTTGATATTTTGTTTAATTTAATTTCTTTTATACCCTTGTAAATTGAGGTTTTCTCTGTATGTACTATCTCCATATTCCAGGCACAGGCCCCGGGGATTATGCAAATTGTGATATGACCACTATTACATGTCAGAGATATTGTTTATTGTTTAAATGTTTGAAAATGCAATAAAATTTGTTTAAAAAAAAAAAAAAAGTTATATTTTATATTTGACCTTTTGTAATTAGTGGCTACAAGGGTTATCATCAGCATCAATGAGCTATGCTTCACACTACCCATGCAAAGTAGGTTCTAGGAAAGAGTTGGAAAGAGAGCTAAGTAGCATCCCTGTTGGTCAAGGGTGGTAAAAAGCATCCCTGCTGGTCCAGGGCACTAAGTGCTGAACACCAGCATCAATAAGCTTAGCTTCCCATCGATCATGCAAAGTATACTCTATGGAAGAGAGCTAGGTCTCTGGTGTCACCTCGGTGGTCCAGAGTGGTAAGAAGGTAATTACAGCATCCCTGGTGGCCTAGGGCAGTAAGAAGTTCATGTCAAAATCCCTGGTAGTCTAGAGCAATAAGGGCATGTTCACATAGCAAACAATGAAAATTAACTGTGAGTGTCTTGGATATTTATTTTACTCTGCCTCCAAAAACAGTGTCAAAATCAGCCATGTGAACTTACCCCAAAGAAATTAACATCAGCATCAAGCAATTAGCCATGCAAAGTAGACTCTAGGGAAAAGTGCTAGGTCTCTAGTGACACCTCCCAGAAGCAGCACCTACTGGATATAGCATCCCTGGTGGTCTAGAGCACTATGTAGCCACCTACTGGATATAGCATCCCTGGTGGTCTAGAGCACTATGTAGCCACCTACTGGATATAGCATCCCTGGTGGTCTAGAGTGGTAAGCAGGGCTGTGGAGTCGGCAAGCCAAAGCCCCAACTCCAACTCCTCAATTTCCCAAACCTCCGACTCCTGACACCCTCGGCGCATGTTTAAGTGATAACCTTACTGTAGTAAAATGGTAACATCAGGCCGTTTATCATCGTATGATACAATAATCAAGCTATTTAGGTAGAACAGACACTGACAAGCAAAAGGGTAACAATGTTTTGATCTTTTGAACACTTCTGGGTGGAGTTGAAGAAAAAGCTGTTTGTATCCAATCCAGTCTGCACCAACATTTGGGGAATGGTGTAGAAGAGACCCCGGGGTCAATTTTTGGGGCTGAATCCCGATCCAGAGCCCAGAAGGATTTAGGCAGTATTGAAAACCAAAAGGTGGATTTCCCAAATACTAACAACATAATAAAAATGAACATTTTGATTTTTACGCGCAAAACAGTAACAATGCAGTTACTGGAAAGAATCTGCAGAACTAAGCAGATGCTAAATACTTGCAAGTCACATTTATATATAAGATAGGAAAGATGGCTGTATATAAAATTACAGTAGCCTCATGTACAAAGCTGTAGTGGATGGAGAGATATGGAGCCTAAAAGTCACAAGTTCAAACCATTGTTACCATTTTGCTTTTCAGTGTAAAATATATTTATTTGGGTATGACTTTAGAAAAACAAGAAAATTGTAAATATGTAAAACACTACAGGAACAATTTGTGGAGTCCCCTGAATTTGTTCTGAGAAATAGTATTGCTTCCATCAATCCTGCATACAAGACCTCACATCTGATCTCATAATATCCAGGCTAGAGAACGGCATCTCTAAACTAACTTGGGTTTGTGGCAAAGCGTGACCACAGGGGGAACATCTCTAACAATGTCAGGATAAAAAAGGAATTGCCTCAGCCACAGTCAGATTTGATGAATGGTTTGTTCTTCTACTTCTTTGAAAGCCCGGTGAAAAATGTTGCTGAAATCTGTTTGCCCTGGAGCGGAATCTTTTCCCTGGGGCAGCGGGTTTGCCTCCCATGGTCATAATTACACTCCTCATTGATGAGGCTGAAAAAAATGGGAGCAGGGGCACTGGCCCGACCCAATTCCTCTTGCTCTTTGCATCGAACTAACTGGACCAACTTATTATATATTTTGGGAGTCGGTCCATTTTATGACGACTCCGACTCCTGCAAAATAGGCACCGACTCCGACTCCACAGCCCTGGTGGTAAGAAGATAACTAAAGCATCCTTGGTGGTCTAGGGCAGTAAGAAGGCAATGTCAGCATCCGTAGAGGTCAGGGACAGTAAGGGCTCAATAACAGCATCCCTGGTGGTCTAGAGTAGTAAGGATTTAACATCAGCATCAATTTGCTGGCTTCCCGCTAGCCATGCAAAGTAGGATCAAAGGAAGAGAGCTAGGTCTCTGGCGACACCTCCTGGAAGCATCATCCCTGGTGGTCTAGAGTGATAAGAAGGTAACGTCAGTGTCCCTAGAGGTCCACGGCACTAATGGCTTAATAACAGCATCCCTGGTAGTCTAGAGCAGTAAGAATTTAACATCAGCATCAATTTGCATGCAAAGTAGGCTCTATGGAAGACAGTCAGGTCTCTGGTGACACCTCTTGGAAGTAGCATCCTTGGTGGTCCAGATGGTAAGAAGGTAATTCCAGCATCCCTGGTGGTTTAGGACAGTAAGGGATCAATGTGAGAATTAATAAACCAAGTCTACCAGGCGGCTACGGAGGCTTCTGGGTACTATGCCACTGGGTGACACAAGCGCTCCAGCTGCTGACCATCATGACACAACCTCGTACCAACAAACGTCAGCAGCTGTTTGATGGTTTCCAAGCAGCAACATTATGGGCGACATGTATGAAAGGGGCTGGCGTCAAAAACCTGTTGTAGCCTTGTTCTATATGAACAGTCGCACTCCAAACTTTGGCGGTTTTCCCTGACACTGTAATGCGCCAAGTGAAAGGTGGTCTGCCTGAGCCAAAAGTGGAGGGCAAAAAGGCAATTCAAAACTCTACAAGCCTATATGGTGCTCTCCCCAAGGAGAGATGTTCCCCTTTATGAGCCACTCATTGCCTTCCACCCAGCCAGCCACTACACTCTGCTCTGCACTGATGAGGGGCAAAACCCAGAAACAGCTGTATGCAGATGGGCAATACCGGCTTGGCTAATATCCCTTTTGCTTTCTAAAGATTTGGTTTGAAGCAAATTGAGGATTTGTTACCTTCAATAGAGGGCGCTTGAGCTTCTAAGCTCCTTTCCCATAATGCCTTGTGAGCCCAAAGTTGTCATTATCACTGATAATACTAGAGTATAGTATACTATACTATAGTAACGGGATTTATGGTAGATGCTATAATTATCAATTTTATAAATATTTATCTTGAATATTAATTTTATATTATTTTGTCAATAAATTTTATATTAGACATTAATTTTTATATTAATTTTATTTTTATTAATATATATATATTTTTATTAATTTTGTCAATACATTTTCTATTATTTAAATGGACATTAATTTTAGATTAGAAAATTTTATACTCATTTTAGATTTTGGGGAAAGTATTTACAGGCACTTCCTGACTTACGTCTGTCCCCTAGTTACGAACGGGAACTGGAACGACGCAAGCCAGGGACAGCTGACAGCGTCCGAGCGCTGCGGTGGCCCGGGCGCTGTCAGCGATCTTCGCAGCTGTATGCGACTCCTGGCAGCGCATGCAGCTGACTCTCCGGCCCCCCGTCGGCGTCCGGGCACTGCCATGTCCCGGGCACCGGCGGGGATCGCTTCGGCTGTATGCGACTTCTTCCGGAATGCATGCAGCCGAAGACTGTATTGCAGAGCAGAGAGCGAGCGCTCCCTGCTCCGCAACAGAACTCCGGAGGGCCGCGAGCAGACATGCGACCTTCCGGAGTCTCCGGCACAGGTAGCGTGTGATGTCATCACGCTGCCTGCGCGACCCGATGATATCCCCGGCCTGTGCCAGAAGACTGAGAGCGGAGCCGCAGGTAAGCCTATAGCTACCTATGGGGGACATACCTGACTATACCTGCTATGGGGGACATACCTGCCTATATCTATCTATGGGGGACATACCTGCCTATACTTATCTATGGGGGACATACCTGCCTATACTTATCTATGGGGGACATACCTGCCTATACTTACCTATGGGGGACATACCTGCCTATACCTGCTATGGGGGACATACCTGCCTATACTTATCTATGGGGGACATACCTGCCTATACTTATCTATGGGGGACATACCTGCCTATACCTGCTATGGGGGACATACCTGCCTATACTTATCTATGGGGGACATACCTGCCTATACCTGCTATGGGGGACATACCTGCCTATACTTATCTATGGGGGACATACCTGCCTATACTTATCTATGGGGGACATACCTGCCTATACTTATCTATGGGGGACATACCTGCCTATACTTATCTATGGGGGACATACCTGCCTATACTTACCTATGGGGGACATACCTGCCTATACCTGCTATGGGGACATACCTGCCTATACTTATCTATGGGGGACATACCTGCCTATACTTACCTATGGGGCACATACCTGCCTATACATGCTATGGGGACATACCTGCCTATACCTGCTATGGGGACATACCTGCCTATACTTATCTATGGGGGACATACCTGCCTATACCTGCTATGGGAACATACCTGCCTATACTTATCTATGGGGGACATACCTGCCTATACCTATATATGGGGACATACCTGCCTATACCTGCTATGGGGGACATACCTGCTATGGGGGACATACCTGCCTATACCTGCTATGGGGGACATACCTGCTATGGGGGACATACCTGCCTATATCTATCTATGGGGGACATACCTGCCTATACTTATCTATGGGGGACATACCTGCCTATACCTGCTATTGGGACATATACCTGCCTATACCTGCTATGGGGGACATATACCTGCTATGGGGACATCTACCTGCTATGGGGGACATACCTGCCTATACCTGCTATGGGGGACATATACCTGCTATGGGGGACATACCTGCCTATACTTATCTATGGGGGACATACCTGCCTATACCTGCTATGGGGGACATATACCTGCTATGGGGACATATACCTGGCTATAATTACACATCATACACACCACACATGTACTAAATATATTGGTTCCGGTTTACATACAAATTCAGCTTAAGAACGAACCGACAGTCCCTAACCCGTATGTAACCCGGGGACTGCCTGTAGTTTTATAATGAACATCATTAAGCCTGGCCCGAGCTGTCAGGAATTTAGTCTTTTCTACTATTTTTACTATGCAGCCCAGATAGAATTCACGGCAGGATTACACTTACGACGCGCCAAACGTATGACCTGCTGAAGAACAGGTTGATACATACTGACGCGTTTTACACCGCTTTAAAGCTATTTAGAACTGGCCTGTCAGCACCAACGTTCATACACGTCGCCCATAGAGATTACTTTTATCTGAGATGCTTACCTCATGAACACAACCACCTTCTATGGCACATAGACATCACAGAGGCGCCCCCCCCACAGAGCGCGCCCACCTATGTATTATACAATGAGGCTTTGGAAGCCTCTTTGAATAGGTAGAACCTGTCAGTCAGCAGCAGCTTGTTGATGGTTTCCAGGCAACATCTTATTTCTACCCGGCAGGGAAGAAATCATCTAGAAAAAGTTGTTGTGTTATTCATTCACTAACTATAGAGCCGGTGCTGACGTTCTCCGCTGAGCGATAAAACGCGCTGCTACCACGTTACGCTACTTTGCAGACACTGAAGATGCTCAGATTGATGCAGTCGTTAACAAGATGCATTTTAATTTGCATAATTGCATTATCCTGAGAGGAAAATAGACTGAAAACTCAACAGTTCAGCAAATCTACCTCATGCTGCTTATACAGTGACGATTCAGGTCTAATTGGCGCCAATAATAAAAAAAATAAAATAAAATAAAAAAATTCAAGAGTCTAGACCAGGGGTGTCAAACTGCCGGCCCTCCAGCTGTTGGGAAACTACAACTCCCATCATGCCCACTGTAATAGATTATATAAATGCATGATGGGAGTTGTAGTTTCCCAACAGCTGGAGGGCCGGCAGTTTGACACCTGTGGTCTAGACAAAGAGACTGATGGCATCAAATGTGGTCTGTGGTTTAAAAGTACAACTTATCTGCAGCGCCACCACAGGTGAAATGAAGCATTACACAGTCTTTATTGAAAAAAAATGGGCTGTATGCAATGAGCTCCCCCTAGAGGTGACAACAGGCAGGCAGAAATATATCATTCACATCTATGGTTACTGTATGTAAATACACGTGTCAGATCTGTAGTTCTGACTCCTATCAAGATGTATGAGACAAGTTACTCAAAATACTTTAAAGTGAAATTTTTTTTCACATATGAACCTATTATATAGATTTTTTTTAAATTGGGTAGTTGAGTTTTTTAATATATTTTTTTTAAAGTTCCCCTATGTCCCTAACTTCCTGGCTTGTCTCTCTGACTTCCTCCCTGTGAGCTGATAGCATGGCAGTGAAGATTGACTTTTCCTCTTCCAGGCCTTCTTTGACTTGAGAGGTGTAAGTGTTTTCAGCAGGACCTGATAAGAGTAAAGAAAATTGGAAACTTCCCCAATTCAGTAAAATATTAACCCATTATCCTTTCATGTTATGCACTGGTTTTACGTTCCAGAAAAATGTGATGGATAACGAAACGACGGATAACGAGGCAGAAAAAAAAAAAGTACATTGCTCTTGTCAATGTCCTTTCAGTCTAGTCTAATCTTATCTATCCCTGTCCAAAAAACAAATCGTGATCAATATGTCATTACCTACTACTTGCAATGAGACTACATGCAGATAAGCAGCAGCTGCAGTGAAAGTGAGGAGTTTTATCTCTTTACTGTCACAGCTAGAGAGAGGCAAGATTTTATATATAATCTTCTATGCTTATAGTATAAGCATATGCTATTCCTAGCTGATCCTGTTACAATGACGAGTGCAGGCAAATAAAAAAAGTTATGGGTTTCAGACGGCGAGGAGGAAAAAAGTTAGAGCCATATTATTATGACCATCTGTCAGGAAGGGGTTAAATGTGGCAAATGTGTCATCTGCCCATTTGAAGGGTCTTTAGAAGTCATTTGAAAGGAAAGGAGTTTGCCATACATGACTTTATATGCCTCATGCGTATGTGGGAATCAGTATGTCGAGAAGACCATTCACGATTCCGAATAAGGATTAGAGAGCATATCAGTGACATTAAAGGGGTTGTCTCACTACATTGCTTCGTCCTGTTTTCTTGGTTTCATTTTGAATTCAGGGGCGTGTTCACTGGCTTCTACTAGGCTGCAGTAGAAGCCAGGTCTGTAGCTATAGCAACCAGTGCTGGCAACCTATCGTGAGAGATTGAACAGATCTGTAACTATAGCAACCAGCACTGGCAGCCTATCAGGAGAGATAGAACAGGTCTGTAGCCATAGCGACCAGTGCTGGCAGCCTATCAGGAGAGATTGAACAGGTCTGTAGCTATAGCAAGCAGTGCTGGAAGCCTATCAGGAGAGATTGAACAGGTCTGTAGCTATAGCAAGTAGTGCTGGAAGCCTATCAGGAGAGATTGAACAGGTCTGAAGCTATAGTGGCCAGCGCTGGCACCCTATCCGGAGAGATAGAACAGGTCTGTAGCCATAGCGACCAGCGCTGGCAGCCTAACAGGAGAGATTGAACAGGTCTGTAGCTATAGCAAGCAGTGCTGGAAGCATATCAGGAGAGATTGAACAGTTCTGTAGCTATGGTGACCAGTGCTGGCAGCCTATCAGGAGAGATTGAACAGGTCTGTAGCTATGGCAACTTGAGGAGCTGATGCAGCCCATACAAGGAGAGATTGAACAGGTCTGTATCTATAGCGAACAGTCCCGGCAGTCTATCAGGAGAGATAGAACAGGTCTGTAGCTATAGCAACCAGTGCTGGCAGCCTATCAGGAGAGATTGAACAGGTCTGTAGCTATAGTGACCTAAGGAGCTGATGCAGTCCATACAAGAGGGGATATCTCGGAATAGGTAGGACACTGTTAATGGATACATATTGCAAAGTGACTTGTTTTTGCAAGATCTTTCATAAAAAGCAGCGATCCTTGTAGTGAGACAACCACTTTAAGCATCATCGTGATACACCGACACATCTGGCTTCAACATGGAGGCGGTTTTCCTGCATTGAAAAAATAAAAACCACCTCGAGGAAAAGGGAGACGTAGGCAATAAATTGTTGTGAAAAGATACAGAGTGGATATTTCGATTAAAAACTCTGCAGCTGGAGGGCCTAAATGAGACTCTCAGCCTTGGTTGTTTTAGCTGACATTTTTGACAGATATTAAAAGGGGTTGTCTCACTACAAGGATCGCTGCGTTTTATGTTAAAGATCTTGCAAAAACAAGTCACTTTGCAACATATGTCCATTACCAGTGTCCTACCTATTCCTAGATATCCCCTCTTGTATGGCTTGCATCAGCTCCTCAGGTTGCTATAGCTACAGACCTGTTCAATCTCTCCTGATAGGCTGTCAGCACTGGTTGCTATAGCTACAGACCTGTTCAATCTATCCTGATAGGCTGCCAGTGCTGGTCACTATAGCTACAGACTTGTTTGAGCTCTCGTGATAGGCTGCCAGCACTGGTTGCTATAGCTACAGACCTGTTTGATCTCTCCTGATAGGCTGCCAGCACTCGTTGCTATAGCTACAGACCGTTGCACTCGCTCCTGAGATGCTGCCAGCACTGGTCGCTATAGCTACAGACCTGTTCTCTCTCTCCTGATAGGCTGCCAGCACTGGTTGCTATAGCTACAGATCTGTTCAATCTCTCCTGATAGGCTGCGAGCGCTGGTCACTATAGCTACAGACTTGTTCGAGCTCTCGTGATAGCCTGCCAGCACTGGTTGCTATAGCTACAGACCTGTTTGATCTCTCCTGATAGGCTACCAGCACTCGTTGCTATAGCTACAGACCTGTTTGATCTCTCCTGATAGGCTGCCAGCACTGGTTGCTATAGCTACAGACCTGTTCTCTCTCTCCTGATAGGCTGCCAGCACTGGTTGCTATAGCTACAGATCTGTTCAATCTCTCCTGATAGGCTGCCAGCGCTGGTTGCTATAGCTACAGACTTGACTTCTACTACAGCCTAGTGGAAGACAGTAAACACGCCCCTGAATTCAAAATGTAACCAAGAAAACAGAACTGAGGTCAGATGAATCAATGTAGTGAGACGACCCCTTTAAATTTGTTATGGTACTAATGCGTACGCTCTTTATATGACTCTACATAATAGGGTCATTGGAACGGGATGGTTCTTGAGCCCTAACATTATAATTTACTTGCTTATTCTTGGGTACTTTCTTATGTATTCCTTTTGTATACTTACCTTGGCTTGCTTCCCAGGTTAATCTTATATACTTGCCTTCTTAGGTATAACTGCTCACTGTTCCCTTGTACCTAATTCCAGGTTATGTGCCTTATGTCCATTAAGTCATGCAGGATACTTTGTCTTTGAGGCCATACTATGATGCTGACTGTGGTATTATATCTTTATCTGCTGCTAAGCCCATGTCCCCACGGCACAGGGTTTTCGGCCGATTTCTCAGACGGTTTGCGGTTTTTCAGACCGCCTGAAAAACCGGCCGAAAATGAGCACAATGGTGCTCTATGGAAAACCCATGCAGCAGTCCCCACTGCACGGGTTTTCCGCCCGGCGGTTTTGCCTCCGGCGGTCCACTCAAAAAACATTGAGCAAGCACCATCTTCCATCCGGTTTTCGGACGGAATCTGTGCTGCTCAATGGGAGGGCTCTTCTCCGGTCATCGCGGAGAAAAGCCGTCCCCCCCGCGGCCGTGGGGACGGGCTCAAAACAGGACAAATACCGGCCGGCAAAACCGGCCGGTATTTGTCCTATGCCGTGGGGATGCGCCCTAGGGGTTTTTATTATTTATTGTTTCGATGTAGAGGATCCCCCGATTTGTCATTAACCCCTTATCGACTGCCTGCTGTGTTTTGTTCAGGTCATTCGTCTGCTGGAAAGTCCTCTGACGTCACTGCAGACATCGTGTTTCGCAGCTCCCGGCGGCGCAGCAGTGTTGAGGACAGAGCTGTACTTCAGAGCCCGGGTCCCAGCGCAGCCTCTACAAGCGCCTGGGAGCAGGGGCACCTCCAATCGCCGGCGCTTAACCTGCTGAGTGCCGCGGTCCGTGCCCGCAGGGTAATCAAAGGGCTTTCCCTTGCTCGGTCGGGTGATTGGGACTCCGGGGCCCCGGGGAACAGCTGCACAGTCAGCCCTGGGGACCTATAGTAGCCCCAGGGCTGTCTGTGTAAAAAGTCTGCAGTCAGGGCATACTGTGTGCTGCCCTGACTGCTGCCTGTGTCAAACTGACACAGATTGTAATGTAGTAGCATATATCAATATGTTAGTACTTTGACTTTGCTATGTAAAAAAAAAAAATTTAAAACAGTTATGCCTTCATGGGATTTTAAAAAAAAGTGAAAAAACATAAAAAAAAGTGTAAAAAAATAAATAAAAGTAAAATAAAAATAAATATTTAGTAAAATATCATTTTGCATACATTACACACAAAAAAACTACACATATTAGGTATCCACACGACCATAATAACCGGCAGAATTAATCTAACAAGAAAAATGTTATCAAATTTTTTGAAAAAAAAAATTCAATAATTTATAAGTGAACTTAAACTATTCCCCCAAAAAGTATAACTTCTCCCGAATAAAACGAGGCTTCATCCAACTGCGTCATTGAAAAAATTAAAAAATGTACCATTGTTGAAAACTAGGAGGCAAAAATTTTAAAAAAGTGCTGTTCATTAAGTATTTTTCAGGCGTTTGGCTTAAGAGGTTTCAGAAGGGTTTGATACTTCTATATTTAAAACTACTATGCATATTTATTGAAGTATTTCTGGGTCCTTCCCGCTTTGATTACATACTGGGATGCCCGATAATCGTTTGGCGCATGCGCGGTGATGGGGCTGTCCGGCCGCTATGCTGTCACTGCTGTGTTTGTGCGCCTGCGCAAGTTTTTCATGGCGCCGCAAGATTCTGGTGCTGATGACATGTCATGATATTGACACACATGCGTATAGTCTGCCTGCTCACACAATAGGGTACTACATGGTTGACGGGGCCTGACGCCTGCTCGGTAGATGCTTGTGCTGACTGGTTGGTTGGATTGGCATGGTGACGGCTCTAGACGAGTGCGCAGTGGTCGCCAAATTACCTGAGCGCAGTATGTTACGGTGAAGGTGAGTACATATTAATTATCTAAAGTGAGGGGAGTGGTTAGTGATATATATATATATATATATATATATATATATATAGATACTCTCCCCGGCCACTTTATTAGGTACACCTGTCCAACTGCTCGTTAACACTTAATTTCTAATCAGCCAATCACATGGCGGCAACTCAGTGCATTTAGGCATGTAGACATGGTCAAGACAATCTCCTGCAGTTCAAACCGAGCATCAGTATGGGGAAGAAAGGTGATTTGAGTGCCTTTGAACGTGGCATGGTTAGTTGGTGCCAGAAGGGCTGGTCTGAGTATTTCAGAAACTGCTGATCTCCTGGGATTTTCACGCACAACCATCTCTAAGGTTTACAGAGATGTCCGAAAAAGAAATAACATCAGACGAAATGTTTCAAGTCTTGTGGGAAAAAATGCAATTTGTTGATGAACAGAGTTCAAAAGTATAGACTTTCCGAATAAAACGAGGCTCATCAAGGTCATAAAAATTTAAAAATGTACCATGTTAAAACTAGGTAGGCAAAAAATTTTAAAAAAGTCGTTCATAATATTTTCAGGCGATTTGGCTTAAGAGGTAACAGAAGGTTTGACTACTTATTATTTAGAAACTAATGCAATTATGAAGTAATTTGGTCCTCCCGCTTTGATACATATGAGATGCGATAACGTTGGCGCTGGCGTGATGGGTCTCCGTATGCTTCATGCTGGTTGTGCGCCTGCAGTGTTATGGGCGCAGATTTGGTGCTGATGACATGATCATGAATGATTGACCACATGCGTTAGCGCCTGTACACGAATAGGGTACTCATGGTGACGTGGGCCTGACTGCTGGGTATATTCTTGGCTGACTGGTTGGTTGACTTGGCATGGTGAGGCTCTGATTGCACACTGTGGGCAATTACTGCAGCGCAGTATGTTACGTGAAGGGAGACATATATCTGAAAGAGGAAGTGGTGTGTCAACGTTATATATATGTATATACCTATATAATATATACTATATATTTATATTATTTATATGTGAGGCATGACTCGAGTGGTCTATTGGGCAGTACATCCTACTAGCCAGACCGTAAGGACACAAGTTTCAGCATCTGTGGGATCACCTGGCATACCCATACATTCAAATTTATCGTTAATCATATGTCCCGTGATGAACCCTTGTCATTTTGGCGAGGGAGAAACGCGTCGGGATTTTGGATGACATTGGAAAGACAGGTCCCGTATTATATTTATTGCGACTTTTATACTGTGGTCAAATTGCTGATAGGCAATTTAGTGCTTAGTGTTTTTGTATACCATTTTTTTGGGTAATCTGTCTTGTGCATAGAGAGGAGTCTAGGGCTTTGTAGGGCGAGTCATCAATAGGTGGGGCCGCCCTTGTCGGAGTGATTGCTCCGCCTCTTGTGAAGGATATATACTGGCTCGAACGAGAGGACATTTCTTGTGCTTTACCGTCGCCGTAAAAGTGTATTCTCATAAAATACGGTGAGATACACATGTGAACATGCTCCCTATTAGTTTTTCCAACTTGGCTCCATTTTTTCTGTTAGCTGTTTGGCTTGGCTAGGAACTACTTTTTAAAGTTATCATATTAAAAGTTATATTTTAGTGAGGTTTCTTGATTTTCTAGCAGCGATCCCAAAATTGCCATTAGACTGGATTTACATTCTAAATTCTAATTTATACGGCTACATAAGTATGAATATTATTTAGTAGTAAGTAGTTATCTAAGCCTGTGTCACGGGTGTTCCCGCAGCCCCCCGGCCGGGCTTCAGGCTCACCGGGACTTCTGCCTTCTCCCCGTCTGTTGGTTGTTGGCCGGTCGCTGACCCTATTTAAGGTTTGCACTTCCGGAACATCCCTGCCAGATCTTTAGTGCCCTCTAGCCTTTTGAGAAAGTGTTCTGGGTGTCTCCGTCTTTACCGTGTACCGTACCTCCTTGCCTACGCCTCTCGACTACGAACCTTTGCCGCCTGCCCTGACCTTATTGCCTGTCCCTGTCTACGCCTCGTCTGACGATTCTCTACCTCGCTACACCTTGGCCGCCGCCGCCGCAAGCAAATCACGCCAGTGGAAGCAACCTGGTAGATTCCCGGCGCAGCAAGTCCATCCCGCTTTGCGGCGGGCTCTGGTGAAAACCGGGTTCTACTTAGACTCCGCTCCCTGGTGTGGCTTACACCATCGCTTGCGCTGGTCCAGCGGATCCACTACCGACCGTTGTGACAGCCTGTCTTGAAACCCTCAACTGTTCCTGCTGTGACCACCTCCTCAGGTGGCTATTCCACAGATTCACAGTTCTTACAGTGAAGAAGGCTTTTCTCCTCTGAAGACCGAATCCTTTTTTCTCCAGATGAAGAGAATGTCCTCTTGTCTTTTGAGGGGGCTTTACATGAAATAATTTTTTCCCATACTTTTTGTAGAGGCCATTTATATACTTAAATAAAGTAATCATGTCTCCCCGGAGCCATCTTTTCTCAACACTAAATAAGTTTAATTCTTTTACCCTTTTCTCATAAGCAAGATTTCCCATTGTCCTTATTAGTTTGGTTGCTCGTCTTTGTGCTTTCTCCTTTCTTTGAACTAGTGCCAAGAACTGAACAGCATATTCTAGATGCAGCCGCACCAATGCTTTATACAGTGGTAATATTACATCCCTTTCCCCCAAGTTTATGTTTCCTTTAATACCACCATCTATTCTCAAGACTGAATAGGTTTAATTCTTTCAACCTTTCCTCATAACACAGATGCTCCATTCCCCTTATTAGTTTGGTTGCTCGTCTTTGCACTCTCTCTAACTCTAGTCCATTCTTTCTCTAATCTAGTTTCTAGAATTACTTGAATATGCCGTTTTAAATGTGAACCATGTAGGTTATTACCAAATCACAAAACCACGGCAACTGGCGATAAACATGTCCTTACCCTTTTCTCATAAGTAAGATGTCCCATTCTCCTTATTAGTTTGGTTGCTCGTCTTTGCACTTTCTCCTTTTTATGAACTAGTACCAGGAACTGAACAGCATATTCTAGATGCAGCAGCACCAATGCTTTATATAGCGGTAATTTTACATCCCTTTCCCCAAAATTTATGCCTCCTTTAAAACAGCAATCTTTTCTCAAGACTGAATATGTTTAAAGGGGTTGTCTCATCTCAAAGTTTCATAGGATGCATGAATGAATTAATGCTGCTTTGCTCTGTCACTTCCTGGTCAAGCTGTCTGTAATTAGCATATGAGCTCCCTGTATGCAGACCTCTCTGTTTATTAGTCTACATTAAATAAATTACCTTCTCTGAGGTCCAGAGAAGCTTTTGAGCTAATGTAAACAGTAGAGTAATTATTGTCTATTGTCTGATAGATCAGATAACACACAAGCTCTCACTGCCGGCCTAGACTTGTGTGATGACATCACTCCCTGCTATCAGATAGAACAAACAGCAGAGAAGGAGTTCACAGGTCAGTCACTTGGGAAACTTGAGAGCCTTCAGAAGGTAATAAAAATCATTTGTAGCTCCTTAACAAAAAAGATGAACAAAGCAATATATTTGGAAAACGATTTCATTTACTGTTCCCTACATGTTGAAAGCTAACCTTTGTAGTGAGACAACCCCTTTAAATCTTTCAACCTTTCCTCATAACACAGATGCTCCATTCCCCTTATAAGTTTGGTTGCTCGTCTTTGTACGCTCTCTAACTCCAGTCCATCCTTTCTCTAAACTAATTTCCAGGATTGCTTGAATATACCGTTTTCAAATGTGAACCACATAGCTAATTACTACATCATAAAAAAAAGGCAACTGGCGGTAAACATACCCTTACCCTTTTCTCATAAGCAAGATGTCCCATTCTCCTTATTAGCTTGGTTGCTCGTCTTTGTACTTTCTCGTTTCTATGAACTAGTGCCAGGAACTGAACAGCGTATTCTAGATGCAGCCGCACCAATGCATTGTATGGTGGTAATATTTCATCCCTTTCCCCCAAGGTTATACCTCCTTTAACACAGCCGTCTTTTCTCAAGACTGAATAGGTTTAATTCTTTCAACCTTTCATCATAACACAGATGTCCCATTCACCTTATTAGTTTGGTTGCTCGTCTTTGCACTCTCTCTAACTTCAGTCCATCCTTTCTCTAAACTAGTTTCCAGAATTGTTTGAATATACCGTATTTAAATGTGAACCACGTAGCTAATTACTACATCATAAACCCACGGAAACTGGCGGTAAACATGCACGTGACTTCCCCAGGTGCAGTTGTGATACGTTTCTTTTTAACCACACTACTTGAATATTCCTTTAGAGTCACATTGTCCTCCGCACATCAATCTCGGTAACACCGGCACTGCTGACGCAGGCACCAGGATAAATTGATTCCTTTCTATGAAAAACATTCGAGGGCCGACTGTAAAAATAAGCACAATATGGCGTAAACACAGGACGCCCCCCTGGGAAGGTCAAGACAGTTAACTCTGCAGATCATTTGTTCTGACTCCTTCTATTTACTAAAGCGAAGAAAACAAATTGAATTTCCGAGACCGAGTCTGTGGTTTAGCTCGGAATTATCTTTTCAGAATTGAAAGCTTGGAGCGCAGCTCAGGAGCTTATGTGTGGCTGAATGGAGCACATTTATCAGACTCTTAAGAGAATCTGCAAACAAAACCTTCATTTACATGAGGGCGGGCGGCTGGCGCTGTAAACACGGCCGCTGTGTGACAAGTAAAGGGCAAAAAAAAAAATGTTAAAAATAATTTACTTTTTGTTCTCCAATCACATCTAAAAATTCTGCTGGTTGCCCATGGAGACAGACCGCGG
The DNA here is from genome assembly GCA_025379985.1 of Phyllomedusa bahiana. Taxonomy (NCBI): domain Eukaryota; kingdom Metazoa; phylum Chordata; class Amphibia; order Anura; family Hylidae; genus Phyllomedusa; species Phyllomedusa bahiana. The sequence goes on along the minus strand of JAODAL010002802.1, from coordinate 131,018 downwards.
CTTAGCTCCGCCCCAGTGTCAGACATGTGACCTGACAGCTGGACTGTGCAACTCTCATCTGAGCTCCCACAATGCACTGCTGTCTGGTAACGGGAAACCGGAAAAATTCTAAAATGGAATGGAGAAGAAAAAACCTTAGACGTATAGCTAAAAATCTAAAAACATCCCGATATGATGAGTTTATAGTAGGGGCCGTTCACACAGTGTTATTAACTTATATCAAGGTACAAATGCTTCAACCGAACTTGTAAAAAAAAATTTACGTTTCAGGAGTCCAATACATAAATTTTTTCACTAAACTGAACCCAAACCCTAATCACAATCCTAAGGACCCGTCCCCACGGCACAGGTTTTCAGTCGGGTTTACAGAAACTTTTCGGATTTGAAAACCATCTATAAACTGACTGTCAACCATCTGCATAGACTTAAAGGGGTTGTCTCACTACAAGGATTGCTGCTTTTTATGTTAAAGATCTTACAAAAACAAGTCACTTTGCAATATATGTCCATTAACAGTGTCCTACCTATTCCTAGATATCCCCTCTTGTATGGGCTGCATCAGCTCCTGAGGTCGCTATAGCTACAGACCTGTTTGATCTCTCCTGATAGGCTGCCAGCACTGGTTGCTATAGCTACAGACCTGTTCGCTCTCTCCTGATAGGCTGCCAGCACTGGTTGCTATAGCTACAGACCTGTTCGATCTCTCCTGATAGGCTGCCAGCACTGGTCGCTATAGCTACAGACCTGGCTCCTACTGCAGCCTAGTAGAAGCCAGTAAACACACCCCTGAGTTCAAAATGAAACCAAGAAAACAGGACTGAGGTAAGAGGAATCAATGTAGTGAGACAACCCCTTTAATAGAAAATCCATGCAGCAGTCCACACCGCACTGATTTTCTGTCGGACGGTTTCTTATGGACGGTGGGCCAAAAAACTTAGAACATGTTCAATCTTCCGCTCGGTTTTCAGGCTGAACATGAACATGTGGATGTGATGGGGGGACAGCTTGAATCCGCAAACAAAATCCGCCCCTCAAGACAAAATCCGACTGGTATTTTGTCAGTGTCCTGTAAACGCAGCCTTATACCTTAACCTTAAATTGGGGGTTAAAGTTCTTTATTGGTTTTTAGATGTTATTTTGCCAGTACTTGACTCTTCCAGCCCCAGTAATCCAAAGTGGCATGGGGCTATAATGGACGCCACATTGAGTGTGTCATGGAACGCTAAAAGAACCTTAAAAAACCTGTAAAAATCTTAAAGGAGATGTGCAGATAAAAAAAAATTAAAGTTAACCCCTCCAGCTCCAAGCATTGTTTTTCACTACGTTCCATTTTTTTCTTAAGGTATGTTCACACGGCGTATTGCGGCCAGGAGGGGGAGGAGGAAGGGGCCGGGAAGAGGCGACATGGAAGAAGAGGGGGGAAGTTCATAGCTCTTTATGCCGAAATACGTGCCAAAACACGACAGGTGTTTTAGAAGTACATGCCGCCCCATTTACTTCTATTACCATCGGTGCGTAAGCACCCGGAAGAAATAACATGTCATTTCTTTCACCCAGTGCTCAATACGCGTCGGGGAAGATGGAGGTAATTCATAGGGGTATGTTCGCACAACGTTTTTCAGAACCGTTTTTGGATCCGCTTTTCAGACACAAAACAGATTCAAAAAACGTATCTAACAATGTGCAGTTTAATTTACATTGGTTTCAATGTAAAACACGCATCTCCGTTCAGACGAGTGACCGCCGTTAAGTGTTTACTTGTGTCATTTTGATGCGCTTTTCGGATCTGTTTTAAGAATTGATGTGACAATTCTACTTGCATTTTACGCAAGTGAAATCCCCATAAGGAATAATGGAGTGCGCTTTTGGAGTCCGAAAAACGGATCCAAAAGCGCAACACACTTTTGGGCAAGTTTTGGATGCAAAAAACGCATTGGATTAAAATTTGAATGTCCGTGTTGAATGTCTGTCTGTGCCTATAATAATAATAATTGTAATAATAATAATTATAATAAATTATTAATTAATTGTTAATTATAATTATATATATATATATATATATATATATATATAGTATTACATATTATATTATATATTATATTATAATAATAATTATTAATATTTATTATTAATTAATAATTTGATAGTTATTACTTTACTATTAATTATTACTTAATTATTAATTACATTTGATAATTAAGAATTAATACATTATTCATTATTATTTATTTTTTTTAAATGGGGTGGGTTTGGGAAGCTGTAGGTTAATTAAAAAAAAAAAATTGTGGTGATAGGTTTATTTTATCATATTATTAGATAAAGGTGTGTAGTTTATGATTGACACAAGGTCAAAAGGGTGTATTTGGTCATGGATAGGTTAAATTAATAGAGTTTAATTGATTTGAAAGAAAACGCATTGAAAAACGGATCCGAGAAATGCATCTGCAGCTGCATTTTGGGATACGTTTTTTGGATGCAACTTTCAGTGCGTTTTTCTTAAACGGATCCAAAAGGTCGTGTGAACATACCCTTACTCTTTATGCTGAAATACGCGCCACAATACACCGGGTGTTTTAGAAGTACGTGCTGGCGCCATTCACCCCTACTATCTTTGGCGCATAAGCGCCTGGAAGAAGTGACATGTCATTTCTTTCACCCGGCATTCAATATGCGTCGGCAAAGATGGAAGTAATTCATAACTCTCTATGAGAGCAATGAGTTACTGTAATTATGGGACGCGTTTCGGGCGTATTGCAGTGCAATTACATGTAGAAATATGCCCCACAATTACTAACCGCCTTCCAAGAGCCATAACTTTTTTCTATTTTTCCATCTAGATAGGCATATTAGGACTTCTTAACCCCTTTCAGACAGCTGGTCATAATGATATGGCTCTAAGTTTTTTACCTCTCCGCCTTCCAAGAGCTATAACTTTTATTATTTTTCCACCTACATAGACATATGAGGGCTTTTATTTTGCGGGACAAGATGTACTGGGGTCATTGACTGTACCACAGAATATACTGGGAAACCGCAAAAAATTCTAAGTGTGGCCAAATGTTAAAAAGAACCTACTTGCGCCATGCTTGCGGGTGTTTGTTTTTATGTTGTTCACTCTTCGGTATAATTGATGTGTTCTCTGTATTCTGCAGGTTGATTCCATTCCGACAATACCAAATATATAGAGCTTTCGTTATGTTTTAGTACGGGGAAAAAGAATCCCAAAATGTATTTTCTTAAATTAACGCCACAGCGCCATTTTCTGCAACCAATAACTTTTTTGCACTTCCACCCACGGACCTGAGTGAGGTTGCACTTCTTGCGGTTTGAAGTCTACTTTTTATTGGTACCATTTTGGGACTGAGGTGAAATTTTTATCATTTTTTTTAACAAATTTTGAGTGGACATGAAATGACCCCCCCACACCCCAAAAAAAGGCAATTTTGCGCTTTCAAATTTTGTGTTCAGCGCGCATGAAAAATTATATATTTGAAAAAGTTGGACGCGGCGATACCAAGTACGTGTAAGTTTTTTATTTTTAATGTTTTTTTGTAAAATATCAAAAAAGGGGAGGTGATTTGAACTTTTAATATTTTTTTTGAATTTTAAACATAATTTTTTTTTTCTTACTTTCAGTCCCCCTAGGGTGCTTGACCACTATGGGGCGCAACTGTCATCATGGACTGTATAAAAAGGGTGCTTAACGATGGTGGTTTCATCACTTCTTGCCCCAGGTAGATGGGACACATGGCGGCGATGGAAACTTTCATAAGGCTTCCAGCCACCATGTTAACCGATCTTGACGGGATGGCTATGTGGCGTCATCCATCAGAGTAACTTTCGTCACATTACTACGACGGATACCTCGAATGTAAGCAAGCAGCCTTATAGGTGAACTACAACCCTCTGCAAGGGTCAAGGACCAATCAATAATTACATGTAAGCTACTGAAGAAGGAGCCAAGGTAGGTCCGAAACGGGTCTGGTGGAGTAATTGTCCTTAAAGGGACTCACAGATGGAAATCTACCGAACAGATCTAAAAACTCCAGGGTTAACCTGGGAAGTGATGGTTGGCAGAACTAATGCAGCCCTACATTTTCCCCTTGGGGTATGTCTACTATCAGAAGACTCGTAAGGACCACCAGGGGCGTGAGCTCTACCCCCTGTGGATGGTGATAAGCACAATGCACTGTTCTTTGCATGCTGTTGACTGGTCTGATGATTGGCTCTCGGTGTGATTTGGCCTGACCTGAATTTTTGCCGTCGATAGGAAAATCGGGCAACCAATCATAGTAAAGGGTGCACTGTAGCTAGTAAGCGGGGCTGTGAAGTCGGAGTCTGTGCCTGTGCCTATTTTGAAGGAGTCGGAGTCAGTGCCTATTTTGCAGGAGTCGGAGTCATCATAAAATGGACTGACTCCCAGAATATATAATAAGTTGGTCCAGTTAGTTCTATGCAAAGAGCACGAGGAATTGGGTCCGGCCGGTGCTACTGCTCCCAGAGCTTCAGCCTCATCACATTAGGAGTGTCATTGATGACCTGGAGCAGGCAAAGCGCTGCGCCCGGGGAAAAGATTCCGCTCCCTGGGCAAACAGATTTCAGCAAAATTTTTCACCTGTTTTCAAAGAAGTAGAAGTTCAACCATTCATCAAAACTGACTGTGGCTGAGGCAATTCCTTTATACCCTGACTTTGTTAGAGATTAGTGTAGAGAGGCCGTTCTCTAGCCTGGAAATAATGAGATCAGATGTGAGGTCATGTATGCAGAATCTGATAGAGGCAATACTATTTCTCAGAACAAATTCAGAGACTCCACAAATGTTCCTGCAGTGTTTTACATATTTAAAATGTTTTTGTGTTCTAAAGTCATATCCAATAAATATATTTTACACTGACAAGCAAACTGGTAACAATGTTTTGAACTTGTGACTTTCAGGCTCCATATCTCACCATCCACTACAGCTTTGTACATGAGGCTACTGTAATTTTATATACAGTCATTTTACCTATCTTATACATAAATGTGACCTTCAAGTATTTAGCATCTGCTTAGTTCTGCAGATTCTTTCCTGTAACTGCTTTGTTACTGTTTTGCTCCTAAAAATCAAAACATTAATTTTTATTATTTTGTTAGTATTTGGGAAATCCACCTTTTGGTTTTCAATACTGCCTGAATCCTTCTGGGCTCTGGATCAGATTCAAGCCTATCTTGAACAAAATCTGATCCCAGGTCTCTTCTACACGTTCCCAATGTTGGTGCAGACTGGACTTGGATACAAATACAGCTTTTTCTTCACCTCCACCTAGAAGTGTTCAAAAGATCAAAACATTGTTACCATTTTGCTTGTCAGTGTCCATTCTATCTAAATAGCTTGATTATTGTATCATAAGGTGATAAACAGCCGGATGTTACCATTTTACTACAGTAAAGTTATCACTTAAACATGCGCGGTGTATGAGGGAGTCAGGAGTCAGAGGTTCGGGAAATTGAGGATCGGAGTCGGGGCTTCGGCTTGCTGACTCCACAGCCCTGTAAGAGATGCATTGTTGCCGGCCAGGGAGGCACTGATAGTATTTTGGCTGGGATAGGGGCACTGCGGCTATTACGGGGGCATCTTGGCTGGCATAATGGACATTTCCAACATTATGGCTGTTAGAGGAGCTCTGTGGCGGGCAAAAAGGATATTGATGGCATTGTGGCTGACATACAGGAAACTGTAGTAGTCACAGGGGTACTGGGTTTGCCCGGGGTAGCACTGTGGTCATGGCATGAGCATTTCAGCTGGTACTGGGGCATTCTGACAGTCACATGGTAACTGAGATTGTGTGACGCTGTGGTTATCAAAGGGGCATAGCAGCTGCCATTGGGGTAATATTGCTGGGATAAGGGACATTGATAGCATTGTGGCTGCCATGAGGACATTGTGGCCGTCACCGGGGCACTGTGCTTGTTATGGGGACTATGCTGACAATGTCATTGTTACTGGAGCATTGTCTCTACCATTGGGGCATCATGGGTGGCAGAAGAAATTGTGTCTTTGACTGGGGCACTGGGGTTTGGAGAAGAACTATGATGGCATTGTAGCTTTCATGGGGCCGTGGTGGCTCTCACTAGGGCACTGTGATTGTGATGGGGACCATGATGGGAATTTGTGGTCATCATAGGAGTACTGTCACTGCCACTGGAGCATTGTGACGGTCATGGGGGCACTGTGGCTGTTATGGGGGCACTGTGTGGCTGTGATGGGGGCACTGTGACCATCATGGGGGCACTGTGACGGTCATGGGGAATTGTGGCGGTCATGGGGGCACTGTGACTGTCATGGGGGCATTGTGGCAGTTATGGGGGCATTGTGGGGGTCATGGTGGCACTGTGGCGGTCATGGGGGCATTGTGGCTGTCATGGGGGAATTGTGGCTGTCATGGGGGCACTGTGGCGGTCATGGGGGCATTGTGGCTGTCATGGGGGCACTGTGGCGGTCATGGGGGCACTGTGGCGGTCATGGGGGCACTGTGGCTGTCATGGGGGCACTGTGGCTGTCATGGGGGCACTGTGGCGGTCATGGGGGCACTGTGGCGGTCATGGGGGCACTGTGGCGGTCATGGGGGCACTGTGGCTGTCATGGGGGCACTGTGGTTGTGATGGGGGCACTGTGGTGGTGATGGGGGCACTGTGGGTGTCATGGGGGCACTGTGACTGTCATGGGGGCACTGTGGCGGTCATGGGGGCATTGTGGCGTTCTTGGGGGCACTGTGGCGGTCATGGGGGCACTGTGGCGGTCATGGGGGCACTGTGGCGGTCATGGGGGCACTGCGCCACTGTGGCTGTCATAAAGAGCCCGAGGTTGTGATGGGGCTACGATAGCATTGTGGCTGCCATGAGGCCATTGTGACTCTCACTGGGGCACTGGGGTTGTCATGGGGACTATGATGACACTTGTGGTCACAACAGGAGTATTGTTGCTGCCACTGAGGCCGTCATGGAATTAATCTGTGCATGACATGGAAGTTGTGTAGTGTAAAAGTAATGAGCCCGGGCAGCAAGGACAGGGGCATATCACATCCTAAGAAACATTTGGAAAGTGAACAGGCGTCCCTGCATGTATTAGCTGTGCACCCTCTGACTGCTCTTGTGCTGTGTGATATGCGGTGGTGATGACTGTCATGGTATGGCGGTATTATTAGACACACTTAGTTTGGAGCAAATGGAGGTAAAGTGGGGCACGTATATAGGGAATATCCTGCAAGAACATCAGATCCCCCTCCCACCCCTGAGTAATAAGGTACGGATGCCGCCATGGTGGCCACTGCTGGTTGTCACTCATTTGCTCCTAGAGAAGATCAAAATCAATGAAACTAAAGACACCAAAAAAAAGACATTAGAGGACGACCCAGATTTTGTATTTTACTGGGAAAGTCTCTCTCGGCAGTTTCATTCCATTTCGCTGTCTATAACCTCAGATCTCCAACCATATGATACAGGTCAGCGCTCTAGGTTGGCTCTCCAGCTAAATGATGCTAAAAAAAAAAAATTTGTACGTGACAAGAATAGGGAGGCATTGCCCAGAAGACACTGGAGACTCCTATTAAATTGAATGACTGAAAGCGACACTATACGGCTGTCACTCATCATCTCCCCGGCTGGAGTCATTTAACCACTAAGGTCCGAACAGAACCTCTGGGGCAGACGTGAACCTAGGGAGTCATGTATGAAGGAAGACACTTTGAAGTGAATTGTCGAGTCTCGTTTTCAGTGTATAATGCGCCTGAATGTATGAAAGTGGTTTTTTTGTGATTATAAATGGCGTCTAAAGGTCCCCGCCCCTCGCCTCTGTGTTTGGCGCATTACGGAATTTAGGCGCATTAGTAATGCCCCAAACGTGTATAAAGGCTATAGATAGGCTGGAAATAAAAGAAGTCATTAGAATAGCATGTCAGTGACTAGAAACTATGGGAGTGATCCTGCTTGGTGGACCACAGGTCCCAGCAAGTCCTGTGCTGTGCCGGCTCTTGCTGTATGTGGAATAAAGGCTGAGAGCAGCAAAAATGCATTTCATCTTTAATGTAGTAAAAATTAAAAATGTAAAAATCTGAACATCATCATCAGTGCGTTATTTAATGTAAAACTAGTTTTAGATTCTATGACTTTTAAATACATTTTATAGGAGATATTTTTTATATTTTTGGGATATTCTATATTTTTATATTAATTTTATATGATAAAATGTTTTATTAAATTTAAATAATTTTATCTTCTATAGTTTGATAATTATCAGAAATTACTTTTTATTATTGTACTGGTGGAAGTTGAGAAATATTGGACATTTTTTTCCCTAACAGCAAATCTAGCTCCACTTTGACTCCTCAGGCTCAGGCACCACATTGGAATAGGTCTGCCTGTCCGAGCAGTAATGCGCCTGGTTTTGCCGAACCACATTCATATATGTCATACATGCCAACTCTCCCGATGTGGGCAGGAGGTTCCAACTAATGGGGGTCACCTTCTCCCCCCCCCCCGGAAGAGTCCGCGAACCTCCGGCAAGCAGCGGGGGTTCTTTAAATGACCGCGGCACCGGAGTAGTGTCAGGACGCTGCTCCAGCACCGACGAGCCATTCCTACAGGCGGGTGCCGCTCACCAGAGGGGACGCCGTGGCCTCCCGCCCGCCTGGCGACTCTCACTGAGCCCACGCTCCGTGTAGCTGCTCGTACAGGGAGGAGGCAGGAGGGATCGTTCCCTTCCTGCTTTCTCACCTGTATGTACAGCACCCAGTGTGCGCTGTACATACAGTTCCTCATCGCAGGGGGTGTGACGCACGGCTGTCTCACACCCCCTGCGACGCTGCATCTCCTCGGTCGTGCTGCAGGGAACGTGGTGAGTAAGTAGTTTTTATTGTTTTATTTTATTAGCTATAGGGAGCATCTACCTGGCTACAAGGAGGCATCTACCTAGCTATAGGGACACTACTTGGCTACAAGGGAACTACTACCTGGCTACAAGGAGCATCTACCTGGCTACAGGGGGGCATCACTGGCTACAGGGACACTACCTGCGCTACAAGGGAGCTACTACCTGGCTACAAGGCGGCACTACCTGGCTACAAGAGCACTACCTGGCCTACAAGGAGGCACTACCTGCCTACAGGAGTGCATCTACCTGCTACAAGTGGTGCATCTACCTGGCTATAGGGACACTACCTGGCTACAAGGGAGCTACTACCTGGCTACAATGGGGGCACTACCTAAGAAAAGAGGGTACTACCTGACTATAGGGGCACTACCTGGCTACAATGGGGCACTACCTGGCTACAAGGGGGCATCTACCTGGCTACAAGGGGACATCTACCTGGCTACAAGGGGGCATCTACCTGGCTATAAGGGGGCATCTACCTGGCTATAAGGGGCATACTGGATAAAGGGGCATCGACCTGGTATAAAGGGGGCATCGACATGGATAAAGGGGGCATCGACCTGGATAAAAGGGGCTACAACCTGGATAAAGGGGGCTACTACCTGGCTATAGGCGGCACTACCTGGCTACAGGGAGCACTACCTTGCTAGTGGGGGCAACAACCTGGCTTTCTTCCAGAGCCATTATACAGTTAGGTGGAGTTGGTGTGGCTTTTTCGAAGGGGCGTGGCTCACAAACAAGATGGGTGTGGCCAAGCATATTTTTTGCTGCTGTGCGCTACGCGAGCCGCCACTTCTGATCTTCCACTTTCCAACTTTCAAAAGTTGGCATGTATGATATATGTTTCTAATCTTACGAATGTGGTGCGACGCTCCCACAACACCCCCTCATGTTCGGCGCATTAGAAAGTGTCGAGTATTACGAACAATGCGCCTGACACATACATTAGGTGCATTAGACATCGTAGCCGCTCACTTAAGCGCATGTTACGCCAGAAAAGGGTGAAAAACCCGATCATACAGGTCTCCCCTAGTCTTAAAGGGGCCCATGACCTAAAATATAGGATGAGACGATGAAAACACAGCTTCATCTAAACGATTAAAGGACCAGGGATTTTTTTCCCCGTAGTTCAGTGGTCTGCAAACTGCGGCCCTCCAGCTGTTGGAAAACTACAACTCCCATCATGCCCAGTGATATAGAGTATATGAATGCATGATGGGAGTTGTAGTTTCCCAACAGCTGGAGAGCTGCACTTTGCAGAGCACTGCCTTAGTTCATTACTTTTAGGTGCACTGTAGTGCTAGTAACTTTGGTAACCTGCAGCTGCATACAGGATTTCTGGCTGATGCACCAGTCTCTGTTAGGTCGTATGATCTGCTCTCTCATTGGCTGAAATACAATTAGAGATTCACTTCTGGGTCACATAACCATGCGGTGTGTTTCAGCAGCTGAGAGAGCAGGTCACATGATCCAGGGGCAGCAGTGAGAAACCCTGTATTCAGCTGCAGGTAAGTAGAATTACTGGCGCTGCTGGGTATCTACCAGCAAATTCGAGAAGAACTAAGGGGGGAGGGGGGGGGGGAGGAGAAAAACAAAGTTGGGGCACTGGGGTTTGGAGAAGAACTATGATGGCATTGTAGCTTTCATGGGGCCATTGTGGTTCTGGCACTGGGATTGTGATGGGGACCATGATGGAATTTGTGGTCGTCATGGGGCACTGTGGCTGTCATGGGGGAATTGTGGCGGTCATGGGGGCACTGTGGTTGTGATGGGGGCACTGTGGTTGTGATGGGGGCACTGTGGCTGTCATGGGGGAATTGTGACGGTCATGGGGGCACTGTGGTTGTCATGGGGGCATTGTGCGTCATGGGGGAATTGTGGCTGTCATGGGGGCACTGTGGGTGTGATGGGGGCATTGTGGCTGTGATGGGGGCATTGTGGCTGTTATGGGGGAATTGTGGCAGTCATGGGGGAATTGTGGCAGTCATGGGGGAATTGTGGCAGTCATGGGGGAATTGTGGCTGTCATGGGGGCACTGTGGCTGTCATGGGGGCACTGTGGCTGTCATGGGGGCACTGTGGTTGTCATGGGGGCATTGTGGCTGTCATGGGGGAATTGTGGCTGTCATGGGGGCACTGTGGCTGTCATGGGGGCACTGTGGCTGTCATGGGGGAATTGTGGCTGTCATGGGGGAATTGTGGCTGTCATGGGGGAATTGTGGCTGTCATGGGGGCACTGTGGCTGTCATGGGGGCATTGTGGCTGTTATGGGGGCATTGTGGCTGTTATGGGGGCATTGTGGCTGTTATGGGGGCATTGTGGCTGTTATGGGGACATTGTGGCTGTTATGGGGCATTGTGGCTGTTATGGGGACATTGTGGCTGTTATGGGGGATTGTGGCTGTTATGGGGGCATTGTGGCTGTTATGGGGGCATTGTGGCTGTTATGGGGGCATTGTGGCTGTTATGGGGGAATTGTGGCTGTCATGGGGGCACTGTGGCGGTCATGGGGGCACTGTGGCTGTCATGGGGGAATTGTGGCTGTCATGGGGGCACTGTGGCGGTCATGGGGGCACTGTGGCTGTCATGGGGGAATTGTGGCTGTCATGGGGGCACTGTGGCGGTCATGGGGGCATTGTGGCGGTCATGGGGGCACTGTGGCGGTCATGGGGGCACTGTGGCTGTCATGGGGGCACTGTGGCGATCATGGGGGCACTGTGGCGATCATGGGGGCACTGTGGCGGTCATGGGGGCATTGTGGTGGTCATGGGGGCACTGTGGCGGTCATGGGGGCATTGTGGCTGTCATGGGGGCATTGTGGCAGTCATGGGGGCACTGTGGTTGTCATGGGGGCATTGTGGCTGTCATGGGGGAATTCTGGCTGTCATGGGGGCACTGTGGCTGTCATAGGGGAATTGTGGCTGTCATGGGGGCACTGTGGCTGTCATGGGGGCACTGTGGCGGTCATGGGGGCACTGTGGCGGTCATGGGGGCACTGTGGCTGTCATGGGGGCACTGTGGCTGTCATGGGGAATTGTGGCGGTCATGGGGGCACTGTGGTTGTCATGGGGGCATTGTGGCTGTCATGGGGGCACTGTGGCTGTCATGGGGGAATTGTGGCTGTCATGGGGGAATTGTGGCTGTCATGGGGGAATTGTGGCTGTCATGGGGGCACTGTGGCTGTCATGGGGATATTGTGACTGTTATGGGGGCATTGTGGCTGTTATGGGGGCATTGTGGCTGTTATGGGGCATTGTGGCTGTTATGGGGGCATTGTGGCTGTTATGGGGGCATTGTGGCTGTTATGGGGCATTGTGGCTGTTATGGGGGCATTGTGGCTGTTATGGGGGCATTGTGGCTGTTATGGGGGATTGTGGCTGTTATGGGGCATTGTGGCTGTTATGGGGCATTGTGGCTGTCATGGAGGCACTGTGGCGCTCATGGGGGCACTGTGGTTGTCATGGGGGAATTTTGGCAGTCATGGAGGCACTGTGGCGCTTATGGGAAAATTGTGGCAGTCATGGGGGCATTGCCATGGGGGCACTGTGGCTGTTTTAAGGGCATTGCGGTGGTCATGAGGGCACTGTGGCGGTCATGGGGGCACTGTGGCGGTCATGGGGGCACTGTGGTTGTCATGGGGGCACTGTGGCTGTCATGGGGGAATTTTGGCAGTCATGGAGGCACTGTGGCGCTTATGGGAGAATTGTGGCAGTCATGGGGGCATTGTCATGGAGGAACTGTGGCATTAATGGGGGGCATTGTGGCTGTTATAAGGGCATTGAGGCAGTCATGGGGCAAATTCGTAAAGAATTCGTAAAGAACTAAAGGGAATAAAAGAAAAACAAAAGTTGTCCTTGATCTATCATATTATAGTCCGGGCTCTCTTAACAGCTTTATGGGCCCCACGAGCATATCAGTAATGCCGTCCTGTCCAATTGCATGTCCAATCAAATACAAGTCATGTCCAATCATGACACCACATGAGGCCATGCCTCTAACCCCTTCCAAGCACACCCAGATTATCATGCTGCCTAGGTTGGGACACCTCGCTGACGTCTTGTTGGCAGCCTGCAGCCAATGGCTCCCTGCTCCAACATTGTTTTTAACTGTTTGAACATCCCTAGAAACCAAAATCAGTTAAATATGCAGCTTTAAAGGGGTTGTCTCACTACAAAGATGATAGTTTAAATTGAGGGGAACCCAAATGCAAGCATGTACGTCCTTGGTTACCATTAGCAAAGTGCTATGGTTTATGAGAACGGGCTGCTTTACTTGTGCTTAGTAACCGTATTTGAGCCCAGGTCGGATTACGCCCAGATAATGTTTTACTTACTGTCGGCCGAGCAGCATGATCCGCCAAGGTCGCAGATGGGAGCGTGCATCCTATGTATGTTAATGCAGAGCAGTGCACAGAGAGAGAGAGACTCAAATGTGCAGTCCCACGTAAATCTCAGACAAAGAGAACACAGCTGTACTGTGCCCCACGTAACTCACAGAGAACAGTCCCACGTAAATCCCTTTTGTGACACAGATGAGCAGTCCCACATAAGTCAGAGAACGAGAACACAGCTGTGCAGTTCCAAATAAATCCCTTTTGTGACACAGATGAGCAGTCCCATGTAAATCGGAGAACGAGAACACAGCTGTGCAGTTCCACATAAATCCCTTTTGTGACACAGATGAGCAGTCCCACGTAAATCAAAGTTAACACAGCTGTGCAGTCTCATATAAATCACATTTGTGACTCAGCTACGCAGTCCCACATATATCACTTTTGTGACTCCGTCCCACAGAAATCACAGACAGAGAAAACACAGCTGTACTGTGCAGTCCCATGTAATTCATAGAGAGAACACAGCTGAGCTGTGCAGTCCCACGTAAAAAAAAACAACTTTTGTGAGACAGAGGTGCAGTCCCACATAAAACACTTGTGAGACAGATGTGAAGTCCCATGTAGATACAAACTGATAAAGTATATAGATTTGATCTTTAGGGTTCAGAGGTGTAATAATCTGCAGGATATATCACTGTGTGAGAGACAGAGAAAAAAAAATCACCCAGCTTTCCCAGAGTTCTGAATGACAAATGCCCATTCTAGTTATGTAGAGAGAGCGAGAAGTTTAGCTGTACACTATGGAGTTACTTAGCTTTTCACTTCCAATGATTCCAATGACCGCTAAAAACCTCTCCCTTCCCCCAGCTCACACACACAATGAATCCTCACATGCACAGTGTGGGGTGTGTCTGCAGAGAGTTAAGATACTCCCTGCTGGGAAGAGAAAAACGCCCCTACATTTCACAAGCTCTGCTTGGCAACTAGCACAAAAAGGCTGCCAAATGCTGTAGCGAGACAACCCCTTTAACTCAAGGATACTCAGGGAACTGGACCACTAGGGGGGACTAGATCACTGTTCTGCAATAACAATAATGTAGTGCAGAACAGTGTACAAAAATGGCAGCTAGGTAAATGTTCATTAGGTCCCCGAATGCCATGACAGTCGATGTCCTAACGCACCTCACCATCCTAGTGTGGGGGCTGACAACAAAAAGAGGTGCGTTTGCTGCTGCTTATAAGGGGTTAAATGGCCGGGAACGGAGCTCTCTCTGATTCAGACCATACCGACGCCATTCCGTAAGCATACGTCAATGACAGCAAGCTGTTAAGGGAAAAGGACTCCTTGAAATTGGAAAGCCCCCCCCCCCCCCCCATATAAGAGTATGGTATATTCTGAAGGAAGGATGCCAGTATTATTACAGCAGATGATAACTAGATAAATTGTCAGCGCTACCAATATCCTTATCTGGCAGCTGCAGTTTGTTACAATGTGTCAGGGCAGCGATCAATCTTGTGCTGCTGTGTGAGATGCAGGCATTGTAATAAGACCTCAGCTGTGCGAGCAGGATGGGTTCAGGACGGGATGTGAACAGGGATGAAATCAAGTGATGAATCAAAGCATCAAGTGTATTAAAAAGATGCAAAACGTTATATTATACGATGATTAAAGTCGCTCTGACAGGTCTCCTATCTGCGGGCGGCACAGCATAGCCATAGAGACGCTGCCATAAGGGGGGATATTGTTTTCTTTGATTTAAAGGGGTTGTCCAGCTGACGTGAAATGGCAGCAAATGTTGTTAAATAACTTGAAGGGGTGTTCCCACAATAGACTTTAATATTGGTAGAATATGCCATGAAAGTGTGGTAGGAGTGGGTTGTATACTGTGTTGGAGATCTGGGCACACTTGCACACGACACTCCATTCTGTTCTATGGGAGTTCTGAATACGGAACACAGCGCTCCCCTGTACTGGGAACTCAAACCGAATGGAGAGAACACAGCGCTCCCCTGTACTGGGAACTCCCATAGAACAGAATGGAGAACACAGCACTCCCCTATACTGGGAACTCCCATGTACTAATGGAGAGAACAACACTCCCTGACTGGATCCCATAGAACAGAAGAGAGAACACAGCGCTCCCCTGTACTGGGAACTCCCATAGAACAGATTGGAGAGAACACAGCGCTCCCCTGTACTGGGAACTCCCATAGAACAGAATGGAGAACACAGCGCTCCCCTGTACTGGGAACTCCCATAGATCAGAATGAAGAGAACACAGCGCTCAGAGAGTCGTGGAAAGTCATGACCGGCTCTCCATTCTGAACCAAGACTTTCAGGGACACATTGCTGAAATAGGTGCTGGACCCACCTCTGGGATCTGCACCTCACACTTTCATGGTATATTGTATCAATATGTCATCAGAGTCTATGGTGGGAACATCCCTTTAAGAAATACTACTCAGGGCTTCAATCCTCTATGGATCCAGCGCAGATCCTCCAGGGCTGACATGCCGGAGCGGCTCTGATCAGTGCTCTCAGAGGTTATGTGCTATGCTCCGACGGGTAATGCCAGATGTATAGCATGTGACTGCCGAGGTCACTAAATCGCCGCAGAGGTCCCATCGCTGGCAGTCTGTATATAATGCATGGCCGGAGGAGCACTGGAGCACCTGCGCTGGACTGCTATGGGATTGGAGAGGTGAGGACTGTATTTTTAGCAGATCTTTCTTAACAACTCTACAACCCCTTAAATTCAGTATTTTCATATAAAAAGCTGTTTAATCACTGGACTCTTTAAGAAAGTTTCAGGGGGGCATGTATGAAAACGGCCTAGGTCTAATGCTTTCTCTATGAGCGAGTGGTGAAAGCAAGACTCACAAGTCTTCTGTATGAGTGGGCAGGGAGCGCAAGACTCACAGGCTTTCTCTCTCAGGGGGTGGGGCAAGAAGGACGCACAGGCTTTATCTATGAGTGGGTGGGGGAAGAAGGACTCACAGGCTTGTGTATGAGTGGGTGGAGAGAAGCAGGACTCATAGGCTTCTCTAGGAGTGGGCAGGAGAAGCAGGACTCACAGGCTTCTCTATGAGTGGGCAGGGAAAGAAGGACTCACAGGCTTCTCTATGAAAAGGGAGATATGACTCACAAGTGAATGGGGAAAGCAGGACTCATAGGTATGTTTCTGAGTGGGAAGGAAAAGCAGGACTCACAGGCTTCTCTATGAGCGGGCAGGGAAAGCAGGACTCACAGGCTTCTCTATGAGCGGGCAGGGAAAGCCCGGACTCACAGGCTTCTCTATGAGTGGGCAGGGAAAGCAGGACTCACATGCTCTCTCAATTAGTGGGCAGGGAAAGCAGGACTCACAGGCTCTCTCAATTAGTGAGCAGGGAAAGCAGGACTCACAGGCTTCTCTATGAGCGGGCAGGGAAAGTAGGACTCACAAGCTTCTCTATGAGTGGGCAGGGAATGCAGGACTCACAGAATTGTCAATGAGTGGGTGGAGAGTAGCAGGACTCACAGGCTTCTCTATGAGTGAGTGGAGAGAATCAGGACTCACAGGCTTTTCTATGAGTGGGCAGGGTAAGCAGGACTCACAGGCTTGTGTATAAGTGGTTGGAGAGAATCAGGACTCACAGGCTTCTCTATGAGTGGGCAGGGAAAGCAGGACTCACAGGCTTGTGTATAAGTGGTTGGAGAGAAGCAGGACTCACAGGCTTCTCTATGAGTGGGCAGGGAAACAGGACTCACAGGCTTGTATATGAGTGGGTGGAGAGAATCAGGACTCACAGGCTTCTCTATGAGTGAGTGGAGAGATTCAGGACTCACAGGCTTCTCTATGAGTGGGCAGGGAAAGCAGGACTCACAGGCTTGTGTATGAGTGGTTGGAGAGAAGCAGGACTCACAGGCTTCTCTAGGAGTGGGCAAGGGAAGCAGGACTCACAGGCTTCTCTATGAGTGGGCAAGGAAAGCAGGACTCACAGGCTTCTCTATGAGTGGGCAGGGAAAGCAGGACTCACAGGCTTGTGTATGAGTGGTTGGAGAGAAGCAGGACTCACAGGCTTCTCTAGGAGTGGGCAGGGAAAGCAGGACTCACAGGCGTATCTATGAGGTGGCAGGGAAAGCAGGACTCACAGGCTTCTCTATGAGTTGGTGGAGAGAATCAGGACTCACAGGCTTCTCTATGAGTTGGTGGAGAGAATCAGGACTCACAGGCTTCTCTATGAGTTGGTGGAGAGAATCAGGACTCACAGACTTCTCTATGAGTGGGTGGAGAGAAGCAAGACTCACAGGCTTCTCTATGAGTGGGCAAGGAAAGCAGGACTCACGGGCTTATCTATGAGTTGGTGGAGAGAATCAGGACTCACAGGCTTCTCTATGGGTGGGTGGAGAGAAGCAGGACTCACAGGCTTCTCTCTGAGTGGGTGGAGAGAAGCAGGACTCACAGGCTTCTCTCTGAGTGGGTGGAGAGAAGCAGGAATCACAGGTTTCTCTATGAGTGGGTGGGGGGAGCAGGACTCACAGGCTTCTCTATGAGTGGGTGGGGGGAGCAGGACTCACAGGCTTCTCTATGAGTTGGGTGGAAGCAGGACTCACAGGCTTCTCTATGAGTGGGTGGAAGCAGGACTCACAGGCTTCTCTATGAGTGGGTGGAAGCAGGACTCACAGGCTTCTCTATGAGTTGGGTGGCAGCAGGACTCACAGGCTTCTCTATGAGTTGGGTGGAAGCAGGACTCACAGGCTTCTCTATGAGTTGGGTGGAAGCAGGACTCACAGGCTTCTTTATGAATAGGTAGATAGGACTCACAGGCTTTTCCTATAAGCGGGTGGGTGAAGCAGGACTCACAGGCTTCTCTATGAATGGACAGATAGGACTCACAGGCTTTCCCTATAAGTAGTTGGAGAGGAGCAGGACTCACAGGCTTTTCTAGGAGTGGGCAAGGGAAGCAAGACTCGCAGTCTTTCTTGACCAGTGGTTGAGGAAACCAGGTCTCACAGGCTTCTCTATGAATGGGCAGATAGGACTCTCAGGTTTTCCCTATGAGTGGGTGGGAAAGGCAGGACTCACAGGATTCTCTATAAGTGGTTGGGGACACCAAGACTCATATGCTTTGTCTACCAGTGGGTGGAGGAGGCAGGACTCACAGGTTTTCTCTATGAGTGGGTGGGGGAAACCACAGTCAATTACATACCGTCCGAGTTGGGTGCCCCCTATACAGTCATCACAGGAGACCCAACAGCAGCACAAATCAGGGCCAAAAAATAAATTAGGCCAAAGAGACCTCACTGCTTTTGATATCTACAATGAGTCAGCCCTGCGTACAGTGTATTTCCTTATATATTCTATGGCGTCATCTGCCCTCATCGAACCAGTGATCTTCCTACCAACAAAACCAGTAACTGGGGCTTCGGTCAGTTGAATCCAAGAGTTCAGGCAATAACCAAATCTTACAAAACCCGGGGGATTTGGCCGACATCAAACAGAATGCAGGATTTACTAATCCCCGGTATGATGATGTCTGAACTCATCTGATTCGCTCCTTTGAAGATTTCAGATTATTAAAGACGGGAGATGCGCAAGAAATCCCAAAAGTTAAAGGGGTTTTGCCATGAAGTAAAATTGACGTGAGAAGCTTGCAAATGAAACAGCAAACATTTTCACCATTCATTATTATTAAAAATTCTGCACCGTTTTTGTTCTAGCTGCTCCTTTAGTGATCCATTGTTTACAGCTCGTCTCCAGGGGATACGACCAGGACTGTGAGCTCCTCCCTCCTGGTCGCACATGCTCAGACATCACCTCTCCTCTCAGGCAGCTACTGAGTGTTCAAACCCCGGGTGCTGTCATTCCACTCCTGTCCTCTGTACTCCTTAGTAATCACACACACTCACTGCTAAGCGGGTGTTCAAACCCCAGGTGCTGTCACTCTACTCCCGTCCTCTGTACTCCTTAGTAATTAGTCAAACAGTGCAAATAAATATAAAAGAAACCTCAATCAGGTCTGTGCATTGATAAAGAGAAAAAAAATCCACAGGTTTGGTTCCTGCAGGGATTTGAACCTAGGACCCTTGTGCCTGGAGACAAAAACTTTACCTCTCACCTACTCACAATGCTTTTCATAAACAGACCTTTCTTTGACTACAGAGAGGAAAGGCCTGGTGATGTCATCCTGCTGGGTCACATGATCTGCAATTCAAACAAATCACACACGCCCCCTTCTGAGCACACAGAGCTGAAGAGCTGGATGCAGGAGGTATGAAATGAGATGGTGGAAAAACCCCTTTAATTTTTGTAAAATTTTGCAAAAAAAAAAAAAAAAAATTACCCGAGAACGTAGCTACGAGACCTTATAACCTGGGGGGATACACTGAAGATTCGTTTCAGAATTTCTGTTGCGGAATCTGCACCAAAGTTCCGCAACAAAGTGCGGTGCAATATTTGTGCATTTAAAGGGGCAGTCCATGATTTATTTATTTTTAAAATCACTGTACCTGTGTCTAAGCCACTGCTCCAACATCATCGCTGCTTCAGTGTTCTCCAAGTATTCCCCACTGATGTTGTCACATTTATCATTTAGGAGCCATTTACCCGCCGTTTTACACCACACATGTGTTATCCCTTGGGGTCCAGGTTGTCCTGGCGGTTACTGTAATGTGACTGCTGCAGCCACATATACAGCTGAAACCAGCAGCTTCCATCCACTCTATAAAAAGCCCCATCTGCAGGTTTTTCTCACTCTCTGACCTGAAATCAGAATAAACCTTCCCCGTTTTAGGTCAATTAGGAACCAAAATTATTTCTATTTGCCAAATGCAGAATAATGAGAGAGAGAATTGTTTAAGGCATTTTTATTACTTTCTGCAAAGTCAGAAGTTTCCATACACTGGGATTACTCTGCCTTTACACAATTTGGGACCGCCCATATGATGAGGACAGGTCTTTGGAAGCTTCTGATTGACAACACCCGAGTTAGAGACACACCTGTGGATGTATTTTAATTTACACCAGAAACACACTGCTTCTGTGTGTAACATCATGGGAAAGTCTAAAGAAATCAGCCAAGATATCAGGAAGAGAATTGTGGACTTGCACAAGTCTGGATCATCCTTGGGTGCAATTTCCAGATACCTGAAGGAGCCTCGTTCATCTGTACAAACAATTATACGCAAGTACAAACAAGATGGGAATGTCCAGTCATCATACCGCTCAGGAAGCAGACCGGTTCTGTGTTTCAGAGATGAACGTGCTTAGGTCTGACATGTGCATATCAACCCAAGAACAAAAGCAAAAGACCTTGTGAAGATGCTGGCGGAAGCTGGTAAGATTGTGTCATTATCCACAGTGAAACGAGTACTGTATCAACATGGGCTGAAAGGCCACTCTGCCAGGAAGAAGCCATTACTCCGAAAGAAACATATGAAAGCCAGATTAATGTTTGCAAATGCACAGGAAAAAAGACCTACATTTTTGGAGACATGTCCTGTGGTCTGACGAAATTAAAATTGAACTGTTTGGCCATAATGAGCATCGTTAGATTTGTAGGAAAATGGGAGAAGCTTGGAAGCCTAAGAACACCATCCCAACTTTGAAACACGGGGGTGGCAGCATCATGTTGTGGGGTTGTTTTGCTGCAGTAGGGACTGGAGCACTTCACAAAATAGATGGCATCATGAGGAAAGAAGATTATGTGGCAATACTGAAGCAACATCTCAAGACATCAGACAGGAAGTTACAGCTTGGGCAGAAACGGGTCTCCCAAATGGACAATGACCCGAATCTACTGCCAAACTGGTTACAAAGTGGCTTAAGGAGAACCAAGTCAATGTTTTGGAGTGACCATCACAAAGCCCTGATCTCAATCCTATTGAAAATTTATCGGCAAAGCTGAAAATGCCGGTGCGAGCAAGGAGACCTCCAAACATGGCTCAGTTATACCAGTTCTGTCAGGAGGAAGGGGCCAAAATTCCTACCAACTATTGTGAGAAGCTTGTGGAAGGATCCAAAGCATTTGACCCAAGTATTACAGTTTAAAGGGGATGTATCGCTTCATCAATTCGGCTGTTCTCTTGTAGCTTGATTTTCTCAGTTCCTGAAATCCAGGGGCTTTTCTTCCCCTCCCAGCTGGGTGTTTCTTAACTGAAGAGGGATGACATAATCCTTCCCCTTCACTGTTCATGCTCGCTCCCAAGTCAGTGTGTTCAAACCCCCCCTCCACATGTCACTGTGTCGTTCCTCTCCCTACGCAGTCTTATTTTGTAAGAGCTGTTTGTTTACATACCACAGCCCTGCATTCAGTCTAGACAGTCTTCTATGAACTCAGAGCACTGATCTCTTCTCCTCTCACAGCTGGAGGTTTGTTACAGTTGAATCCAGTCTTCTATAAGTCTTCTATGAACTCCTGCAGAGCACAGATCCGTCTCTCTTCTATGCAGGAGCATTAGGCATGTGGCACAATTCTGCTGTTTTCTGATTGTAGAAGCAGCTTCAGTGTCACTGAGGAGCTGGTGGCTGTGCAGAGTGAAATGTTGCCGGCCCCTTACACGCAGGAGTATTAGGCACCGAGGCACAATTCTGCTGTTTTCTGATTGTAGAAGCAGCTTCAGTGTCAATGAGGAGCTGGTGGCTGAATAGAGTGAATTGTTGCCGGCCCCTTATTCTGAGTGAGAGAGGCAGGAATGCGCTATCCCGTAAATATGACCGGGTGCCGAACAGAATGTAAATTAGTAGAGCCGGCAGCCAATGAAATGCAAGGAGGTGGGATCCGATGGACACTGGGGAACAGTGTTTACACAAAACAAAGATAAGGCAGTCTGTGAAAACATGACAGCTTTGCTAATGACATCCAATTGCAAAGTTGCTTGTTTTCACTGTCCCCTTATTCTGAAGACCATTTAATGAAATGATACAATCCCTTTAAGGGCAATGCTACCAAATACTAATGAAATGGATGGAAACTTTTGACTTTGCAGAAAGTAATAAAAATGCCTTAAAAATTTCTCTCTCATTATTCTGGCATTTGGCAAACATAAATAATTTTGGTTCCTAATTTACCTAAAACGGGGAAGGTTTATTCTGATTTCATGTCAGAGAGTGAGAAAAACCTGCAGATGGGGCTTTATATAGAGTGGATGGAAACCACTGGTTTTAACTGTACATCCATAGAGCAATGACAGTCTACCACGCTTTTGTATCCCGCACGAAAAGTGCATGCCACCAAAAAAAGAGTAAACATAGTCCACATAGGACGAAATTTGCTCTGTTGATCTCTATGGGGCTGCACCACACTTACCTTATTTTATAGCAGCTCATTGAATAAAACAGAGGTGGAGTATAAAGCCATATAAATAGCACCTTATGTGGCACAGCAGCCGACTGCTTTTTTGCAGTCTCTGGCTGTTTATATGGCAACAGAGCATAGACACCAATGGTTCGCTGCAGCTCACTGGCATAGCAATGATAAAGTGAGGAGGGGGGGGCACACTTGCCAACTTTCCCCAAGCCACAGGAGAGTTGGCAAGTCTCCTGGGTGCTGTACATGTATGCCATTAGGATGTGCAGCTGGGATTCAGCCATGTAAGGAGCGTGCTCTGATCCCGGCTATTTAACCACCTAGATGCTGTGGTCAGTAGCATTTAGGACACCTAGGTGGTCACTGGAGGGAGAGGATTCCCTTTATCACCCATGTAATGCTATGTATTATAAAAGCAATCAAGCGATTGCATAGCTTAGTCCCATAACAGGGCTATAAAAAAAAAAGTAGGTGAAATTTAAAAAAAATAAATGAAAAAAACCTTAATTCCCCAACATATATTCCAGAAAACCACAGAACTTTCTGTCAGACAGCTGATGGAGAACTGCAGAAAAGTTATGGAAAATATGAAAAGGTCTAGACAACCACTGGTCAACCCCTTTAATTTTTACCCAACCAGTCATATTGTGTATGGATTGTTAGAGGGGGTTTCTCACCATGCTATTTCACAGAATCACAGGCCGCTTCATAATCACACTGCCTGGTCAGGCTGTGGGTGGTTCTACAGCAGTGATTAGCATATTTCACTCCTCTATAACTAGCTGTTCCTATTATAGTGACATAAGTGCAGGAAACAAACAAAGGAGTTAACAAAGCTACAGAGCTCCAAGGAGTGAAAACAAGTGCTTATCAAAGGTAGACGATATAGTCTTGTTTGAGATAAAGACAATGCTCAGTCCAATTATGGTGAGGTCATTCCGTGTTGTTATGGGGTGCTCCTGCTACTCTTACTTCGAGCCGCGGGCGCATCCGTGCCCCCTTTGCGCCGGTGAGTGGCGCCGCGACCCGCATGTCGGGCCGGGGACACACTCGCGATTCCGTACGGTCCTGACCTGACCGCGCTCCTGCTCTTCCGCACTCCTCTGCCGGCCGGTGTGCGCGCTCCCGTTCCCTAGGACGCACGCGCCAGCTCTCTGAAATTTAAAGGGCCAGCACGCCAGTAATTGGTTAAATTGCCGGGCGCTGTCACTATATATTCCGGTCACCTCCCTTTGTTCCCTGCCGGATCTTTAGTGCGTCAAGCCTAATGAGAAAGCGTTCCCTGAAGCCTTGTTTCGTCTTGCCGTGTATCGAACCTTCTGCTTACGTTTATCGACCACGAACCTTCACCGCCTGTCCTGACCTTCCTGCCCATCACCGACTATGAGATCGCCTTACGTCTTGTATCTCGCTGCACCTCGGCTGCCTCCGCAAGCAAGTCACGTCAGGGGTAGCGACCTGGTGGAATCCCGCTTTGCGCCGGGCTCTGGTGAATACCGGGACCCACTTAGACTCCGCTCCCTGGCGTGGCCTGTACCATCGTTGCGGTGATCCAGTGGATCCACGACGCTAGCCATTACACCTGTTGTCTGTCTAATCAGGAAGGGAGATATGGACGATAACCTAGAGGCATTTGTGTGCACTCAGAGCAGATAAAATCTCTCTTATCAATATCAAAAAAGCAATACATTTGCTAAAGTCTAATTTACTGTTCCCTACGTGTTAAAAGCTAATCCTTATAGTGAGAAAACCCATTTAAGGATACACTGTAAACTATGAAGGCACTTTGTATCAAATACACATCCAAACCCTCACCTCTGCTGCCGCCTCTACCTGAAAAACATCTCTCGCATCCGCTCATTCCTCAACTATGACACCACAAAAATGCTGGTCCATGCCCTCGTCATCTCCCGCCTAGACTACTGCAACATCCTTCTCTGTGGCCTCCCATCCAGCACCCTCGCTCCCCTCCAATCCATCCTTAACTCTGCTGCCCGTCTTATCCACCTCTCTCCTCGCTACTCCTCTGCCTCTCCCCTCTGCCAATCCCTTCACTGGCTCCCATTGCCCAACGAATTCATTTCAAGCTACTAACCATGACCTACAAAGCTCTCCTGACTCTCCCTCCATACATCTCTGCCCTAATTTCCAAATATCTCCCCTCACGCAATCTCCGCTCCTCACAGGACCTTCTCCGCTCTCCTCTTATCAGCTCCTCACACAACCATCTCCAAGACTTCTCCCGTGCTTCCCCCACACTCTGGAACTCACTGCCCCAACACATCAGACTCTCCTCCACTTTCACCAGCTTCAAAAGCAACCTGAAAACCCATTTCATCAGGCTTGCCTATAACCTACACGGACCTTGCTGTCACTACTTCCTCCACAGACATGTCTGCCCCTCACCTCCTGCCCCCTCCTTGTAGATTGTAAGCCCTCGCGGGCAGGGTCCTTCTCCCTCTGTCGTGCAATTGTCATTATCCCTTATCACTGTACTCGTTTGACTTATGTAATGTATGTAACCCCCTCGAATGTACAGCGCCCTGGAATCAATGGCGCTTTAAAATAAATAATAATAATAATACGAAGATTTATTGTATATTTTGGTGGATACACTGTATTTTATCTTCGCCGGCCCTTTAAATATTATACTCCACCACAAATTACCTTTCGTCGTCACCATATAATGACACTAGTAAGGGGCACGCGATAATCATCTCGGCCATCAAACCCAACAGAACTTCAAACAGAGCGTACAAGTCAAAGCTCGGAGGCAGAGCGCACCGCCGCCCCGTCCCGGCGCCTGATCCCACCGCTGCCACTTTCATAGTCTCGCTGCTCCAATAAACCTTTTAATTTTTTTGTATTCCATAATACCGCTCTGAGATCCGTTTAATGCTGAAAATCTGCACAGTGGGACTGTGAACACTTCACAAATGAACTGAAATAATTGTTCCGGAGACGTGCGTTCTACATCTGCCGCCTTGCTGGCGCGAACACTAGATGACCAGGCTGTGTAGTTTGGACAACAAAGCCGTCTTAACACCTGGGCTCCTGCCGTGTGCGTGATATTAGTAGAGAACGTCCCCAGGCTTTCCGAATTTGTTATGAATATAACAATGACGTGCCGCTGCAAGGTTAATGAGTAGATGCGCCGTCAACGCTATAGATTTATAGCGACGCTTCTGGTGGCGCCCATGTTACAAACACGCTACTAATCTATAGAAAGAAGATCAGAAACTGCTCCAAGGCTGTATGATATCAAGCAGTGAATAGAATTCCATATAAAATGGGAGGAGGGGTATTAGAGGAAGGGGAGGAGACCGGGGACCATGCATTACTACAGAGCCTGGGTGACCCAGTGACTAAATGGCTGCTCTACAGTTGCTTAAAAGGGTTGTATCGCTACAAAGATTAGCTTCCAACATGTAGGGAAGGGTAAATGAAGACTTTTTCCAAATATAATGCTTTGTTAATTTTGCTTTGTTGAGGAGATAAGAGAGATTTTATCTGCTCTGAGTGCACACAAGTTTCTCTAGGTTGCCATCCAGCTCTCCCCTGCTCTTTGTCTTATTTGATATCAGAGGGTGACATCACCACAGAACGGCTGGACGCTTGGGAACAGAGTGTGTTATCTCTAACAAACAAAGGAGACTAATTACTTGTTTACTTTGAGCTCTATAGATAAAGTCATTTGCTCCCATGCCAGTTCAATAAGTCTAGAAAACAATATTTGTTCTGCACAGCCCAAAAACTTTTTTTAAAAAAATAAGCATAGGTGCACGCTGGTGTGGCAGTAACATACAAACACAACCCAATATCAGCAGCATACTACTAGCACTAAAAAACTATCAAAAAGGACAAAGAATACACAC
Source organism: Phyllomedusa bahiana (assembly GCA_025379985.1). Lineage (NCBI taxonomy): Eukaryota > Metazoa > Chordata > Amphibia > Anura > Hylidae > Phyllomedusa > Phyllomedusa bahiana. Next base: position 104,616 of record JAODAL010002802.1, on the reverse strand, counting down.
ATCCCTGCCCCTCCTCTTAACTGCCTTTCCTTTGCATGTGCACGACCTGGGCAGGACAGAATGCTTCCCTGACCAGTAAACAAACACCGTTGCTAAGCACATGTAAACCAGCCCTTTCTCTAAAACCGAGCATTTTCCCAAATAGAAAAACCGGGCTACATTTAGATTTTGGCCCAATTTTCAATTTAAAATCTTCTAGTGAGACAACCCCTTTAAATTTCCTTACCCCCGCTCTTTCCCTCCATCCCTTCCGATTTGTCTTTGTTCTTCCCCCATGTTGGGGGTGTTGTTTGTTTGTGCTTGATATTTTGAAAATGCTAATAAAAATAACGTTAAAAAAAAAAAAAATGTATGTAAATAATAAAATATTAATATATAGTAATCAGGTGACAAATACTCTTCCTAATTCCCCGTACCACTTCTGGAGAATCAGGCAGCATTGGAGAGCAGAAGCCAAATTCTCGTAGAATCCGGCCTGTGAGACCTTCTTAGTGATTCCTTAAATTGAGCAACGTATGTGACAGCTGCAGCATTTACCCGGAGTAATGTCATTATGTGTGATCTGACTGGTGGCGCCCCCCGAGCCATTCTCAGTGTACTGCGCAGTGACCACACATAACACAGGGGAGGCGCAGGTGAAAAGGGGGGGGCCAGTGCTTCCCAGCACATCAGGGATTAGACGTAACGCCATCGCCTCCTGACTAAAAAAGATTCCTAAGGAAACAAAGCGGCGCCTTCATATCTCGCCCCTGTAATTAAAAGAAATTCGTCAGTGACCTCGTCGGAAAACTCGGGCTTGATGCGGAGTTTTGCTCCCGTCCCCCAGCTTTTCTGCGTGTGCCCAGCCGTACAATCCCTCGCCAACTGATCTTACAACTTGTTTTTCAGGCACAGATAATAAGTAGTAAAATAACATTTACTGGGAGAGAAAAGCAAGAAAAATTTTTTTATGAAAAAAAACTAAATCTGGTTAGCATATCCGCTTTGAAAAAAAAATAAACGTATAGGTGCACACTGGTGGCAGTCAAAAGCCATGCAAACAGCGCATCCAAAGGTATAGAAATGGAAAAAGGGGGACAAAAGTTTTTGGAGCGCATTTTGCTACTATAAAAATAAGAAAGATTTGAGGTTCTTTGACTTTTTTGATCAAAACTGTAAATGCCCCCCTACCGCGGCAAGGTGACCCCAATTCAGGGGGGAACCGGGCACTGTTACCTCTCCGGGTTGTTCAGCCCTCCACTTTTCAGGGAGAAGGTTCCAGCTCAAACTGATCTGTTTAAAAAAAGAGAGGTTGCATGTAGGTAGGTTCCCCCCTAAATTTGGGGTCACCTTGCCACCAGGGTGTGGAGTGGGGGGAGTCGGTCCCTATTTTGCAGGAGTCGGAGTCGCATAAAATGGACCAACCCCCCCAAAAATAATAAAAGTTGGCCCCAGTTAGTCGATGCAAGAGAAAGGGGGATTGGGTCCGGCCAGTGCACTGCCCCATATCTCAGCCTCATACATGGGGAGTGTAATTGATGACATGGAGCAGGCAAAGCGCTCCCCCGGGGAAAAGTCCCGCCCCGGGAAAACAGTTTTCAGAAACATTTTTCCCCGTTCTCAAAGAAGTAGAAGAGTTCAACCATTCATCAAAATGACGTGGTGAGGCAATTCCTTTATACCCTACATTTTTAGGATGTCGCCCGCATCACGCTTTGCCCCCCAACCCGTTAGGTAAGAGGCCCTTTTCTAGCCGGAAATAAAGAGATCAGAGGTGAGGTATGTGTGCGATTGGTGAAAGGGCGATACTATTTCTGAGAAAATTCAGAGACTCCACAAATGTTCCTCATGTTTGCATATTTTCAATTTTTTTTTTGTTCAAATCATGTCCCAATAAATATATTTTTCCTGACAAACAAAAGGGGGAACAAAATTTTTAAAATTTTGACTTTTAGGGTTATATCTCACCACCATACACTTTGTAATTTTGGGGACTGTAATTTTATTACAGTCATTTACCCCTCTTTAAATAAATTTGACTTTCAAGTATTTGCACTGGTTATTTGCAGATTCTTTCCCTTTCTGCATTGTTATGTTTTTCTCCTAAAAATCAAAAAGTTAATTTTTATATTTTGTTTTGTATTTGGAAATACCTTTTGGTTTTCCTCTGCCTGAATCCTTCTGGGGTTGATCAGATTCAAACAGGGCTTGACCAAAATCTGACCAGTCTTTCTACCTTTCCCCAAAGTTGGTGAGACTGGACTTGGATACAAATACAGCTTTTTCTTCAACTTACCCCCAGTGTTCAAAAGATCAAAACATTGTTTTTCCCTTTTGCTTGTCAGTGTTGTTCTACCTAAAAAAGCTTTATTATTGTATCATAAAGGGGATAAACCCGGATGTTCCATTTTTACTACAGTAAAATTCAAAAATGCGCCTGTTAGGGGGTCGGAGTCGGGGGTCAGGCTTTGGCTTTCGACTCCCAGCCTTGCTTTCCCCGGTAGGTGGGCTTTTAAGTTTTTGATCAAAAATGTAGACTAAAACCCCAAATTCTTTCATATATTTCATATAGCAGAAATGCTGCTCCCAAAAAATTTCTGTCCTTTTGATCTTTTTTGTGCCTTAGGTCTCTGATGTTGTATTTGTTTGAATTTTTTTTTTTTAGGGGCCCCCTTTTTCACGGCAAAGGACAAATACCGGTTTTTTTTTTCCGGCCCTTTTTTTGCCGGTTTTTTTTGCCGTCCACACGCCGCAGGGGGGCGGTTTTCTCCCGATGAGTGGGGAAAAGCCCTCCCCCCTCCTATTGACTGTTCATACCGTTGAAAACCAGACGAAAAATGAACTGTAGAAGTTTTTGGGGCCGGCGGGTTTTAAAAACCGGGCCGCAGAAAAAACCCCTGCAGTGGGGACTGCTGCACGGGTTTTTTCCCTAGAGGCCCCATTAAAAAATTTGCGGGCCGGGTTTTTAAAACGGTTTTTCAAAAAAAGCAAAAAGTCTGAAAAAAAAGCCCCAAACCCTGCCGTGGGACAGCCCTTAGACTCTAGTCACACCCAAAACCCATTCATAAGATTAGACACCCGTGGAAAGGGGCTCGAAGAATGTTGGGGGCAGAAAAAAGTTAAAAATAATCAATGACAATTTAAAACTGGTTTAGACAAAACTTGGGGCAGTTTTTTTCTCAAGCGGGGGCACATTTATAAAGGCAGCGAGGAACTTTCATATAGTATATAGTAGAAAGTAGAAAGATAGAAATAAAGAGTAATAGAAAAAGATAAGAATCGTCGGGGCGTAAAAAATGTGCATGTCACTTTCTCCCCCCCGGCGGATTCGCCACGGGGGGGACACGGAATTCATGTTCTCTATGAGAATTTTTCCCCGAAATTTACTCCCGAGGTTTGGGCCCGTACTGAAGCGAAAACCCGCGCATAGGGCCCCAACCGCGCAAAATAAGCCGGGGGAAACGGGGCCATAGGGCATGTCCCCCTGCGTTTTTGGCCTTTTTTTTCAGCTGTTTGCGGTTTTTCAGACCACCTAAAAACCAGCCAAAAAATGAGCTTTAATGGTGCTCTATGGAAAAACCGGCAGCAGTCCCCACGCAGGGGGTTTTTCGCCGGCGGACCGCTTAAAAAACTTTGAGCAAGCACTTTTTTCCGTCGGTTTTTCGGACGGAATCTGTGTTCCAATTGGGGGGGGGGGAGGGCTCATCGGGAAAAACCCCCCCCCCCCCCCGCGGCCGGGGGGAGGGGCGCAAAACAGGCCAAATACCGGCCGGTATTTGTCCTATGCCGTGGGGATGCACCTTTAGGCTATGTCTACATAGCAATGTTAAAATGTTGTCCAAAATTGGATTGCATTTTTACATTGCTGGACCACGGCTGGAATGTACAGAACCCCCGGCATACCGCAGTTTTAAAATCCCGGGAATCCTCTAATTTCAAACCGACCGGGAAAAAAACAGGGTTTGTGTAGACTACGACTTTTTTTTTTTTATTCCCCCCCCATGCGCACTGACTTTATCCAAATTTTTTGGATTCCAAATACTGAATCCGCTAAAATTTTGCCCAAAAACCAGTGTTGTGACTGCCTAAATTTTGGTGTGCCCTCAAAATAACTCAACAATCATCATTTTTTTAAACCATGGAAAAGGAGTGAGTACAACCTAAGTGACAAAAAAGTGATATATCCCAAAAGTGAAAATGGATAATTGTCCCAAATTTTATTTTCCTGCAATGGTCATGTGATCTTTTAGCGTTCTCATGTCTGGTGTGAATGGGACGGGTGTGTTAATTTGGTTTATCGTAGTGGTCCTAAAAGTTAACACTACCTCATCCCAAGAACTTTCTGGGAACTAAAAAAAAAAAAAATAGTTGTCTTCAAAAGAGGGCCGGGATAAGAAAAACCCAACACCCTGCCCTGACTGCAGCCGGGGGCCAACCCCTGACCCTGACTGCAGGGGGGGGCCAACACCCTACACGGGAGCCCCGCAGGGCCAAACCCCCCTGACATGACTGCAGCGCGGGGGCAACACCCTGCACGAGCTGCAGCGGGGGGGCCAGACCCCGACAACCCTAAAAGCTGCAGGGGGGGGCCCCAACCCCGCATATTCAGGGGGGGGAGCACCCCACATGAGTGCAGGGGGGGGGGGCCACCTTCAGTGCTCAGACCATACCCTGCACAATGCATCGTCTGCATGGCTGTCGTCCCGAAGGGAACCCCCTTCTAAAAATGATGCACAAGAAAGCGCAAAAGTTTTTCTGAAGACAAACAGATAAGGGGAAAAGGTTACTTGAAACCCTGTCCTTGTTGTGAGGCCCAAAATAAACTTAGTGGTTCAGTGGTGTCTAGTGTGTGGCACAACCAGGTGAGGATACAAGACAATTTTGCCTAAGTAAAAGGGGGTGGCGGTCTTCTTTTTTGTTGTCCCTTTAAAAGAATAAAACAAACGTATTTTCAAAAAAAGTAAGGGTGTCTCACCTTTTTGAGTACTTTAGTTGAGATGATAGATTTGGATAGTTTGATTGTAGGGTAGATAAATGGGATAGATGATATGAGATAGTTTGGAGATAGATAATATAAAATATATTGATAGTAATTGGGATAGATAGATAGATAGTGTGATAGTTTTGAGATAGTAATAGAAAAGATATAGATAGTAATAGATATGGGATTTTAGTAGATATGGGGAGTAGAAGATAGGTAGATAGATATGAATTTTGATAGATGATAAATATGGATGGGGGGTGATAGATAGATAGAAATGAGATAGAAGATAGATTTGATATGAGTTTAGATAGATAGATAGATTATGAGATAGATAATAATAGATAGATAGATATGGGATAAAATAGATAGATATTAAATAGATAGATAGATAGAATAGTTTAGATATGGGATGGGTTAGATAGATAGGAGATAGATAGATAGATAGATAGATAGATAGATAGTAGATAGATAGATAGATAGATAGATAGCGGCATCAGCCATTGCTCCCCGCTGCTGGGATGGAATTCCATAGCACGTCCTGCAGTTTCCTGCACAAACCTATCAGTCTACAGCCGACGCCCCGGGGTCATTTGTAAATTCTTTGGCAGCAAGGAAACCGTGACATAACACTTTTTTGACTCCGCATCACTCTTGTTAGGCCCGGCTCACATCAGCATTGAGGGTTATCTTTGGAGCTTCCAGCGCAGATTCCATAAAAAATTACGGAAAAATAGTGCAGCATGCAGAGCTATTTTTCCGTAAAAATGGCAGCCACAACAATGGAAACCCACCCTTGGGGCATCATTGGTGTCCGTCACTTAACGGAGCAGCACCGTCTCTGTAATGGAAGTGCCGAACAGAACTTACGAAAATATTTTGTGTCTTAAAAGGACCGTCCCGTCATAGGGGGATAGTGGACAGTAGCAATATAGTGGGCACTTGGGAGCGGAGTTACACAAGTGCACTGTGGATGGGAGTAATATAGGGGCCACTGTAGAGGGGAGTAATATCGGGGGCACTGTGGCTGAGAGTTATATCGGGCACTGTGGATGGGAGAAACATAAAAAGCACTGTAAGGGGGAGTTACATAGGAGACACTGTGAATGGGAGTAATATAGGAGGGCATTTGTGGAGGGGAGTTATAAAGGGGGCACTGTGGCTGTGAGGTATATAGGGGCACTGTGGCTGGGTGTTATGAAGAGGGCACTGTGGCTGGGTGTTATATAGGGGCACTGTGGCTGGGTGTTCTATAGGGGCACTGTGGCTGGGGGTTATGAAGAGGGCACTGTGGATGAGTGTTATGAAGAGGGCACTGTTGATGGGAGTAATCTAGGAGGGCATTTGTGGAGGGGAGTTATAAAGGTGGCACTGTGGCTGTGAGTTATATAGGGGCGCTGTGGCTGGGTGTTATGAAGAGGGCACTGTGGATGGGAGTAACATAGAGGGCACTGTGGATGAGTGTTATGAAGAGGGCACTGTGGATGGGTGTTATGAAGAGGGCACTGTGGATGGGTGTTATGAAGAGGGCACTGTGGCTGGGTGTTATGAAGAGGGCACTGTGGATGAGTGTTATGAAGAGGGCACTGTGGATGAGTGTTATGAAGAGGGCACTGTGGATGGGAGTAACATAGAGGGCACTGTGGAGAGGAGTTACTTAAGGGGCACTGTGGATGGTAGTAATATAGTGGGCTCTTTTGAGGGGAGTTATGAAGAGGACACTGTGGATGGAAGTAACATAAAGGGCACTGGGGGGAGTTACATAGGGCACATTGTAGATGGAAGAAATATAGGGGGCAGTTGTGGAGGGGAGTTATAAAGGGGGCCCTGTTGAGGTGAGTAATGTAGGGGGCAGTGTGGATGGGAGTAAAAATGGGGGGGCCCCCTGGTTGGAGTTATAAGTGGGGATGTGGATGGGAAGTTTTATGTGGGGTTGGTGGGAAGCTAAAGTGGGGCCTGTGGATGGAAATTGTATTGGGGCGCTGGGATGGGAAAAATATATGTGGGCTTGGTGGGAAGTTTTATGTGGGGACAGTGGATGGGAAGGTTGTTGTGGGGCTGTGGATGGGAAATTTTTTTTTTGGGCGTGGGATGGGAATTTATGTGGGCGCGGGGATGGGAAGTTGTATTGGGGCGTGGATGGGAAGCTATATTGGGCACTGTGGATGGGAAGTTGTAGTGGGGGTGTGGATGGGGGAAATTGTATGTGGCGTGGGAGGGAAGTATATGTGGGCGCTTGGAGGGGAATTGTATGTGGCAATGGATGGGAAGTTGTATGTGGGCACAGTGGATGGGAAGCTGTTGTGGGCGCTGTGGATGGGGGTTGATGTGGGCCGTGGGTGGGAAAATTTAAAAGTGGGCACAGTGGATGGAAGTTGTATGGGGCGCGTGGATGGGAAGTTTTTTGTGGGGCCCGTGGTTTTGGGGAAATTGATGGGGTGCTGTGGATGGGAAGTTGTTGTGGGGCTGTGGGTGGGAAAATTGTATTGGGCGCTGTGGAGGGAAGTTGATGTGGGCGCTGGGATGGGGGCTTTTGGGGCAAGTGGGGGGAAAATTTTATGTGGGCAAGTGGTGGAAATTGTATGTGGGCGCTGTGGTGGGAAGCTGTTGTGGGGGTGGGTGGGGAAATTTGTAGGGGCACTGTGGATGGAAGTTGTATGTGGGCGCTGTGGATGGGAAGCTATATGTGGGCGCTGTGGTGGGAATTGTTGTGGGCACAGTGGTGGGAAGTTGTTGTGGGCACTTGGAGGGAAGCTGTTGGGGGCACTGTGGATGGGAAGATCTATGTGGGCATGTGGATGGGAACTTTATGTGGGCAAGTGGAGGGAAGCTGTATGTGGGCACTGTGGATGGGACTGTATGTGGGCACTGTGGATGGGAATTTGTATGTGGGCCGGGGGATGGGAAGTTGTATGTGGGCCCTGTGGATGGGAATTGTATGTGGCATGGGTGGGAAACATTGTGGGGGGCTGTGGATGGGAAGTTGTATGGGGCACGTGGAGGGAAGGTTGTGGGCACTGTGGATGGGAAGTTGTATGTGGGCGCTGTGGATGGGAAGTTGTATGTGGGCGCTGTGGATGGGAAGCTATATGTGGGCACTGTGGATGGGAAGTTGTATGTGGGCGCTGTGGATGGGAAGTTGTATGTGGGCACTGTGGATGGGAAGTTGTATGTGGGCGCTGTGGATGGGAAGTTGTATGTGGGCGCTGTGGATGGGAAGTTGTATGTGGGCACTGTGGATGGGAAGCTATATGTGGGCACTGTGGATGGGAAGTTGTATGTGGGCACTGTGGATGGGAAGTTGTATGTGGGCACTGTGGATGGGAAGTTGTATGTGGGCACTGTGGATGGGAAGTTGTATGTGGGCGCTGTGGATGGGAAGTTGTATGTGGGCGCTGTGGATGGGAAGTTGTATGTGGGCACTGTGGATCACACTTTATCTGTAACTCTTATGGGGGCAATGATGCTGGAACTAACATAAGGGTCTCTCCGGTTGGTGGTTATATAGCGGGCACTGTAGCTGTCACCTCCATAGCGACCTATGTGTCTAGCAGTTATACATGGGGCGCTGTATCTGTAACCTATATGGGGGCACTTTGGGTGGAACTAGCATAGGGGGCGCTGTGGCTGACAATGATATTGAAGGCCTTGTCAGTGACGCTGCAGCATAACTCTTATGGGGGCTGGCACCGTTATGTATCTTCTGGGCCAGGATTAGTTTAGGTGCGGGCCTATACATTTATCATCAGCGCACGGCACCACCCAGGGTGTCTTCCTTTAGTATGAAATTGGCCTACCCATACGACAGACTACACTTGTCACAGAAGTCTCTATTGCCAGCCTGAGGTGTCACAGATGTCGTCATTGTGTGAGAAATAACAGTACCCTGTGGCTGGCACAGTTGCTAGCTGCCACCTTCCCTGATCCCTTGCAGTAGTTTTGATGAATGTCCCCCATGGGTGGGGAACATGAAGGGTCCCGCTGACAGTGACAGTCCGCCATTGTGTCTGCACAGCGTTTGGTCTGTGCCGCGCTCTGAGATGTTCATCCGTCTTGTAATTGTGTGTGCATGAATTAATGAATGGCTGGCACGGCACCGCACTAAACAAAGGACTCATTAATTGTGCTGCTATCGCCAAGGCTGGGGTTGGCATTTCTCAGGATTTCATCGTGTTGGCGCTTTAATCCCCAGACACGGATTTACCAGCGGCGGTCGGGTTCCATGGGTCAAACAAGAGAATGCATACATGATCCCTTATGACCTGGATATAGGAGATGCCACCTAGTGATCATATCTAGCAGACGAGCGGGCATCACCCAGCTCTCCATAAACAACGTCACCCATGGTTTGTGGGAAAAATTGGCAAATTGTCATTTTATAGTCACAGGGTGTCAATGGAATTGGGGTGTCATTGGGATTTTGCAGGTACAGTCCATGAAGTACACCCACCTTCCTCTGCTTGTGTCAGTCTTCACTGTAGTTCTGTCATTCTATTCATGAATGAGGAGGATCAGGTGGGACTTTCCTTATGATGATTGTTATATACACTAGGATCTAGAAAAAGTTCCTCCTCATGGAGGTTTACCCTGCTTTTGAACACAAGCTTTGCTAGGTAGGCCTGCCTAAGTGGATGTAGTCTCAGGGCACTCTTAAAGGGGTTTTCTCGCTTCGAAGATCATAGTTGAAAATGAGGGGACCGAAAATCTAAGCTTGTAGGTCCTCAGTTACTATAAGCAAAGTGCTATGGTTTAAGAGAACGGGCTGTTTGTTTACTGCTTGGGAACGAAGTGAGGGCTCTGGTCGGGTTACGCCCACGACCCGGCCCCGGTCCTAATCGGGAACGCATGTCAGAGGGAGAGAGAGGTTTTCACTGACAGCAAGCAGTGCTAGGTGCGACGTATGCGTGCGGGGTTTGCTCTTTTCACTGGCAGCAATCAGTGGTAGGTGCGAGATAGAGGTTTTCACTGACAGCAGGCAGTGCTAGGTGCGACGTATGCGTGCGGGGTTTGCTCTTTTTACTGGCAGCAATCAGTGGTAGATGCGAGATAGAGGTTTTCACTGACAGCAAGCAGTGCTAGGTGCGACGTATGCGTGCGGGGTTTGCTCTTTTCGGTGAAAAGAGCAAGTGCTATTGTTGTGAAGCATTAGCGTCTAGAAGTAACTAATGTTCAGAGCGAGGGCGCCGAGCACGGAAGCACATGGTGTTCAACAATGTCACACTAAGATCAGCATGCACAATGCCAGGCGTCTTCTGGGGAGGTGTAAAGTGCGTCATCAGTCAACTCTGGAGAAGTTGTACTTAAGTCCTCGATCAGCACAATTGCAGCAGCGGTATGAAGCTCTGAACTCTGGAGATGCTGCACACAAGCCTAAAATCAGCATGCACAATGCAAGGCGTCTGCTTGGGTGATCTAAAGAACATCATCACTGGACTCTGGAGGAGCTGCACATAAGCCTGGGATCTGCATGCACAATGTCAGGCGTCTGCTGGAGCAGTGTAAAGGCATGTTCACACGGCTTAAAATGGGCCGTATTTCGGTCCGTAATTACGCGCCAAAGTGCGCCAATTACGGGCCGAAAACGGCCCATTCATTACGGTAATTCACAGTTCTCATAGAGAACCATGGATTACGTCTCCTCTTTCCGCCGGGAACCCGCGGGCGGGGAGATAATTCACATGTACTTCTAGCGGCGTATACGCGCGCTAGCAGTGATAGTCTATGGGCGGCGAAGTGCTGGCCCCCCGCTCACTCCCCCGCTCCCACCCCGCCCCCACGGCGTAATTGCGGGGCGTAATTACGTCCCGCAATTAAGCCGTGTGAACATAGCCTAAGGCTATGTCTGCACAGCACAGCTTTTGGGTCGGATTTTTGGTGGATTCAGGGTGACATGTCCCAACACGCTGGTTTTTTGCCGTATATGTCTCCCGATTTTGTAGTGTACTCCAAGTGTACGGTGGTTGTCGGCGCATTGTACGCCATCGTTTGTGTAGCTGTATGCGCCTTTTTTTAGCCGTACATGTGCGCCACATTTATATGGGGCTTACACTGTCGGCTGTTTTCTATGTGTGATTGTCGGCGCATCGCGGCATTTTTTTGTGCGTGAGTGTGCGCCTTTTTGCTGGTGGCATCAGATTTGCATTGTCCGAACCTTCGTCATTCGTGGACGACAAGTTCTGCGCAGTGATGTGTGCGAAAATGTGAGTACATTACCTGGCGCTGTGCAAATGCGGCCCCTTTTTATTTATTGCTCCGGGGTTCATTGCCGAACGCCATCCGGTACTTATTTCTGGCTGAAGTTGTAGATCGTGCGCCTACTGTGTGCGCTCTGTTGTTGAATGTTGCTCCCAACTCTGCTCAAATGCCAAATACGCCTAATTTACGAATGCGCCCCAAAAGCAATGAGCCAAAAAGGACGAAAAATAAATACATGCGCCGCGAAGACAACATGCGCTCCAACACAAACCTACGCGCCGCTAACAAATGCATAGAACTAACGAACGCGCTGAATTTTGAAGTGTACAGTACAAGTCGGAACGCCCAAACAGGCGCCACAAGCAACACACTCGCCGCAAAAGGCGCAACGCCTAAAACATTCCAACAGACGCACATACAACCACTTTACAAAACAAGCGCAGAACAAATTAGGAAATACATTGCGAGGGTACGATACTTTATGCCGCATTCAAACTGCCGTACGGACGCCACTTTTGGGACATGTCGCCCTCAGTATTTAGAATGAAATCCGACCGTTCCCAGCGCTGTGTAGTCATCAATAGAAAATCCGTGCTCTAGTTTACACAGCACAGGTTTTTTACTGAGGGAAACCTAAATCGCTGTTTGTCCGGCAGAAAGTTGTTTATTCCACCGGACCACTGTCGGACACCCGATACCCCAATGCACTGAACCATCGGGAATCCAAAATCCAACTTCCTGTTTCTGCACAAAAAAAGGTTGAGGCCACGCGGCCCAGCAACGTGAAAATGCAGTCGGATTTTGGACGCCATTTTCACTTTGCTGTGGGGACCTAGCCTAAAGCCCATTATCATTGGACTCTGGAGCAACTTCATATAAGCCTGGGAACAGTATGCACAATGCCAGGTGTCTGCCAGCCGTGTAAAACACATAGTCACTGGACTCTGGAGCAGGTTTACACGAGCCAAAGAGCAGCCTGCACAATGCCAGGTGTCTGCTGGAGCACTGTAAAGCACATCCTCCCTGGACTCTGGAGCAGCTGCACACAAGTCTGGGATCTGTATGCACAATGCCAGGTGTCTGCTGGAGCAATGTAAAGCACATCCTCACTGGACTCTGGAGCAGCTGCACACAAGGTTGGGATCTGTATGCACAATGCCAGGTGTCTGCTGGAGCAATGTAAAGCACATCCTCACTGGACTCTGGAGCAGCTGCACACAAGGCTGGGATCTGTATGCACAATGCCAGGTGTCTGCTGGAGCAATGTGCAATAAGGAGCATATCGGCGGACTGGACTAAGGGGGGAGAGTCAGCTATCTAGCACAAAAGGTTGGACCCTGCATGCACAATGCCAGGTGTCTGCTGGAGCAGTGTAAAGCACATCGTCACTGGACTCTGGAGCAGCTGCACACAAGGCTGGGATCTGTATGCTCAATGTCAGGCATCTGCCAGCAGTGTAAAGCACATTATCCATGGACTATGAAGCAACTTTACATAAGCTGAAGATCAGCCTGCCCAATGCCAGGCGTCTGCTGGAGAGGTGTAAAGCCCATCGTCACTGGATTTCTCTTAGCGTTAAAGTGCCAGACCATCTACCACCTATCTACTTTATCCAGCACTACTCGGATTAGTGACGTTTTCATACTACCTATAATCAGATTACTGGGGCCCCACAGTCACCATCTGAATGGAGGCCAAAGTGATGCCATTTTGGCCTTCGTTGTGTAATGGAAGCCTATGGCTTGGTTTACTATAGAAGCCAAGAGCTTTTCCAAAGCACACAGTATATGTACACTGCTGGTGCCACTTACATCTAAAGGCTAAAAACCTACACAGCTGTAATACGTGTCACAGCAGAGGGTTTGTTACAATGGCAAATTTTTTTATGGACTTAAGTTTGATACATTTTGACTGCATTAATATATTGGGCATCATTTATCAAAATTGTCTAAAAGTAAGACTGTCCTTGTTGCCCATAACAACAAATCAGAACCCACAGCAACCAATCAGAGCCCATAGCAACTAATCAGAGCCCATAGTAACCAATCAGAGCTTACCTGACCTAATCAGAGCCTCCAATAGGTCGACCAATCAGAGCTCAAAGCGACCAATCAGAGCCCATAGCAACCAATCAGAGCTCATAGCAACCAATCAGAGCTCATAGCAACCAATCAGAGCTCATAGCAACCAATCAGAGCACCATAGCAACCAATCAGAACCCATAGCAACCAATCAGAGATCATAGCAACCAATATGCATTCCATTTTCATATTTCCAGAACAGTAGAAGACTTCTGATTGGTTGCTATGAGCTCTGATTGGTGCTATGGCTCTGATTGGTTACTATGAGCTCTGATTGGTTGCACTATGAGCTCTGATTGGTCGCTATGGGCTCTGATTGGTCGCTATGTCGCTCTGATTGGTCGCTATGAGCGCTGTTTGGTCGCTATGGGCTCTGATTGGTTACTAGGCTTGATTGGTTACTTTTGGGGCTCTGTTTGGGCAGGGGGCTTTGTTTTGGTTCATTGAGCTCTGTTTGGGGTTGTTGGGGCTCTGTTTTTGGTCGTTTATGGGTCTGATTGGTCCTATGGGCTTGATGGTTGCCAGGGGTCGATTGGTTGCCATGACTCTGATTGGTTCCCATGAGCTCTGAGGGTTTTTGCTATGGCTTGATTGGTCACTATGACTCGATTGGTTGTTTGGGGGCTCTGATTGGTTGCTATGATTTGATTGGGTGCATGAGCTCTGATTGGTCGTATGGCTCGTTTGGGTTTGAATGGATGCGATTGGTTACTAGACCTTATTGGTTATATTCCTTGATTGGCCCCTATGAGCTCTGTTTTGGTTGCTATAAACTCTGTTGGTTATCGGCTCTGTTTGGTTTTTATGGGCTCTGATTGGTTGCTTATGGGCTCTGTTTGGTTACTATGGGCTTTGATTGGTTACTATGGGCTCTGATTGGGTGCTATGGGATCTGATTGGTTGCTATGAACACTGATTGGTTACTATGAGCTCTGATGGGTTATTATGAGCTCTGATTGGTTGCTATGAGCACTGATTGGTTAGTATGGGCTCTGATTGTTTGCTATGGGCTCTGATTGGTTGCTGTGAGCTCTGATTGGGTGCTAGGGGCTCTGTTTGGCTGCTTTAGGCTCTGTTTGGTTGCTATGAGCTCTGATTGGTTGCTATGAGCTCTAGTTGGTTGCTATGGGCTCTGATTGGTTGCTATGGGCTCTGATTGGTTGCTATGGCTCTGAGTGAGTGCTATGAGCTCTGATTGGTTGCTATGGGCTCTGATTGGTGCTATGGGCTCTGATTGGTTGCTATGATCTGATTGGTTGCTATGAGCTCTTTTGTATATGGTTGACTATGGGCTCTGATTGGTTGCTATGAGCTCTGATTGGTCGCTATGGGCTCTGATTGGTCACTATGGATGCTGATTGGTTACTATGAGCTCTTATTGGTTGCTATGAGCTCTGATTGGTCGCTATGAACACTGATTGGTTGCTATGAGCTCTGATTGGTTGCTATGGGCTCTGATTGGTTACTATGGGCTCTGATTGGTTGCTATCAGCAACAAAGACAGTCTCACTGTTAGACCCTTTTGATAAATAAGCCTCAGAGCGTCCGAATCCAAAGAGGCACAGTTTGTCCTTTCTCTGTCTAGGTTTCCCATAGTAGTGACCCCCAGGAGCCAAAGGTCAGAAACATGCATGCAAAATTAAATATTACAAAATGTTTGGGGGTGGCAAAGGCCACACACAGCACACACTTGTATCTGTGTCTGGGGAACACCCAATATGGCTGCTGACACACTTGTCCCCATCTTTCCGAGACCTCTGAAGCTACGTGCACTCGATTTTTTTTTTATTTTTGCAGTGAAACAAGCGCTTATTTCACAGAAGTAACGTGCATTTGTCACCATGATTTGTCACGCGTTTCACGCCCATTTTCTTCTTTGGATGTGTCTTTTGCTGCTAATTTTCATGCTTTTTTTCAATACAGGGGATTTCTTTGTAACGGCAAAATAGTGCAGCTGTGTGTGCCTGATGCTCGCTTATTCCCTTATTCCCTTTACAACTGCTCCTCTAAAGGGGTCATCTCACTACATTGATTCATCGGACCTCTGTTCTGTTTTCTTGGTTTCATTTTGAATTCAGGGGCGTGTTTACTGACTTCTACTAGGCTGCAGTAGAAGCCAGGTCTGTAGCTATAGCAACCAGTGCTGGCAGCCTATCATGAGAGAGAGAACAGGTCTGTAGCTATAGCAACCAGTGCTGGCAGCCTAATAGGGGGGAGATAGAACAGGTCTGTAGCTATAGCAATCAGTGCTGGCAGCCTATCAGGGGAGATAGAACAGGTCTGTAGCTATAGCAACCAGTGCTGGCAGCCTATTAGGGTGAGATAGAACAGGTCTGTAGCTATAGCAACCAGTGCTGGTAGCCTATTAGGGGGAGATAGAACAGGTCTGTTGCTATAGCAACCAGTGCTGGTAGCCTATTAGGGGGAGATAGAACAGGTCTGTTGCTAT
Source organism: Phyllomedusa bahiana (assembly GCA_025379985.1). Taxonomy (NCBI): domain Eukaryota; kingdom Metazoa; phylum Chordata; class Amphibia; order Anura; family Hylidae; genus Phyllomedusa; species Phyllomedusa bahiana. The sequence continues at coordinate 88,931 of JAODAL010002802.1, read as the reverse complement.
AGCAAGCAGTGCTGACAGCCTATCATGAGAGATCAGACAGGTCTGTAGCTATAGCAACCTGAGGAGATGATACAGCCCATACAAGAGGGGATATCTCAGAATAGGTAGGACATTGCAAAGCGACTTGTTTTTGCAAGATCTTTAACATAAAAAGCAGCGATCCTTGTAGTAAGACAAGCCCTTTAAGTCACATTTTTTATAAGAAGTAAAATTTTGCATGTTACGTGCAGTAATAAGCTGTATTAACCCGACCTGAATGGTACATAATACATTGCCCCTTTCAGGAGTCTGGAAAGCTGGGTAGGAGCAGGTTCTCTATTCATTGATCACAGGTGCCAATGAGTTAAGAGGGCGAGCACTAGGAAGCGGATCGGAATGGCAACTACTGTCTGACACCTGAAGAAAGGTCCAGCGGCTGGGCAGGATAAGGAGCACTATTGACCTCAGTCTGACTCCCTCCCGCGCTGCCCCCCCCCCCTCCCTCCCAGATTCTTCAGATGAGAGGGAACGTGTCTGCTGCTAATTCCCGGTCACAGCTTTTTTTTTTCTTCTGCAGCTTGTCAAAAAAAATCACAACGCTTATTGCAGTTGCCCAGATACAAGAAAAAGCAAAAGCTGTGCGGGGGGAAGGGAGCGAGCTGGAAGATACGAGGACACAGATTTAAGAAGAATCTCACCTTCATCAGCTGCAGCACGGGGGGTATAGGGCCTGGTTCACATCTGTGCCGTTAGCTCCGAAAAAAATAGTGCTGCCGGATCCGTTTCATGACGGCCTTCGCCATGTCGCGGGGTCAGTCGGGTTTCCGTCACGATGCCCTTCATTTTAACAGAAAAATCACTGCCGCGCGCTTGGCTATTTTTCGGTCATTTTTGGAACCTACCACATATATGTGAGACAGGCCTGATAAAGGAGGCTCAAAACAGGGCTGTGGAGTCGGCAAGCCAAAACCCCGACTCCGACTCCTCAATTTCCCAAACCCCTGACTTCCTCATACACGGCGCATGTTTAAGTGATAACTTTACTATAGTAAAATGGTAACATCCGGCTGTTTATCACCTTATGATACAATAATCAAGCTATTTAGGTAGAACAAACACTGACAAGCAAAAGGGTAACAATATTTTGATATTTTGAACACTTGTGGGTAGAGTTGAAGAAAAAGCTGTATTTGTATCCAAGTCCAGTCTGCACCAACATTGGGAATGTGTAGAAGAGACCTGGGATCAGATTGTGGCCAAGATATGCTTGAATCTGATCCAGAGCCCAGAAGGATTCAGGCAGAGCTGAAAACCAAAGGTGGATTTCCCAAATACTAACAAAATAATAAAAATTTTGATTTTTTTGGAGCAAAACAGTAACAATGCAGTTACAGGAAAGAATCTGCAGAACTAAGCAGATGTTAAATACTTGCAAGTCACATGTATGTATAAGATAGGGAAGATGACTGTCTATAAAATTACAGTAGCCTCATGTACAAAGCTGTAGTAGATGGTGAGATATGCAGCCTGAAAGTCACAAGTTCAAAACATTGTTACCCTTTTGCTTGTCAGTGTAAAATATATTTATTGGATATGACTTTAGAACACAAAAAATTGTAAATATTAAAAACAATGCAGGAACCTTCGTGGAGTCTCTGAATTTGTTCTGAGAAATAGTATTGCCTCCATCAGATCCTGCATACATGACCTCACATCTGATCTCATTATTTCCAGGCTAGAGAACGGCCTCTCTACACTAACTTGGGGGCAAAGCGGTGACCACAGGGACAACATCTCTAACAATGTCAGGGTATAAAGGAATTGCCTCAGCCCCAGTCAGGTCTGATGAATGGTTGATCTTCTTCTTCTTTGAAAGTAGGTGAAAAATTTTGCTGAAATCTGTTTGCCCTGGGAGCGGGATCTTTTCCCCTGGGGCAGCACTTTGCCTGCTCCATGTCATCAATTACACTCCTCATGTGATAAGACTGAAGATATGGGAGCAGTGTCACTGGCCGGACCCAATTCCTCTTGCTCTTTGCATCGAACTAACTGGACCAACTTATTATATATTTTGGGAGTCGGAGTCGGTCCATTTTATGATGACTCCGACTCCTGCAAAATAGGCACCGACTCCGACTCCACAGTCCTGCAGGCTACAGAGCTGTAAGGGTGTAAACTTGTCATTCACTTAGGTAAACAAGCTCCTCTGTTAGAAATAAGACTCAGCAGGGAGTGACTCACAATGGTCATACAGCAGCTTGGAGAAACCAGATAAGAGAGAGAGCAGGGAGAGGTGGTTGGTAACCAAGAGAAACGTGTGCACTAGCAGTAGATAAAATCTTCTTTATCTCCTGAACAAAGCAAAATCAAAACAACAATGTATGTGGTAATATTTTTTATTAACATTTCCCTACAAGTTAAATCCTAATAATGGTGGTGAGAAAAATGTTAAGTTTATGGGCCACATTCCCTCCAAATTTGACACAAATCAAAGTTTTTGCCCAGGTCATTATCCATGCGATGACAAATGTGTACTTTTTTTTTTTTACATACCTTTTTTGTGCAATAAGCATTTAGAGAAAGGATGCTGGGTTTTTTTTTTTTGTTTTTTTACTTAATTTCCTTTTTATTTCCTTACCCTTTTTTTTAAATTTTTTTTGTACTTGTCTCGGTATGGGACTGGACTGAGGGATCACTTGATGGCTCTTACATTACATTGCAGTACATAACTGTTCTGCAATGTATTAGCTGTCAGTCAGCCTGTCGCCAGCAGCAGAGCCTGGTGGGTCTATGTCACAGACCATGCAGCATTCAGAAGAGCGTCAGGTAGGGTTACCCCCTTCACACCCAAAAATACCGTCCATGGTAAAGCGAAGGGACACGGGTGTGGTTTTGGTGGTGAATAAACGGCGTGAATCAACAACTGCGGCATCGGGATGTTGTCTGCGGCAGCGCTTGAGAAGGGGGGAAATGCAGGATCGGGAGAGGTGAGTAGATGGGGTGACGAGAGATTGTCAGATTTTCCGAAAGGTTTCCCCTTTTTTTCAACAAGAATCCTGGACTTTCTAGAAAGTTGGACAAGTATGATATGAGTAAAGTGCTTATATACAGCTGGAGAAGGTGCGTTGCACTTTCTATACACCCCGTCCCTTAGGTTATCCAGACTAACAAGTTAGTATAGGTCGTTATTCTAAAATGGTCCAACCCTTTAAAGAGGTTTTGCCACCCAGACATTTCATGCCTGATTTGTCCTGCTTCAGCTTTCAGTGTGTTCACAAAGGGGGGGGGGGTGGGTGTACAATTTGTTTGGACTGTATATCATGTGACCCAGCAGGCTTGACATCAGCAGTGTGCTCACTCTAGTCAAACAAAGGTCTATTTATGTAAAGAGTTGCGAGTAGCTAGAATATAACTAAATGGTTAGCGCTTCTACCTTTCAGCATAGGGGGTCTTAGGTTTAAATCCCTGTGGATTTTTTCTTCAATGCACATACCTGATTGAAGTTTCTTTTTATTTATTTTTAGAATGAGTAGAATGACAGCACCTGGGGATGAACACTCGCTGTGAAGTGAGTGTGTGTGATTGCTTAGGACCCCTGAGCACAGGAGTAGAATGACAGCACTCGGGTTGAACACTCCCGTAAGTTGGAGGGGTGTGGGGATTACTGGGGGTACGGAGGACGGAGTAAATGAAAGCACCTGGGGTTAACCATCTTTTAGAAGTGAGTGTGGGGAATTACTGAGGATCGGAGGCCCAAGGAGTAGAATGAAGCACCGGGGGTTGAGCATTTGTTTGGGCCAGTGAGAAAGTGTGATTCCCTGAGGGAAACGGGGGGAAGGAGTAGAATAAACGCACCTGGGTTGGCACTCGTTTAGCAGGGTGTGTGTTGTTTTTAAAAAGGGGTTTTCGGGGACAGGAGTAAAAATGACAGCACCGGGGGTTTTTGAAATTTGCCTCAGCATGAGTGTGTGTTAAATCCCAAAGGGAAACAAGGGACAGGATTTGAAGGGGGGACACCCCAACCGGGGGTTTGAACACTTCGTAAACAGTGGGGTTTTGTGTGTTTAAACTAAGGAGTAAAGGGAAAGGAGTAAAATTTGATAGCACCGGGGGGTTGAACATTTCGCCCCAGCGTGAGGTGTGTGTTTAAAAGGGTACAGAGGACAGGGAAAAAAGGGTATGCCCAGAACCGGGGGTTAAACCCACTTGCTCAGCACGAGTGTGTGGTTTTAAAAACGAAGGAGTAAAGAGAACTAAAATTTTTATAATTTTTTGAAATCAGGGGGGTTAAAACCCACTTTTCCGTCAAAATGAGTTTGTTGTTTTAATAAGCAGGTAAGAAACGGGACTTTTGCTGCCGAGGGGGGTGATGTCTGGATTTTGCGGCCGGAAATTGAGGAGCTTTCTTAAAGGGTTTGTATCCCTGGGAGGGAGCTGTACACTATGGATCACAAAGGGAGCAGCAAAAACAAAAATGGTGAAAAAAAGAATTTGTGTTATACTTTTTTAAATTTTTAAATGGGGAAAATTATTTTTTTTTTGAAAGCTTTCCACAAAAATTTTTTTGGGCTTCAGGGGAAAAACCCCTTTTTAAAAAAAACACCGACTAAAGCTTTTTAGGGGAAAAAAATGTTCAAGAAATTGAAAATTTTTTGGGTGGAAGTTGCAAAGATTCTTTAAAAGCTTTTTTCCCTTTGCAAGAAAATTTGTGGGCTATCAACTATCATAGACGGAAGGGTACACGAGGTATGCCCCCAAAGGGTTCCAAATTGCTAAAATTTTCCCTTTGGTTTTTTCTCAAACCTATGCGATGCCCTTGGGCCCCTTTCCCAGGCCGGGGTTTAGGGGGGCCCAAAAAATAAAAACCGGGGAAATTTCAAAACGAAAATACCCGCTGCCATCGTCAGGGCAAGGCGGGGACTTTTTGGGTGCCCCCATTAAAATTAGAGGAATAAGGAAGTAATTAAGGCCCCCCCTTTCCCCGGAAAAAGCCCCCACCCCTTTAATATTTTCCCTATCTATCCCTTTAAAGGGTTTATTCAGATTTTTTGACCCCCGCATATGCTGAAAACCTATAACTCATTTCTGGGGGAAAGGCTGCCTTCCCCAACTCCATGTCACATTCGTATTTTAAATTTGTCCAAAAACCCAAAAAAAAAAAAAGGGGGGGGAAACCCCCACGGACATGCTATTCCCGCCCAATTGCGTTGCTCAATTTCTGCCCTGAAGATCAAACCCAAAAATCCGGGCCCAACAAAAATAAACCCAATGGCTCCCTCAATTAAAAACACAGGGACCAGGTAGGATTCTTTCCCTTTTTTCAGGCAGGGGGGGGGATAACACGAGGCGCACTTTTAAACCGGGTGGTGCTGTTTAACCACCATGCGCCGGGCCCTTTTTCCCCCTCAGCCTAGATGCTGAAAAGGGTTTTGATAGGTTCAGGGGCCCTTTCCTTTTTTTGAGGCTCTCTGGGCGTACGGGTTCCTGGTCCCTTCCTGGGGCGTCGAGGTTTTTTTAACCCCTCCCCCTCGGCTCCTTTAAACCCCTCCAAAACTCTTTTGACTTTTTAAATACCTTTAAAAAATGGAACTAGACAGGGCTCCCCATTTCCCCCCCCTTTCCTTTTGGGGTTGTCTTAAAAACCTCTTCCCAGGGGCCCAATTGGGGTTCCTAACCAATATAAAGGGGCATAAAGTTTTGGGAAAGGGGTTTTTAAAATTTTTTCCCTTTTGCGGCGATATTTGTTGACCCTAAACTAAACGAACAACCCTTTCCCCTACACTTCAGGGCCCTTCTTGCTAAATTTTTGGGACCCCTTTCCTCGGGAAAAAAAAGAAAACACCTCAAAGACAAGGCCCTTCCAATAAAACATGCCCCCTGAGCCCTCACCCTTCCCTCAAAAATTTTTTTTACTTTAAAAGTGGAAAACCCCAATGCTCAAATACCGGGGATCCAGAAAACGGACCAATTTCCCTCCCCCCAAACGTTTTTTTTCCCCTCCCCTTTTTAAAAAATTAAAAAGCCCCCCCTTCTTCTAGGGGGCCCACCGTTTCCCCTCTTTTTTTCTGGGAAAAATTTTAAATTCGGTTTAAAATTCCATTTTAAACCCAAAAACTCTCTACCTTTTGAGCTTCCCCGGAAAGGCCCCGCTAAATTAGCTACCTCCTACAGGAACTATCCAAAAATTCTTGGGGCCCCCCCCGGGGCAGGCATAGGGTGCCCAAAAGTGTTTGAGGGCCCATTGGGCGGCGGGGGGGAAACTGGCGGTCCCGAAAATCCTAACTACTATTGGGGCCAACACTTGCTTTGTTTCCCAGTTTTGGTCACCCTTTCCGAGCTATCCCCAAAGTGGTTTGGAGATAAAAAAAGCTGTGGCTTGCCCCACCCCCCCCCAATCCACTTCTATGGATTCAAACCCTCTCCCCTAAACGGGGCCCTTTTGGGCCCAATCATTTTTCCGGCGATAGGGAAAACGGGGGCGGACCTTTTTCCAAGTTAGCTTCCAAAGTTTTCCCCCAAGGGCCCTCCTTTTTTCACCACCCCTTTTTCCCTGCGGGCTAATCTGGTTTTGGTGGAAAGGACCGTGGTTTGGGGATGGTTATTCCGGTTTGTGGATATTGCGGGGGCCGGGAAAGACGGAGGCTGTTTCCCTTTGACCCCCTTCAGGGGGGACAAAATCCCCCTTTGAGGTTTCCCAATTTTTTTTTCCTCCAATAAAATCCCCTTAATGTCCCTCCTTGTTTGGAAACATCTTACCTCTCGCCCCCCGGGACCTTTTTTGGAAAACCTTTTGTAAAAGGGGGCCCAATACAAAGGGGTTCTAAATTTTTCCAGTTCTACTCCATTCTTTTCAAAACCCCCCTCTCTGAACCCCTCCCACAAATTAATTCCAAGGGGGAAAAATTTAATAGGTAGGGAAATCCCCCTTCTTCATGGCAGGTGTTTTTGGGGAAAGCAGGTCGAAAATTTCGTAGGTATCCAAATAAAAAAAATAAATTTCAAAAAATTTTTTATTTTTTTGGTCCCCATACCCCCGGGGGTCCTGCCAAAAAGGGAAAACCCCCGGCCCCCCATCGGAAAATTGTGGCGTTGTTGCCTACCTATGGGTACGTTCCCCGATATCTTTTTGGTTTGCCGTTTTTTTAAACCCCTTTTGGTCACAGGTCGGGGAGTTTTAGCTGGGTTTTGGGGGTGGGACCCAAGGGAAATTGCCCCCATTTTTATGAGGGGGGCCGGGGTCCAAGGGCCCTTTTCTAAGCAGGTTTCCCAAAACTTTTTCCCATATCCTCACAGGAGCCAGGTGCCTAATTTCGGGTGGTTTGGGGGCCCGACCACGCCGCCAAGTGAGGGGTTTCCTGTCAAAAGGCTCAAAGAAAAACCGGCGAATGGAGTTTTTTAAAACTTGACCTCCCTCCATGAAAAAATTGGAATTCTTTGGGAAAAATCTTGGTCCCCCTTTGGGACATGCACCACTTGGGGACCATTTTTGACCAGAACCCTTTCTCCCTCACCCCCCCCCCCCCCCCCCCCTTCCCCCTTTTTTGTGTCTTTGCCCAACGTTTTATTTTTGGTGCTGTTTCTTATTGATGAGGCTGGAAATTTTTTTCTATGGTTAATGATTTAAAACCTGTAACCCTTGTCTTTTTGGCAGCCTCAATGTTACTTGATTTTGTTTTGCATATGTTCATTCCCCTTATTAAACACATGCCTTATAGTGTACTATTTTTTTTGGGGTGTCAATTTGCCCCCCCCTTGTTTACTTGTTTTGTCACAATAATTAAAAAATTTCAATAAAAATTTTAAATCTTTTTAAAAAAAAAAAAAAAACTATCATAGTCACTGTTTTGGGTTGGGTTTTTGACCTTTCCCCCCCTCAAGCCCCAGGGGGGTTTTCAAAGCCTTTTTCCCCAGATAGTCATGGGGGGGCCTGCCGGGAGAAGCGGAAATGAAACCTTCCCCTGTGGAGGGGGGGGGAAACGCGCTTACCTTTCTGACTCAGCCGGGGTGGGGTCTTTGTTCTGACGGGTTAGTGGATCGCTCGCTGGCAATTTTTAAAAATCAAAATTCTACCAAACACGAGGAGATCTTCACACATCCAGAAAAAAAGTGTTATACCAAGGAAGCGAATGGACCAAAGAGTATCTCCACCGCTCCCCCACCCACCCCAGCATACTTCGTATTTTGGAAATAATCTGCGCAATTTGCCCTCATAACCCCCATTTTCCCCCCCAAAAAATTTACACACCTGTTTCTTAAAAAGCTAAAACTACAATGACAACCCACACAACCCTACAGAGGTTATAACCCAGCTTCCCCAGTCTCCTGAATGGTAGCTACATCAATTCATGTTGCAATAACCAGAACCTGCGCAGTTCAGGACTCAAAAAAGTTAAGTGACAACCAAGACATCACTCATGCAACCTCAAAGTGGAGTCACATAATTATGACCAGCAGCAAAAATCCAGACTAACCACTGTGTGCAGCATGGACAGCAGCTAGGACGGGTGGCTCCAAAGGTCCTGGGAGTTTTCACAGGTTCGAGCCGACTAATCCCACAGCTGCTGGAGGGGGGCCCTAGAGCCAACACCCCCATCCAGGGGCCCCCACACTGCTGGAGGGGCCAAAGAGCCAACACCACCACCAGGGCCCACACGTGGGGGGGCCATAGAGCCAACCCCCCATCCAGGGGCACAGCGTGGAGGGGCCATAATGAAACCCCCCTCCAGGGGCCCACACTGCTGGGGGCAAGAGCCAACACCCCCATCCAGGGCCCCACAGCTGCGGGAGGGCCAAGACCAACCCCAAACCTCCAGGGCTCCCACAGCTGCTAAAGGCCATAAGCCAACACCACCATCCAGGGCCCCCACAGCTGCGGAGGGTCCTAACCCACCACCTCCGGGGGCCCCACACTGCTGGAGGCCCAAAAAGCCAACACCACCATCCAGGGGCCCCCACACTGCGGGAAGGGCCATAACCAACCCCACCACCAGGGCCCCACAGCTGCGGGGGGGGGGCCATAGAGCCAACACCCCCAAACCGGGGCCCCCCCAACACTGCTGGGGCCCAAAACCCAACCCACCACCAGGGCCCCACAGCTCGGAAAAGCTATAGACCCAACACCACCATCCAGGGGCCCCCACAGCGCTGGAGCCATAAGCCAACACCACCATCCAGGGGCTCCCACACGCTGGGGGGTCCATAACCCAAAAAACCACCATCCAGGGGCCCCCATTTTGCGGGAGGTCCAAGAGCCAACACCCCCACCAGGGGCTCCCACAGCTGGAGGGGCCCCATAGAGCCAACACCACCATCCAAGGGCTCCCACAGTGCTGGAGGCCATAGAGCCAACCCACCACCAGGGCCCACAGCGCTGGGGGGGCCATAGAGCCAATACCACCACCCCGGGGCTCCCACAGCGCGGGAGGTCCATAGAGAAAAACACCACCATCCGGGGGCTCCACACTCGGGGGGTCCATAGACCCAAACACCCCCATCCGGGTGTTCCACAGCCGGGAGGGCCAAAGAAAAATGGGGGGGGGGGGAATAGAAAAAAAATAAGGGAAGGGTTTTGTGGGGGGGTGAAAAAATAGGGGGTGTGTGGGGGGTAAGCCAACACCCCCCCGGGGGCCCCCCCTGGGGAACCCAAGAGCCAACACCACCACCCGGGGGGCCCCACACTGCGGGAGGGCCATAACCCAAACCCACCATCCAGGGCCCCCCACGCTGCTGGGGGTCCATAAGCCAACACCCCCAAATCCGGGGGGCCCAACACTGTGGGGGCCATAGAGCCAACACCCCCACCAGGCCCCACAGCTGCTGGAGGGCCCAAGACCCAAACACCACCTCCAGGGCCCCCACACGCTGGAGGGCCATAACCCAACACCCCCACCAGACTCCACAGCGCTGGAGGGCCATAGAGCCAACACCCCCCATCCAGGGCCCCAAAGCTGCTGGAGGACCATAACCAACCCCACCACCGGGGGCCTCCACAGCTGCGGGAGGGGCCATAAGCCAACACCACCACCGGGGGCCCAAACACTGCTGGAGGGTAAACCCAACACCACCATCCGGGGGCTCCACAGCTGCGGGGGGTTTTTTAGAGCCAACACCACCATCAGGGCCCCCACACTGCGGAGGGCCCCATAGAGCCAACACCACATCCAGGGGCCCCCACAGCTGCTAAGGCCCAAAGCCAACACCACCAACCAGGGCCCAACAGCTGCTGGAGGGTCAAAGAAAAATGGGGAATTTCTTAGAGCCAACACCACCATCAGGCTCCCACACTGCTAGGGTCCAAGACCAACCCCACCATCCGGGGGCCCCCAAACAGCTGCTAAGGCCCCATAAGCCAACACCACCATCCAGGGGCCCAAAGCTCTGGAGGGTCTTAGACCCAACACCACCATGGGGGGCTCCCACACTGCTGGAGGATCCATAAAGCCAACACCACCATCCAGGGGCTCCCACACGCGGGAGGGGCCATAGAGCAACACCCCCAAACCATCGGCTCCCACACATGGCTTTTGGGAGCCCGGAAATTAGGGCCAGGGTAGTTTTTGGAAGTCGGGTCCTGCTTTTCCAACCAATGTTGGACACTTCTACCCCCCTATTATGAACACCATGTTTGTATGTCCCTGTCTCGACACATTCCTCCTTCCAAAAAAAAAAACCCACTAAAACTGAACTTCTAGTAAAAACCACCATCTCCCAACCACCCCCACCCTGCTACTCTCTCAGTTGGCACCCCCATAACCCCTAGGCACAGGCCACTGTCTGGGGTTATCTAGACTCGATTTCTTAAACCCCTAATCCAATCCTTGCCCGTTCCTGTCACCTGCACCTCAAGAACACTCCGAATCCGCCCTTTTCTCACTGTAAAACACCTAAAAACCTCATTTTTGCCTTATTCTTTCCCTTTTAAACTACGAACTCCTGCTTATCGGTCGCCTCTGCAAACTTGCCCCCTCCAACTGCGTAATGCAGCAGCCAGGCCATCTCCTTCCCCCACTCTTAAAACCCTACCCCTTTCATCACGCCTGCACCCCCTACATCTCCTCCTTCATCTCTGTCTACCACCCTAAACCCTTTCTCCCCTCTGCTGATTATAATTTCATCCCAATCTCCCAACCTCCCATCCCGCCTCAAAGACTTCCACCTCTGCACCAGTTCTCTGGGAAAAATGCTACCCGGGGCGAAAAAGGAAATAAATAATTTTTTTAAAAAAAAAAAAAAAAGGGGCCCGAAAAAACATCTTTTCAGGCTGATATCAAAAAATCCCTAATTGAACCCCCACCTCTATCACACCATCTGTCACTCCCAACACTAGGGTACTCACAGGCACTTATCTGTATATAGATGTACTGTCAGGGTGGCAAGGACACCCAATTTTTATGTAAACCACCCCCTATTTATGTAACATGGCCGGACCATTGGAAACCGAGCACTTCTTACCGTATATTTCACCCATACACCCTAATAGATTGTAAGCTCTTGAGAGCAGGGCCCTCACACCTTGTGTCTCATCTGTAAGTACTTTTTAATGTGTAATGTCTATCAGGACTGTGGAGTCGGCAAGCCAAAGCCCCAACTCCTCAATTGCCCAAACCACCGACTCCGACTCCTGACTTCCTCATATACGCCGCATGTTTAAGTGATAACTTTACTGTAGTACAATGGTAACATCCGGCTGTTTATCACCTTATGATACAATAATCAAGCTATTTAGGTAGAACAGACACTGACAAGCAAAAGGGTAACAATGTTTTGATCTTTTGAACACTTGTGGGTGGAGTTGAAGAAAAAGCTGTATTCATATCCAAGTCCAGTCTGCACCAGCATTGGGAAAGTGTAGAAGAGACCTGGGATCAGATTTTGGTCAAGACATGCTTAAATCTTATCCAGAGCCCAGAAGGATTCAGGCAGAGCTGAAAGCCAAAGGTGGATTTCCCAAATACTAAAAATTAACATTTTGATTTTTAGGAGCAAAACAGTAACAATGCAGTTACAGGAAAGAATCTGCTGAACTAAGCAGATGCTAAATACTTGCAAGTCACATTTATGTATAAGATCGGTAAGATGACTGTACATAAAATTACAGTAGCCTCATGTACAAAGCTGTAGTGGATGGCGAGATATGGAGCCTGAAAGTCACAAGTTCAAAACATTGTTACCATTTTGCTTGTCAGTGTAAAATATATTTATTGGATATGACTTTAGAACACAAAAAAATTGTAAAAATGCAAAACACTGCAGGAACATTTGTGGAGTCTCTGAATTTGTTCTGAGAAATAGTATCGCCTCCATCAGATCCTGCATAAAATGACCCCCACCTCTGAATCTCATTATTTCCAGGCTAGAAAAACGCCCTCTCTACACTAACTTGGGTTGGGGGCAAAGCGGTGACCAAAAGGGGAACATCTCTAACAATGTCAGGGTTTAAAGGAATTGCCTCAGCCACAGTCAGGTCTGATGAATGGTTGAACTCTTTTACTTCTTTGAAAACAGGTGAAAAATTTAGCTGAAATAATAATAATAATCTTTATTTATGTAGCGCCAACAAATTCTGCAGCACTTTACAATGTAGGGGGTATAATTACAGACAAAAGACAGACATTAAAAATCTGTTTGCCCTGGGAGCGGAATCTTCTCCCCTGAGGCAGCGCTTTGCCTGCTCCATGTCATCAATTACACTCCTCATGTGATGAGGCTGAAGATATGGGAGCAGAGCACTGGCCCGCCCCAAATTCCCCTCTTTGCTCTTTGCATCAAACTAACTGGACCAACTTAATATATATTTTGGGAGTCGGTAAATTTTATGACGACTCCGACTCCTGCAAAAATAGGCACCGACTCCAACTCCACAGCCCTGCTGTCTATACCCTATAGATTGTACAGTGCTGCGGAATATGTTGGCGCTATAGAAATAAAAATTATTATTATTGTATATCTTGGGCGATTTGTAATTCAGGACTATATGAAGGCTAACAAGCAGTATAGATCCCACAGGAGACATCACCCAAATAATAAGCAAATTATGAGCAGACACAAACTGCTGCACTGTAAACCCACCGTGTATGGACAGAGATATGAGATAGATAGATAGATAGGAGATGGATAGATAGATATGAGATAGATAGATAGATAGATAGATAGATATGAGATAGATAGATAGATAGATAGATAGATAGATAGATAATAGATAGATAGATATGGGATGGGAGATATGGGATGGGAGATAGTTTAGATATGAGATAGATAGATAATAGATAGATAGATAGATAGATAGGGGAAAGATAGATATAGATAGAAAATAGAAGATAGATAGATATGAGATAGATAGATAATAATAGATAGATAGATAGATAGTAGTAGTTATTTAAAAGGGGGATAATGAGTTTAAAAAAGGGTATAGATAGGATAGTTTTTTATTAATGAACACTTCACACAGTTTGTGAATCTTCAAAGACTGAGCTTCACAGCAATAACATCCAAGCACCGCTGACTGCCGAACCTCCCAACTACCCCGGATCCACCAGGACAGCCCCACATCCACCAGGACAGAACCACATCCACCAGGACGGCACCACATCCACCAGGACAGCTCCGGATCCACCAGGACAGCCACACATCCACCAGGACAGCCCCAGATCCACCAGGACAGCCCCACATCCACCAGGACAGCTCCGGATCCACCAGGACAGCCCCACATCCACCAGGACAGCCCCACATCCACCAGGACAGCCCCACATCCACCAGGACAGCTCCGGATCCACCAGGACAGCCCCACATCAACCAGGACAGCCCCACATCCACAAGACAGCCCCACATTCCACCAGGACAGCCCCAGATCCACCAGGACAGTTCCACATCCACCAGGACAGTTCCACATCCACCAGGACAGCCCCACATCCACCAGGACAGCCCCACATCCACCAGGACAGCTCCGGATCCACCAGGACAGCCCCAGATCTCAGGGCAGTATTCGGGGACAGCTGCTGTGTGTCCAGTTCCCCGTGTTGACACCTCCTCATATTTGTGTGCGTCTTATAGAAACTTATGGACTTAAAAATAGCAAAGCAGAGAGCCATCAGCTCCCTGCCCGGCCGTCACTCAGGGACGCCGCAGGCAGCTTTTGGCGCCCAACCTGCAAGTGGTAAGGAAGACAATGATCCCAAACACACGGCCAAGGAAACTCTCAATTGGTTTCAGGGAGTGGCCCAGAATGCTAGACTGGCCGAGCCGATCACCTGAGCTGAATCCAATAGAAAATCTATGGAAGGAGCCTAAGCTCAGAGTTCATAGAAGGAGCCCATGGAAGGTTCAGGTGGAAGAATGGACCAAAATCCCCCCTGAGCAATTCAGGCGACTAGTTTCAAGAGGCGTCATCACCAACAAGGGCTTTTGTATCAAGTAGTAACTAAATTTCAGTCAGTGCGTCCAATACTTTTTCCCTGTGTCATTTCTCATTGTTACACATAACTTCATTTCTGGACATCTATGGTTTGATTTTTTTTTGCCTGTGTGGACTGGACGGGTTGTTGCCGGCATCTGGTGCAAATTTCACGTCAATAGCACCTTTAGAAATAGACTGACTTAGAAAATTGATGATGTGTTCAATACTTATTTCATGTTCAATACTGATTTCACCTGCTGTAAATACAAATGCAAAAAGGCTGGGGAACGCTTTGTAACAACTTATCTTAGTGGTGCCTTCTGCTATAAAAAAAAAAATTAAAATGTAAAAAAAAAAAAACAGACATTTCTTTTACTTTAACCCTTTTCCCTGATCGAAAAAATCATAGTGTAAAAATGAAATAAAAAAAAAATAAATAAAGTCTTATTTACCACAGAACGTAATAAAGTATTATGCTTTTCAAAGTCTCATGTTCTAAAAAAAAAAAAATACAAGCAATCCCGGGTTACGGACGGGATAGGGACTGTAGGTTTATTCCTAAGTTGAATTTGTATGTAAGTCAGAACAGGGATATTTATTAAATGTAACTCCAGCACAAAAGGTCTTTTTTATTTTTGGAAAGTGCAGGGAAGGGTTTTTACATTTAGTTTGCTGTCTGTGCCCCCGTTAAGAAGATTTCAACTCATTTTCACCTCATGCAATGCTGTGGCATGCTGGTGCTTGTCATTCCACAGCTACTATCTGCTGTGGACTATGGACTCCATTTTCGTGGTTACAAGCAGTCCCCGACTTACACCGTTCCGACTTACATCTGTCCCCTCGTTACAAATGAAGACTTATGGGGCATGCTGGCACTTGTCGTTCCACAGCTACTATCTCCTGTGGAACATGGAACTACAAAGTGCCAGCATGCCCCATTAAGTCTCCATTTGTAACTAGGGGACAGATGTAAGTCGGAACGGTGTAAGTCGGGGACTGCTTGTAATCCCGAAAAGGTCATCAACATCGATAAACAGTCCGGTTAGGCCCCTGTTCACATCTTCAGCGAAGTTTCAGAAACAGGGCGCATTGACCTGTTACATGACGGACACCAACAGTGCCCTACAGACCCCATTTACTAAAACAGGGTTAGTTGGGTTTCCGCCAAGGTGCCCGACATTTTTATGGCAAAAATAGCACTTTTTTTTCCATCATTTTTGAAGGAATCTGCAGCACAGGCTCCGAAGCAGGACCGTCGACACAGATGTGACCCGGGCCTGAAGACGGGTTCATTTTTTAGGCGGTTCTGACTAACTTTGTTTATTGGATGAGCGAATAACGTCACAAACTTCAGAAAAACCCAAAGTCTTCCGGATACATCTCACTGTGAGATGAGCAGCGTGTATAGAGGCAGACAGGCAAAACTCGCCGCCAGCCCTCCTATTAATCACATCTGACAAGTGGCAGCCATGAGCACGGAGCGCGGGCGGCCATATCACTGCACAGTACATGCGGGGAGGTTTATGACGCTGCTACGTGACTGAGGACAATCCTATTAACCCCTCCACGAACGCCCTCCACCATCACTCCACCTCCACTAAAGGGATTGGTTAAAGGGCTTGTCTAACTACAGTTATTGCTGCTTTTTATGTTAAAGATCTTCCAAAAACAAGTTGTTTTGCAATATGTGTCCATTAACCGTGTCTTACCTATTCCTAGATATCCCCTCTTGTATGGGCTGCATCAGCTCCTCAGGTCGTTATAGCTACAGACCTGTTCGATCTCTCCTGATAGGCTGCCAGCACTGGTTGCTATAGCTACAGACCTGGCTTCTACTGCAGCCTAGTAGAAGCCAGTAAACACGTCCCTGAATTCAAAATGAAACCAAGAAAACAGGACTGAGGCAGGATGAGTCAATGTAGTGAGACAACCCCTTTAACACTGATATTTTAGCTGGGCCTAGAGCCCAAGAGACAGGTAGTCACTGACGACAGATATTTCCTTGAAGGGCTGAATTTTTAGAATTTTTTCTTTTGAATTCCGTCCATTGACTTCTTGATTGTTATATTAGTTGTATAATAGTGTGTTTTTCTAAAACAAAGCACCAAATCCTCTGCTGTAACAACGCTGGTGGACTCCAACAACAACAAGCAACACAGAGAAGTACCCAGCATCAGATGAAATAGCAATATGAAGTCTATCGATAAAAACACTCATCACTAGAAGATTCAGCAACAGAGAGAGGGCAGATGAGGAAAGGTGAATGGTTTGGTGGTTAATGCGGGTAGACTCCAGGAATAGGAGAGGAATAGTGATAACTGTCCTCAGCTATCTGTCCATACTGCTATCTCACAAAAGCTTGCCCTATGACTACCCTTAACACCAGAACCTTTATCCCTGACATTAACCCTAACGCCTTTCCCTTAAATATGTCCTCAAGAGTATGTTCACACGGCGAAGTTGCAGGCCGTACTTCGGGGTGTAAGTGCACTGCAATGCACCCGAAGTACGGCCCGCAAGTATGGCAAAAACATACGATTACCCGACATTTTCCCCAATGTGTAGCGCCAGGTAAGGTGGAGGTGAATGGGGACCGGCACCGAGCTCTTTAGAAGAATGTACTGGCCAGCGTGTACTTCTAAAGCAGCAGGCTATAGCGGTGCACACAGTACACGCTGCTATACGCCTGCAATTAGCCGTATGAATTTACCCTAAGCTACAACTGACCCTAATACAGCAAGTGGCTGAAGGACCCAGCAAGTCCCAGGCAGGACCCAATGGAAATTAGACAAATTCTAAATCTATATTTTGCAAATGCTACAAAGTCCAAATCTAGGTAAAACGAGACCAAGAAGAGGAACAAGATACTTCAGCCTGACACAACTGAACTGACATTAGACAGGACAGAATCAGGCAGCAAAACTAGACAGGATCCAAACTTCTACAGTCTGCACAGACTGCCACTTTCAGCTCAGCTTTAAGGTATGTTCATCTGCCGTAAATGCCAGGCGCATTTCGGCGTGCATTTGCGCTTCAAAACGTTTGAAATGTGCCCCGCAATTACAGTAATTCATAGCTTTCAAACAGAGCTATGAATTACGTCTGTCACCCCCGGCGTCAATACACACGTATTGTACCCCGGGAGAGAGAAGTGACATGTTGTTTCTTTGTAGCGCTTACGCACCATGGATAATGAGAGTGAATGCGGCCAGCTCCCTCGAGCTTTAGAAGTACACACTGACTGTGTGAACATACCCTAAAACAGGCCTAACTAGCTTAGATGCGCGGTCAGGTAAACTGACAAGCAACGATTCTGAGCAGTCGCCATACAATCACTCTAAACAAAGACAGACAACAAGGCAGACATAGCACAGAAACTCCTGATCACCTAATAAGCATGGAGAGTCCCTGCCATTCATAACACCTGCACAGACACAAAGATAAATTATATCATTCTGCCTGCCTGCAGCCACTACTAGGGGTTGCTGCACGTAGTCAGACATTATCATCAATCTTTCAAACTGTTTTCCGACATAAAATTGCGTTGTGCACAGGGCTGTGGAGTCGGAGTCGTGGAGTTGGAGTCAGTGCCTATTTTGCAGGAGTCGGAGTCGTCATAAAATGGACTGACTCCCAAAATATATAATTAGTTGGTCCAGTTAGTTTGATGCAAAGAGCAAGAGGAATTTGGTCCGGCCATTGCTACTGCTCCCATATCTTCAGCCTCATCACATGAGGAGTGTAATTGATGACGTGGAGCAGGCAAAGCGCTGCCCCAGGGGAGAAGATTCTGCTCCCACAGCAAACAGATTTCAGCAAAATTTTTCACCTGCTTCCAAAGAAGTAGCAGAGATCAACCATTTATCAAAACTGACTGTGGCTGAGGAAAATTCCTTTAGACCCGGACATTGTTAGAGATGTTGCCCCTGTGGTCACCGCTTTGCCCCCAACCCAAGTTAGTGTAGAGAGTCCGTTCTCTAGCCTGGAAATAATGAGATCAGATGTGAGGTCATGTATGCAGGATCTGATGGAGACAATACTATTTCTCAGAACAAATTCAGAGACTCCACAAATGTTCCTGCAGTGTTTTGCATATTTACCATTTTTTTGTGTTCTAAAGTCATATCCAATAAATATATTGTACACTGACAAGTAAAATGGTAACAATGTTTTAAACTTTTGAGACTTTCAGGTTCCATATCTCACCATCCACTACAGCTTTGTACATGAGGCTACTGTAATTTTATATACAGTCATCTTACCTAGCTACATAAATGTGACCTGCAAGTATTTAGCATCTGCTTGGTTCTCAGATTCTTTCCTGTAACTGCATTGTTACTGTTCTGCTCCTAAAAATCAAAAAGATAATAAAAATTAACATGTTAGTATTTGGGAAATCCACCTTTAGTTTTCAGCTCTGCCTGAATCCTTCTGGGCTCTGAATCAGATTCAAGCAGGTCTTGACCAAAATCTGATCCCAGGTCTGTCCTACAAATTCCCAATGTTGGTGCAGACTGGACTTGGATACAAATACAGCTTTTTCTTCAACTCTACCCACAAGTGTTCAAAACATTGTTACTCTTTTGCTTGTCAGTGTCTGTTCTACCTAAATAGCTTGATTATTGTATCATAAGGTGATAAACAGCCTGATGTTACCATTTTACTACAGTAAAGTTATCACTTAAACATGCGCCATGTATGAGGGAGTCAGGAGTCGGAGGTTTGGGAAATTGAGGAGTTGGAGTCGGGGCTTTGGCCATTCATTATATGGTGTAAATCCGTCGCGAAATCCGGCCCAATAATTGACATGCACATTGTTTTTCCGGCCGTTTTGCGGCCGCAAATACGCGGCGGCAATACAGCACGGAAATACACATCGTCTGAACGACGACACGTATTTCCCATTAAAACCAATATTAAATGGCCTGCAACTTATTTCAGACTGATTTCGGAACGGATTTACGATCGTAAATACGGCGGCAAATCCGTTCCGAAATAAGCCGTGTGAACGAGGCCTAACAATGCAGTTATAGGAAAGAATCTGCAGAACTAAGCATATGCTAAATACTTGCAGGTCACATTTATGTATAAGATAGGTAAGATGACTGTATATAAAATTACAATAGCCTCATGTACAAAGCTGTAGTGGATGGAGAGATATGGAGCCTGAAAGTCACAAGTTTAAAACATTGTTACCCTTTTGCTTGTCAGTGTAAAATCTATTTATTGGACATGAATTAGGACACAAAAAAAATTGTAAATATGCAAAACACTGCAGGAACATTTGTGGAGTCTCTGAATTTGTTCTGAGAAATAGTATTGCCTTCATCAGATCCTGCATACATGACCTCACATCTGATGATTTCCAGGCTAGAGAACGGCCTCTCTACACTAACTTGGGTTGGGGGCAAAGCGGCGACCACAGGGGTAACATCTCTAACAATGTCAGGGTATAAAGGAATTGCCTCAGCCACAGTCAGTTTTGATGAATGGTTGAACTCTTCTACTTCTTTGAAAGCAGGTGAAACATTTGACTGAAATCTGTTTGCCCTGGGAGCGAATCTTTTCCCCTGGGACAGGCTTTGCTGCTCCATGTCATCAATTACACTCCTCATGTGATAAGGCTGAAGATATGGGAGCAGTAGCACTGGCCGGACCCAAATCCTCTTGCTCTTTGCATCGAACTAACTGGACAACTTATTATATATTTTGAGAGTCAGAGTCGGTCCATTTTATGACGACTTCGACTCCTGCAAAATAGCCACCGACTCCGACTCCACAGCCCTGTGAAATACGCAGCAATTTAAGCCGTGTGAACATACCCTTAGAGTGGTTTTCTCAAAATTTTTCAAGAGCTCTGCTAGCAGTCAATGAACACAAACATACTTGTTTGCACC
Organism: Phyllomedusa bahiana; assembly: GCA_025379985.1. NCBI lineage: Eukaryota > Metazoa > Chordata > Amphibia > Anura > Hylidae > Phyllomedusa > Phyllomedusa bahiana. Next base: position 68,663 of record JAODAL010002802.1, on the reverse strand, counting down.
GACAGTCAAAAGTCTCTGTACAGCCCAAATGCTTCTGTGGATACAACTGGACAATCCTCTGTGAGCTTCAATATGGACTTATTCAACCTACGCTGAAACACTGTAACAAACTATCAGGGCAGGAGAGAGATTTTTGACTGCTGAGTAGTGTTGATCGAACTGTTCTAGAAAAGTTACGTTCTAGTAGAACTTCTCTAATTTTTAGAACTCGAATCAAACATTTTACTGTTCGTTCAAGTAAAGTTCTAGTTCGACATGCCAATTTCAGATTTGTTTTCAGCACCTTTCTGCACTTTTGGCAGCCATCCAATCACCTTTCTGCACTTTTGGCAGACATCCAATCACCTTTCTGCATTTTTGGCAGACATCCAATCACCTTTCTGCATTTTTGGCAGACATCCAATCGCCTTTCTGCACTTTTGGCGCCATCCAATCAGTGCTGAGCACAGAAGTGTCAAAAACGTCATCACTGAGATATAGGCTTCTCATTGGCTGCTAAAATCACATGATCATGTTGTATATATTTCACTCTATTGCCTTGTGAACGCCATTTTCAGCTCACTCTCTGTACTGTACAGACTGCTCTTAGTTAGATAGCATTTTCCTCTCCATAGACAGCAATAGTTAGGGAGTTTGGTATTGCTGGCTGCATCTTTCCCACACCCAGAAGTTGTTATTTGGAGACATTTGCAGGCTCACATAACGCCTAACTCTCATATACATGGATATATATTATACAGAGTGCTTGGATTTGCTAAATCATACTCAGTGCCCAAAAGTTCTGTTTTTGCAGTTTTGGGGGTTCAGTAATTGTATAACACACCGTCTCCAAATCTCCTGTGTGTCAAAGGGTCTTTTGGGCCCCCTCAGGATGCAGGGCCCCGTAGCAGCTGCTACCGCTGCTCCTCCTATAGCAACGCCCCTGCTTGCAAGCCGCCCTCATCTTTTCGGTTAGCCATTGAAAGGAATGAAGTATTTTAGCCTCTCAATGTTTTTCTGTCACTCTTTGAGCCAAATTTTCTTCACTAAGTTGTTCCATGTATCCAGGTTACTGTTATGGATGGTAATTATGGCGTCTCCTCACCTGTATAGGTATAAAACTTACCCAGAACATCTTCTCCCATTGACTTTAATGGGGTTCGAAGTTCGAGTTTGAATAGAACTCACAAAAGTTCGAGGTTCTAATCTAGAGCTTTTTACTGTTCGCTCAACACTACTGCTGAGGACGTTGTAGAGCGGCTACGTCTGTAACAAACACTAAGCTGTGAGAAGTATTTGCTCCGGGATGATCAGCGGATTATGGCGGCGCAGGCTTCTCACAAGGCAAACAATCTGGGCGGGGGAGGGGGGGGATGATGTAGGAAAAAGGAATCGAAAATCTTGATTCAAGGCAAATATTGGGCATGAGCCTACCCACTGGGGGCGACCGGGGCTGATATTATGCATGTTGGATTTTGTCATTGCAGCGCTGACTTCCGTCCCTCCAGCCCCGATTTGCATTCTTCGCGGGGGCCGACGCGTTTCGCTTCTGAGCTTCTTTGTTTCTTGTTATTTTTTTATTTTTTTTGTGTTTCAGAACAGATTCATTTCTCCCGCACCGGCTCGCTCCGAGCGTCATCTGACACTTTTAATTAACACGTTCCATCCTCGCTATCAGTCAAGGGATTTGGCGAAGGACCATTACACCGGTGTATAAAGTCACAAGAGGGGAGAGGAGGGGGGGGCACACAAGCGCAACGCGCTGAAAAGTATGTAAATATATGTTAATGAGTCTTCCTGGCTTCCAGCTCTGTGGTCTGACGATACCATGCGTAAATTATTAACGGTAATTAAGCGAGAGGAGCAAAACAGCCATTAGAAAAGGTCTCCATGGAGGGGCGTTGCTGTCTGAGCCTCTGCTCCGCCGTTACGACAGTAGAAATGGACCCTGCCTGGCACCTAATTTACAGTGATTACAGGTGTGGTGTGCAATACCTTAAGTGATATTTTAATTAACTGCTGCACCCCCATTGTCATGAGAGACGATCAAAGTGGATTAGAATCTACACCGATGTGTCACATTATTATGACCAGCTGCGAATATCTAGAGTGACCGGTGTGAGCAGCACGGACAGCAGCTAGATGGGTGGGGAGTGACTCATTAAGGTTCAGGTAGGTTGTCACAGGTATCTGGAGCCGACTGCAGGGTCCATAGCGCCAACACCACCATCCAGGGGCTCCCGCACATGCTCAGTGAGATTCCAGTCTGGAGAATTTAGAGGACAGGGTAGTACTGGGAAGTCTTGGACATGCTCTTCTAACTAATGTTGGAAATGTTTCTGTCCTTTGAAATCCAGACCAGGGAGGGCGTGTGCAGACACAGACAGGAATGCGGGCAGGAGCAAGAGCGAGGACAGGTGAGTAGACAGCAACAAGAGACAGGGACAGAAACAGGAACGCAGCAGGGACACGGCCATGTCCGCAGCCCAGAATGGGGACCACAGCATGAACCGTGACACCTAAGTGGATTAAATATGGCAAGCGTAGTCCTAACTGGCAGGGCTGTGGAGTCGGAGTCGGTGCCTATTTTGCAGGAGTCGGAGTCGTCATAAAATGGACCGACTCCAACTATATATAATAACTTGCTCCAGTTAGTTCGATGCAAAGAGCAAGAGGAATTGGGTCCGGCCATTGCTACTGCTCCCATATCTTCAGCCTCATCACATGAGGAGTGTAATTGATGACATGGAGCAGGCAAAGCGCTGCCCCCGGGGAAAAGATCCCGCCCCCATGGCAAAATGTTTCACCTGCTTTCAAAGAAGTAGATCAACCATTCATCAGAACTGACTGTGTCTGAGGCAATTCCTTTATACCCTGACATTGTTAGAGATGTTGCCTCTGTGGTCACCGCTTTTCCCCCAACCCAAGTTAGTGTAGAGAGGCCGTTCTCTAGCCTGGAAATAATGAGATCAGATGTGAGGTCATGTATGCAGGATCTGATGGAGACGATACTATTTCTCAGAACAAATTCAGAGACTCCACAAATGTTCCCGCACTGTTTTGTATATTTACAATTTTTTTTATGTTCTAAAGTCATATCCAATAAATATATTTTACACTGACAAGCAAAATGGTAACAATGTTTTGAACTTGTGACTCTCAGGCTCCATATCTCACCATCCACTACAGCTTTGTACATGAGGCTACTGTAATTTTATATACAGTCATCTTACCTATCTTATACATAAATTTGACTTGCAAGTATTTAGCATCTGCTTAGTTCTGCAGATTCTTTCCTGTAACTGCATTGTTACAATTTTGCTCCTAAAAATCAAAATGTTGATTTTTATTATTTTGTTAGTATTTGGGAAATCCACCTTTTGGTTTTCAGCTCTGCCTGAATACTTCTGGGCTCTGGATCAGATTCAAGTACATCTTGACCAAAATCTGATCCCAGGTCTCTTCTACATATTCCCAATGTTGGTGCAGACTGGACTTGGATACAAATACAGATTTGTCTTCAGCTCTACCCACAAGTGTTCAAAACATCAAACCATTGTTACCCTTTTGCTTGTCAGTGTCTGTTCTACCTAAATAGCTTGATTATTGTATCATAAGGTGATAAACAGCCTGATGTTACCATTTTACTACAGTAACGTTATCACTTAAACATGCGCCGTGTATGAGGGAGTCAGAAGGCGGGAGTCAGGAGTCAGAGTCAGAGGTATGGGAAATTGAGGAGTCGGAGTCGGGGCTTTGGCTTGCCGACTCCACAGCCCTGCTAACTGGACTAAATACAACAAACGTAGTCCTAAAAAGACTAAATATGGCAAGCGCAGTCCTAACTTGACTACATATCACAAACGTAGACCTAATTGCATTAAAAATTAAAAAAGTCCTAACTGGACTAAATATGACAAATGTAGACCTAAGTAAACTAAATATGGCAAGAATAGTCTTAATTGGACTAAATACAGCAAGCATTGTCCTGACCGGACTAAATATGGAAAATGTCGTCCTAACTTGACTACATACCCTGATTTCCTGAAAATAAGGCAGCGTCTTATATTCATTTTTGCTCCTAAGGATGCACTATGTCTCATTTTCAGGGGATGTCTTCTTTTTCCACAAATAAATTATAGCATGCTATACTAGTGTGTGTGTGTATATATATATATATATATATATATATATATATAATATATATATATATATCTTAAAGTTTAGAGTCACAAACCATAGGATATATGTATGTAAAGGACATTTTATGGCAGCTGCGGGCTGCAGTGACTTATCTCAAAGGATGGCAAATGTGACATGCTGGGACTAGAAGTTCCAGCATGCCCATCAGCCATCCTGTGAGATGTGTGTGTGTGTGTCAGTATCATTACTCTGTTCTCCCCTCCCATCCCTCACTTTCTTGTATACTTTCTGTCTCCTGTCCTGGGATGTTCGGGACCGGTGGTGACATCACAGTCACATGACCTCCCTGCACAGGTCCTTCAACGCTCTGCTACAACAATATGTCCCAGGGCCGTTTCTCGGGGTGAGCAGGGCTTGGGAACACCAGCCCACCCCCTCTCCCCCCATTCTCTCTGCCCACCCTTAGGGATGGCCCTGTGTATGGGGAGCTGCAGCAATGATTTCCGCTATGTCTTATTTTCGGTGGGTGCCTTATATTCGGGAATTCAACAAAATCTCTGCTATGTCTTACATTCGGGGGTGTCTTATTATCGGGGAAACACGGTACCATAGATGTAGACCTAACTGCACTAAAAATGGAAAAAATAATCCCAACTTGACTAAAAACTACAAATGTAGTTCTGAGTGGGCTAAATACGGAAAAGGTAGTCCCAACTGCACTCCCATCACACCTAGTTATCCGCCCACTTTGAAGGACTGTTGGGTGTTGTAGTTAGGCACCAATTAGAGACCACCATTATCAGGAAGCAATGTACATGAAAGCGTAAACCTTTTCGCCCTTTGTTGCATATATAGTAATACATTACTTTGTGCCTTATACACTAGTCACAACCAGAGCTGCATCCAGAAAGCGGCTGATTAACTGTCAGTTCACTGCTAGGCTGGCCATACAGGTTATCTGGGTCATGGATAGGCTCTGGATGGGGACATGGGGATGTAGTGGTTAGACTGGACTACAGACTGGGCTATGCTGCATCGCATTGTGGGAGATGAAGTGTTTACACCAAAGATTTCTCAAATCTTATACTGAAAAAGAGCGCACGTCCCCCACAATACATCACAGCAGACAGCAGCGTGCCGCATGAGCTCAGCAAAGCTGTCAGGGAGGTAATAAATGGAGCTTCACATATTTGATTGGCACATTGTTAGCAAAGATCATCACCAGCAAAAGCAAAGAGATATACGACATTATACGTAGATGTTAATTGTGCAGTGCAGCGGCTGTCTACAAACCCTGACCTGCGACAAGTCTGAAGAAAAACACGGCGGCGGCGCACAAAGGCTAATAGCGAAGATAAAGCGGCGCGCCTAATAAAAGCTTCACAAGGACGAAATGACGCGTTACAGCGAAGCTAAAACCATGTACAGCGCCAGCAATAGCATTTATATCACTCAATTCATACATATTTATAGACAGTTAGGTAAGAAATTCTAGTGTATATTTAACTCCCATCATGCTTCAGGACGGAGAACAAACTTCATTATCGCCCTGCCTTGGGAGACGGTTCTATAAAATACAGGAACCTATCCCCCAGGAGACAACAAAAAAACTTAAAATAACATAACCCCTTATGTACAAGAATAGTAAAACAAGTACTGCAAGTTAAAACATAAAGCAGAGAGAAGCGCACCTCGTGCGGGTAAAACTTTTAACAATGTAGAAATTTAGGGTTTGTCTTGTCTTTTACCCCCGGGAAAAGTTGTGGGGAAAAGGCAAAAACTCTTTTTTAATCATTTAAAAATTTTTGAAAACGACCCCAGGGAAAAAGGGGTCGAGTTTCCGGCCTACCCGATTACGGTGAACCTCCACGGGGAATTCAGGGGGTCCCCAAAAACCCGGAAATAAGGGGTTAAAAAAATTTCCCCCTTTTTTACTTTTTTTCAAGCAAAAAAGGAAATTAAAAGAATGGGCTAAAAAACACGCTAAAGACAAAAAAAATGGACAAGACACTAGGCCGCCACATAAAGGTGTTTTTTTATGTCCAAAATAAAATCAAATAAGAAATGCAAAACGCGTTTCACGGGGAAATTCCCTCCCCCCCCCTAGTTCACATGTTCCACTAAGGCATTGCCTTTATATAAAAAGTTTGGATATCACAGGTAAAAAAAGTATTTAATTTTTTTTTTTTTTTTTTTTTTTTTTCGCTGTCCTTTTTTATTTTTCTGGGACCAAAGGGGATATTTAAATTTTTAAAAAAAGGACAAAAGCCATTAGTGTGAAAATTTGCAACTGAAGGGAAACGAGGGGATACCTCGTGAAAAAGCGTTTTTCTTTTCTTTTTTGATTTTATTTTTGGGCAAAAAAAGACAATTTTTGTGGGTAGCTGCCTTGTCTTTTCCATTCTTTTTTTCTGCACCTTTTTTATAGCCCCTCTTTTTTAAACTTCCCTTTTTTTCTTGAACAAAGTTAAAATAGGGAATTCCCTTTTTAAATTCCCATGTACAAGAATATAATTTCAAAAAAACTGCCCCTTTGTTCAAAATATTTAAATACTATAATACTGCCCCCTATGTACCCAAAAATTTAACTACTATTTTTCTGCCCCCTATTTTATAAAATTTTACTATAAATCTGCCCCCTGGGACAAGAATTTTAAAATACTATTTAAAACTGGGGCCCCCTTTTTAAAAAGGAAAAATAATACTATAAAACCCGCTCTATTAAAAAGAATATAAATACTATAATATGCCCCCCTTTACAAGAATTTAACTAGTATAATACTGCTCCCTATGTTAAAAAATATTTAAATACTATAATAAAAACCCCCCTATTTACAAGAAAATAACACTTTTAAATACTGCCTCTTATGTAAAAAAATTATAGTTTCTATAACACTGCCCTATGTCCAAGAATTTTTAACTACTATAATATTTCCCCCTAGGGCCAAGTTAAAACTACTTTTAATACTGCCCCTATGTCCCAAAATAAAAAATTTACAAAAAATTATTTCCTCCTATGTACAAGAATTAACTACTAAAATTTATTGCCCCCTATTTACAAAAAAAATTTAAAAATAAACTGCCCCTATGTACAAAATAAAAACTACTATAATACGGCCCCCTATGTACAAGAAAAAACCTACTCCAATATGCCCCCAAGAAATAATTAACAACTATAATACTGTTCCTATTTTTCAAGACTATAACTACTAAAAATTACAACCCTTTTGTACAAAAAATTAACTACTATATTACTGTTAATTCAAGAAAATAACAACTATAATACGCTCCCAAGGTACAAAAATTATAACTACTAAAATTTACTGCCCCTATTTACAAAAAAATAAACTAAAATTTTACTGCCCCCTATGTACAAGAATATAATTTGAAATACTGCCCCTTTATGACAAAAAATAAAAATTACTATAAAACTTCCCCCTATGTACAAAAATTAAAAACTACTTTTAATATTTCCCCCTATGTAAAAGAATATATCCCCCCATAATACTCCCCCCTTATATACAAGTTTTTAACTAGTAAAAAAATGCTCCTTTGTACAAGAATTAACTACTAAAATTACTGCTGCTATGTACAAAAATTTATAATACTTTTAAATATTTCTCCTTTTGTAAAAGAATTAAAACAAAAATTAAAAATTGGGCTCCTATGAAACAAGGTTATAAAAAATAAAATTTTACTGTCCCTTGTACAAGGAATAAGTACTATAATTTTTGATCCTTTTGGACAAAATATAAAAACTAAAAAACTGCCCTTTTATTAAAGAATATAACTACTATAAAACTGCTCCTAGGGAAAAAGTTTATAGTACTATAAAAATGCCCCCTTTGTACAAAATATAACCCAAATTTTGGCCGCCCCTTTTTTCGGGAATTTAAATTTTCTATAAACTGCTCCCTATGTCCAAGAAAAAACACTTTAATACCCCCCCTATTTTCTAAAAATTCTACTAAAATTTACTGCCCCCCATGTAAAAGAATAAAAACTACAAATAATAGCCCTCAAAGTACAAGAATATAACTACTTAAAATTACTGCCCCCTATGCCAAGAATATTTCAACTAAAATACGCCCCCAAAGAAAAAGAATTTAACTACAAAAATTTCCTCCCCCTTTGTACACGAATAAAACTACTTTAATACTCCCTTTTTATGAAACAAGAATATAACAACTAAAATACTGTCCTTTGAACATAAATTTAAAACCCTACTAAAATACTCCCTTTTTTTGTACAAAAATATAAATTCGTAATACTATTTCCCTATGAAAAGAATATAACTTTTTAAAATTACGCCCTTTGTAAAAGAATATAACAATATAATTTACCCTCTATTTTCAATTTTTAAAAACTACTATAATACTATCCTCTATTTTCAAGAATATAACTACTAAAATTATGTCCAGGGTTAAAGAATTTTTAATTTCGAAAATACTGCCTCCAAATGAAACAAGAATAAACTCTGAAATTTCCCCCCCCCTATGTACAAGTTTTATACTAAATTTTTTATTTCCCCCCTTTTGCCAAGAATTTTAACCCAACTTTTAATACAAACCCCTGGGTAAAAGATATAATTCAATAATCTGCCTCCTATGTACAAGAATATAACTACTATAATACTGCTCCAAATTTAAAAAAATTAAAACTACTTTTTATGCCCCCTTTGTAAAAGGGTTTAAGTACTTTTAATACTGCCCCAAACTATGTAAAAGAATATAACTCAAAAATTACTGCCCCTATTTTACAAGAATATAAGTACAAAATAATACTCCCTTTCCCTATTTTCAAGAATAAACTATTTTATACTCCCCCTTTGTAAAAAAGAATTTTTCTCTAAAATATGCTCCTATTAAAGAAAAAAACTACTATAATATGCCCCTTTTGTACAAGTATAACTCTGTAATCTCTCCCCTATGTACAAAAAGAAAACTACTTAATACTCCTCTAGTAAAAGTTTAAAATACTTAAATCCCCTTTTGTACAAGAAAAAAATACTAAAATACTGCCCCCCATTACAAGAATATAACCATATTACTCCCCCCTAGTACAAGAATATATCTCTAAAATACTGCCCCCTATTACAAGAAAAAAAAAACTACAAAATTCTGCCTCATTAAAAGAATAAACTACTATAATCTGCCCCCTAGTACAAGAATATAACACTATAATACTGTCCCAGTAAAAATAATTTTAAAACACAAAATCTGTCCCCATGTAAATAATTAACTACTAAATATGCCCCCTTTTTTAAAAGAAATAACTACTATAATATGCCCTATGTACAAGAATATAACTACTATAATACTACTCTTATGTACAAGAATAAAACTACTATAATACTGCTCCTATGTACAAGAATATAACTACTATAATACTGCCCAAAATGAACAAGAATATAACTAATATAATACTGCCCCCTATGTACAAGAATATAACTACTAAAATACTGCCCCTATGAACAAGAATATAACTACTCTAAAACTGCTTGTAGTTCCTATATCAGATATGTCAGGAGAGCAGATGGGACCTGCTATTGCCCCTCCACATTGCTGCTCCCTGTGCCCCCTGCTGTGTGGAATGACAATGCTCCCTCCCTCCAGGACCATCAAACACAACTATGCTTCCAATGTCTGGGAGCGCTCACCATCAACATTCATCTAATCTCACTTCTGTTTATATTCTTAGCTGGAAATCTTCAAAGTGGAGATCCACCCAAAGAGGGCAGACCACCCAGAGTATGAGCAAGGGGGGCACAGAGAACATAGGGTCGCCTATCCCCACCTCATGCAGCGCTGACAACTCATTCATCTCTCTCCATCAAATTGGTAAAAATCTCTATGTCAGGGAAAGCAAAGTAACTACCAATATGGCCGCCACTACACAGGCGCAGTCACCCAGCTTTCCTAGACTCCCCATACCCTATGGGTTTCACAGAGGTGATGTGCAGGACTCTAGGAAGGCTGGGTGACTGCCAATATGGCCGCCAGTACACAGGGGCAGTCACCCAGCTTTCCCAGACTCCTATACCCTATGACTATACAGAGGTGACGTGCAGGACTCTAGGAGGCTGGGTGACTGCCAATATGGCTGCCACTACACAGGGGCAGTCACCCAGCTTTCCCAGACTCTTATACCCTATGATTACACAGAGGAGACGTGCAGGACTCTAGGAGGCCAATACTTTCTGCTTTTCCCCCTTGCTGTCTCTGTGTTGGGCCTGACCTTTACACAGGGAAATTACAGACAGAATAATGCGCCTTCTCGGTCACGTGTCATGTGATTGGTCAGCCGCGCCGTACGCATCCTATTATCAGACACAGTCACACACTGCTCTGTATACATATATACTGCTTATCCCATAATGCCCTATAATAGAGGAGGACCTCTGTGGAGAGGAAGCGCAGTCCTGGGGGCCTGAATTTAGGAGGTCTGAGGTCTGTATTTGTTTAGAGGGACAGGTCAGTCTGGTAAGAAGTCTGTATTTGTTTAGGGGTTTAGGTCTGGGGCATGTATTTATTTAGAGAGTCTGGGGTCTGTATTTAGGGGTATGGTCTGCATTTATTAGAGGGGTCGGTCGGGTCTGGTTTTTTTGGGGTTTTGGGGGGCAATTTTTTTGGGGGTCTGGGGTCTGTATTTGTTTAGATGGTTTGGGGTCTCTATTTAGGGGTCTTTCTTTTTGTGTTATTTTTGCTTTGTTCTGGGGGTTTTGGGTATTTTTTAGGGGGCTGGGGGTCTGTATTTGTTTTAGAGGTTGGGGCTTTTATTTAGGGTCTTTTGGGGTTTCCTGGGGTCTGTTTTTTTGGGGGTTTTTTGGGGATTTTTTTCTGGGGGGTCTCTATTAAAAGGGGTCTGGTCGGTCTGGTTAGTTTTTGGCACCGGGTCGGGGCTGTTTTTATTTAGGGGGTCGACTGGGGTCTTTATTTTTTTAGGGTCTGGTGTCTGTATTTCTTTAGGGGGACTGGTCTGGGGTCTGAAATTTATTTAGGGGCTGGTCGGGCTACGTTTAGGGATTGGGTTGGGGCTCTATTTAGGGCGGGGTCGGGGGTCTGTTATTTTTGGGGGGTCTGGTCGGGGGTCGATTTTTTTTGTTTGGGGTCTCATTTTGGGTCTGGTTTGGGTTCTGTGTTATTTAGAATTGATCTGGGTCTGATTTGGGGGAAAATTCTGCATTTGTTTGGGGATCGGGTTTGGGGGTCTGTTTTTTACGGGTTTTATCAGTGTGCTAACTTATTAAATTAAAAGAGGTCTGGCCCCGATTTCTGGTTTTTTGTTTGTATTTGTTTTTAGGTCTGGTCTGGTAAGGAGTGTGTAGTTATTCAGGGGTTATGTTTCAGTTCCCCATCACAACCACAAAACATCTCTAAAAAAACCCCCAAAAAAGTGCCCCCCATTTCCCAAACCAAAAGGTACAAACCCAGAAACCCCCATGCCCCCAAATAACCCAAACGGGCCCCTCACCCATCACAGTGCCCCCCATGGGGAAAAATCACAGTGCCCCCCTTTTCCAGCACATAAATTCATAAAAAATCACAGTGCCCCCCTTTTTCCGACCAAAAAAGAGGCCTCACAACAGTCACAGTGCCCCCCAATTATACACTGGACAATCACATAACAAAACCCCAAAATATCCAAAAAACATAAATTTTAAAAAAGGGTAAAAGGGCCCCCCAAAAAACACCAAAGAGGCCAATTTTCACGTACCCCCATAAAACACAAAAAATTTAAAAAGTCACAGGGGCCCCCATAAAGCCAAGATTTTTCCTAGTCACAGTGCCCATAACATCGCTTTACGGTTAAAAAACATCACAGTCCCCCCCCCCTATTAAAACAGAGCTTCACAACGTCATATTTTCCCCCATAACAACCACAGGCCCAATAACAACCACATAGGCTGCTTCACAACAGTCAGTTTCTCCATAACAGACACAGAGGCCTCACACCAGTCACAGTGCCCCCATATTAATCACAGACATCTCATAACAGTCACAGTGCCCCCATAACAGACACAGAGGCCTCACACGAGTCACAGTGCCCCCATAATAATCACATCTTATAACATTCACAGCGCCCCCCATATACCACGAGGCCACAAACGCCCCGAGTCTCTACGTAACCTTCCCCCCACAACAACCAAAACCCCATAAAAACCCCCCCCACCCCCCCCCCCCTTTAGGGCAATAAAATGCAAGGATTGTCCTTGCAAACTACTGTGCCTCTAAAACACCCACTGTGCCCCCATAATAGTCAGAGCCCTCCCATAACAGACACAGTGCCCCCATAATACGCTTAAGTAAGGGAAAGAGCACCCCCCGCCCCTCCATTGCGCCCTCTTCTGCCTCCCTCAACCCTCCGGGAGGTCTCCGCGCACTCACAGACCTTCACAACTTTCTCACTTTTAATAACCCATCATAAATTACGATTCACCCCATATAACATTAAAGGGACGCTCCACCCACAGTCGCCTATAAATGCAGCCTCTGTGCGTTGAAGTGTTATAATCAGATTCATTTTTTTGTCCCGTTGAACAGGCCCCTCCCTATTGTGGCAGGCATTTTATCAGGATGGAGGTCGCCCCGGCATCTGCTGCTTGTACAATAGGACAAAGGCCCCGACCTCCTCCAGATCTGCTGACCGGCTGCCGGTCTTATCCCGACCTATGAGGTCATACATGAGGCAGTCACCATTCAGGAGACTGGAAAAAAGTTGGTTATGACCAAAAAACAACTACCGGGTTTTCTATGGGGGAAACGCATTGAGCTTTGTATGACTGTAAAACTAGATGCATTCACCATTAAAAGAGGAAAAAGAGGGTTTATAATAATTTCCTGTGAATTATCTATCAGCATACTTCGGGGCCCGACGGCCCCGGGAAGCCGGGAAAACCCCCGGTGGGCCCCCAAGCAGGACAGACCTGGAGGTGGTTATCAACTATATCCTCAGGAGAGGCAGGAAAAAGAGGCAAAAAGCAGGCGGCAGATTATAAGAGACACGTACAGTAGTTGCAGGGTGGGCCCCAGAATCAACTCCACTGGTGCGTCCCTAGAATCAACTCCATTGGTGGGGCCCAAGAATCAACTCCACTGGTGGCCCCATGAATCAACTCCACTGGTGGGCCCCAAGAATCATCTCCACTGGTGGCCCCAAGAATCATCTCCACTGGTGGGCCCCAAGAATCATCTCCACTGGTGGGCCCCAAGAATCATCTCCACTGGTGGGCCCCAAGAGATCATCTCCACTGGTGGCCCCAAGAAACAATTCCACTGGTGGGCCCCAAGAATCATCTCCACTGGTGGGGCCCAAGAATCATCTCCACCGGTGGGCCCAAGAATCACCTCCACTGGTGTCCTCAAGAATCACCTCCACTGGTGGGCCCCAAGAATCAACTCCATGGTGGGCCCCAACAATCAATTCCACTGGTGGCCCCAAGAATCAACTCCACTGGTGGGCCCAAGAATCATCTCCACTGGTGGGGCCCAAGAATCATCTCCACCGGTGGGTCCCAGGAATCATCTCCACTGGTGGGTCCCAAGAATCATCTCCACTGGTGGGTCCCAAGAATCAAATCCACTGGTGGGCCCCAAGAACCAACTCCACTGGTGACACCAAGAAACACCTGCACTGGTGGGCCCCAAGAATCACCTCCACTGGTCGGCCCTGAGAATCAGCTCCACTGGTGGGCCCCAAGAATCATCTTCACTGGTGGCCCCAAGAATCATCTTCACTGGTGGCCCCAAGAATCATCTCCGCTGGTAGACCCCAATAATCACCTTTAGCTGGTGGACCCCAAGAATAAACTCCACTGGTGGGCCCCAAGAATCGTCTCTACTGGTGGACCCCAAAAAATAACTCCACTGGTGGATCCCAGGACTCAACTCCACTGGTGGACCCAAGAATCATCTTCACTGGTGGGCGCCAAGAATCATCTCCACTGGTGGGGCCCCAGGAATCTACTCCACTGGTGGGCTGCAAGAATCAACTCCACTGTTTTACCCCAAGAATCAACTCCACTGGTGGGCCCCAAGAACCATCTCCACTGGTGGGCCCCAAGAACCATCTCCACTGGTGGGCTGCAAGAATAAGCTCTAGTGGTGGCTCCAAGAATCAGCTCCACTAATGGATCCTTTCCAATACAACTTAGAATCCTTGCTGTGCTTTTTTAATCCTGCAAATATAGATATATTCACCATTCAAGAGACCGGAAAAGATGGGTTATAACCCAAGTGAACTGCACTGGTCATCACCCAACTTTTCTAAAATCCTAGACTGCAGATCTACCAAGTCATGTGGGGGATACACGCTGAGCTTTCATTGCTGCAAGATTAGATGTATTTGCCATTCAGAAGACTGGAAAAGATGGGTTATGAACCAAGAGAACTCTATTAGTCCTCACCAACTTTCCTGAAGGCTACAAATCTACCTAGTTATGTGCTCATACATGATATGGTTTTTGTTGCTGTCAAACTAGAGGCAGTCACCATTCAGGAGACTGGAAAAGATGGGTTACAACTAACATTCCTAGGTTATAGATTGGAAGTCTACCTAGTTAAGTGGGGGATACACGCTGAGCTTTTCACTGCTGCAAAAACCAGCTGTATTTGGTTATGTGCGGATACATGATATAGTAGTTATTGCTGTCAAACTAGAGGCAGTCACCATTCAGGAGACTGGAAAAGATGGGTTACAACCCAAGATAATCACCCAACTCTCCTACTGTGTTAAACTTCAAGTCTACCGATTTAGATGGTAACACGTGATATATTTTTTACTGCAGTAAAACTAGAGGCAGTTGCCATTCAGGAGACTAGAAAAGATGGGAAGATGGGTTATAACACAAGTGAACTGCACTAGTCATCACCCAACTTTCCTACTGTGTTAAACTTCAATTCTACCTATGAAGATGGTAACACGTGATATATTTTTATTGCAGTAAAACTACATGTAGAGGCAGTCACCATTCAGGAGACTAGAAAAGCTGGGTTATAACCCCAATGAACTGCACTAGTCATCACCCAACTTTTCAATAGTCCTAGACTGCAAATCTACCTAGTTATGTGGCGTATACGAGCTGAGCTTTTCATTGCTGCAAGACTAGATGTATCTGCCATTCAGGAGACTGGAAAAGATGGGTTATAACCCCAGTAAACTGCACTGCTCTTCATCCGTTTTTCCTATCTACCTAGTCATGCGCCGTTCAGGAGACTGGGAAAGACGGGTTATAACCCCAATGAACTGCACTGCTCTTCATCCGACTTTCCTATCTACCTAGTCATGTGCCATTCAGGAGACTGGGAAAGCTGAGTCATAGCTTATGTTCACCTCTTAATCCCTGGACTGCAGATCTTCTTAGTTCTAAACTTTCTTTATGGCCAACAACCCATACCCGCAGAGACTGCATGAGTCCTGTGGTCACGCCTACGGGCAGTGCCAACTTTTCTAGACCATAAATTGACTTCGCTTTGCAAGGTTAAAGCCCAAGTTTAAATTTACTAAATTTGCCATTCCGGAGACTTAAAAAGGGTTGCGGGGGGAGAAGCCTCTGTGGTCACAGCCCGGGGCCAGTTTAAAATTTATTAAAAAACGTTATACCTGGCTTAGGGAGGGGAAAGGGGCAAGCCCGCCTTTTAAAGGGTTTTTTGGGCCAAAACCGGAGAAAAATTGTTGCGGGGGGGAGGGGGGGAGTTTAGATCAAGGGGCCCTTAAAAACCTGCGGCCCAAAACTGTTGGGAAACTAAAACCACCACATCCCATTTATATAATGTATAACAGGGGGCATTTTTGGGGGATGTAGTTTCCCCAAAACAGCCGGGGGGGCCGCAGTAAAAAACCCCCATTTAAAAGAAGTATTTAAAGGGGAACCCAGCTTTCCAGGGAGGTTTTTCCCTGGACTTTCCCTTTCTATAAAAAACCCCCGGGTAATGAAAGGGACGGATGAACACAGTGTTATTCTCCTCCCAGCAGGACGCCCCCCCCAAAAAATAAAAAACCCCGGGGGATGGTTTTTGCTCAGTTATCCCCTTGGGGCCCCCACTTTTCCCGGGAGGAGAAAACAGAGTAACAGCAAAATTTCAATGCCAAAAAGGTTAAAAATAAGGGGGCATAAGGACCTTTTTTGTTTTTAGAGGGGGCCCCCCTCCCAAACGGCCGAAATTTGGGTTTTTCTGTTTCACCCACCCTGGGTTTCTGCCTGTACAAAGCAATCAGAGCCTCTTCCTGCCGGATCCGTCCTCCTGGTTAATATTCCGGTCAGCGGGAAGCAAGAATGATAACATACAAATGGGATCCAGAGCGGCGGCGGCGGGGGTGGAGGTGTGAGGGTCAGCCCGGGGGAGGGGTGCCAACGCATAAAAATTTCCCCCCTTTATTAAAATGAAAGTTTTCAAAACCGGGGGGACCCAAGAGGACGCCCCCCCCCGTCCCCCAAAGCCACAGCACGTAAAAGAGAGGACTACTGAAAAACCCAGCAGCACACACGGACAAGATCCCGGGGGAGAGGGGCTACTGCCCCCAGCAGGCACACCCACAGAAAAATTGCAGTAAAAGGGATAAACTCCCGGAAACCCAAGCAGGCACAGCAAGTACATGGATAGAACTACTGCACCCAGCAGGCACAGCACGGACATGGATAGAACTACTGCACCCGGGGGGGCCCACAGCACGGACAGGGGATAAAAACTACTGAAACCAGAAGGCAAAAGAAACGGAAAAGCATACGGGGAAAAGTGTTTATCCCCCGGCAGGCACCACGTACATGGATAAACAACGCCCCCAGCAGGACAAAGTAATGGATAGAAACTATTTGCACCCACAGACAGCACGGAAGGGTTTAGAAAACTTGAAACCCCCGGGCACGCACGGACAGCCCAAAAAACAGGGAGAGGCCACTGCCCCCAGCAGGCACAAAAAATTTAAGGGAATAAAACTACTGCCCCCCAGCAGGCACAGCAGGGGACATGGTTTAAAAATTTCTGCAACCCAGGGCACAGCAGGGGAAAATGGCTAAACAAACTGCCAACCCCCGGGCCCACAGCAGGGGCAAGCAGTAAACAGGAGAGTGCTACGACCCAGCGGGCACTGGGCCCTACATGGATAGAACTACTGCACCCACCCAGGCAAAAGAAACCTTTTCAGGGGATAGAACTACTGCACCCGCGGGGCCACGCAGGGGACATGGAAAGAATATTTTGCCCCCAAGCGGGCCCAGCACGGAAAGGAAGAACTAATGCACCAAGCAGGCACAGCACGTACAGGGGCATAAAAGGAGAGTATATTTCACCCACGGCCGGGCAGGGGACAGGGAGTAGAATCCCTTAAAACCCAGCGGGCCACGCAGGGGACAAGCATACATAGATAAAAAACACTCCCACCCCGCAGGCACACACGGACTTTAAAATCAGGTTTAGAACTACTACACCCAGCAGGCCCAGCATGTACATAGCAATACATGGATAGAATTTACTGAAACCCAGAAAGCCACAGCCCTACAAACAGAACATGGATTGGGAACTACTGAAACCCACGGGCACAGCACGTACAGAGCAGTACATGGAGAGTTTACTGCCCCCCAGCAGGAAACAGCACGTACATGATAAAAAATTACGCCCCCAGCACACAGCAGGGACGGATAAAATAGAACCCCAAATTTACACCCAAAGCAGGCACAGCCCCGGACATAGCAGCTAATTAGAAACTACTACACCCCCAAGGCACAGCAGGACAAGCATTTACATGGATAAATACTACCCCCAGCAGGACAGAAAGTACTTTGCAGTACGGGGAGAGTACAAAACGGGAAAACCCAAACAGGCACAGAAACGGACATAGCAGTACATGGATAGAACAACGGGCCCCCAAAAAAAGGGTACATACCCTTTTACATGGATAGAATTTAAAGGCACCCAGCGGGGAAAAAGCCCCGAACATTGAGATACATGGAAGAACTACGCCCCCACTGGAAAGCAGGGTACAAAAACAATCCCATAAATTAGAATATTGCCCCCAAACAGGCACACCAGGGTGCATAGCAAAAAAAAAAAGGTTTAAAACAACGCCCCCGGGCAGGAAAAGGAATTACATAACAAAAAGGGTTAGAACTACTGCACCCAGCAGGCATAACATGTACATAATACATGGATAGAACTACTGCCCCCAGAAAACCACGCTTTGTATATAAATTTACATGGGATAGAACAATGCCCCCCGAAAAGCACGCATGTACATAGCAAAAATTTTTGGAACAACGACCCCACCCGGGCCACAGCGGGGTACAAAAACAATAAATGATAGAACTACTCGCACGGGGCCCCCCACAAAAATTAAAATAGCAAAAAACACGGGAATAAAATACGCCCCCCAGCGGCACAGATGTAAAAATAGCTAATACGGGGGAAATAAAACCCTATTTGCCCCAGGGGGCCCAGAAAGGTAAACAAACATGGAGAAACTAAATGCACCCCCGGGCACACAAGAAATACATGGATAAAAATACTGCACCCACAGGCACACCCTTTTGTTTTAAACAATACAAAAATTTTGAAACAAACTGCACCCCGGGACAGCAGGGTACATAGGAGTCCCAAGAGGGAACTACTGCACCCAGCAGGAAACAGCATGAAAATTAGCAATACAGGGTTTAAACTACTGCCCCCCACTTTGACAAGCATGCCCGGAGGGGCCAATCTGTTTCCCCCAAGGGCCATTTTTCGTACAAAAACAGTTTTCGGGGAAAGAACAACTGAAACCCAGCGGGCCCACAGCACGTAAAAGGGATGGGGAACTTCTGCCCCCAGAAAGGCAAAACCCCACATACATAATGACAAAAGGAAATAACGGGGCGCCCCGCGGGGCGTAGCACATAAAAAAAGGGACTTAAAGGCAAAGAACAAAACTGCACCCACGGGCCCCGCTTGTAATAACATTGGCTAGGATACCGGCCACCCAGGGGGCACACACCCCCCTTTGTTACTTTACAAAAACCAAAGGGGAAGTCCCCCGGGCCGCTGACCGGTTTGGCAAAGCAGTTGACTGTAATTACTATTCGGGTAATGGGGGAAAGGTTGCGGTCCCCCATGTTTTTAACTGATCCCCAGTGTGTCGGGTTGCAGGGGTGCAGCATTGTAATTAGGGGTGCATTACTCAATATTGTGTGAATGGTAGGTGAGATGATGTAAAAATGGACACAGCATTTTTCAAAATAAGTGAGTAAGTAGAGAAAGTGGCCCCGTTTCGGGAAAATATGGGCCCACTGTTTTGGTTATAGTCGGAGGGGACGTAAACATGTGGTACTTTAGGCAGTTTTTGTAAAAAATGTTCCTGAAAAAATGCAGAAAAAGGACACAGTAGGGTAAAAAAGGGAGCAGTGTTTAAAGAAAGGGGGACAAAAAAGGGTTTTTTCCCGGTTTCAGTGCGGTATGGAAGGATGCAGTGCGGTATGGAAGGATGCAGTGCAGTGGGGTAAAAAGCAGGGCGTTAAGGAAGGACACAGTGTTGCAGGGTAGGATGCAGTGCTCTGTGGAAGGACGCAGGGGGGCTGAAAGGAAGGATTTTAGTGCGGTAGGGAAAGGGTTTGCAGTGCGGTAGGGAAAGGATGCCCGTTGCGGGACGCAAACGTGTTGGGAAGGATGTAGTGCGGTATGGAAGGTTTGAAAGGGGGTTTTTGGGAAATCCCGGGTGGGGGCCCAAACGCTGTATGGAAGGATTAGTCCCGGGTAGGAAGGATAAGGCGGTAGGGAAAGGGGAATGCAGTGCGGTAGGGAAGGGGGAATGCAGGTGGGCCCCACACTGAAAGGGAAAAGGGTGCATTTGGGGTATGAGGGATTGTGCGGAATGGAAAAATTCCCAGGCGGAAGGGAAGGATGTAGTGGGGGTGGGGGGGAAAAGGTTCCAGTGGGTAGGGGGGGGATGTATGCGGAAATGGAAAAAAGCAGGGGGGAAACCGCAACCTGTAGGGAAAAGGATGAGTAACTTAAAAAAAGGGGATCAGTGCGGTATGTGAGGCTAGGTTTTCATATATTTTGCAGCACTATTTGTAAGCCAAGACCAGGAGCGGATGCTATACAGAGAACAAGTATGGTGGAAAAAGGTTTTTTGTACCTCTTCTGCATTTTAGTTCCACTCCTGATTTTGGCTTACAAATAGTGCTGCAAAATAAGTGTCAAAAACACCGTGTGAACTTCGCCTTAGAAAGCAGTGTGGTATGATGCAGTAAAAAAGTGTAAGAACGAAAATATGGAATGAAGGAGCACAAATTAAGGAACCCCAACGCGGGGGGATGCCCCTATGGTATATAAGAGAGGGGTTTTGTTTAAAAACGTAGTTTGGGAAAGTTTTATAGGGAGGCAGTGGGGGATTTTGGGAAAGATAGGGGAAATGTATGGATGCAGTGTGCGATTTATGTATGCAGTGATGTATGTAATGATGCAGTGTGGTCTGTAAAAAAGCAGTGTGATTTTGAAAGGGAAAGCAGGTTGGGATACTTTTTTTGTATGAAAAGGCCCGCATTTGTAAATTGTAGGGGTTTGGAGTTGGGGGGAAAGGAAATGCGGGGTGGGGGGTAGGGAAATTGCGGGGGGGGGGGAAGGGATGCAGTGTGGGGGGTATGGATGCAGTGTGGGGGGTATGGATGCAGTGTGGGGGGTAAAGGGGGGGTTTGGGAGAGTAGGGAAATGCAGGGGTGGGGAGTATGGATGCAGTGTGGGGAGAAAGGATCAGTGGGGGGTTATGGATGAAATTGGGGGGATTTTGGGAGGGCATTTTGGGTGGGGGTAGGGATGCAGTGGGGGGGGTTTGGATGCAGTGTGGGGTTAGGGAAAGGCAGTTGGGGGTTTAGGGAAATGCGGGTTTTGGGGGTATGGATGCATTTTGGGGGGGGTTTGGGGATCGTGGGGGGTATGGATGCAGTGTGGGGGGTATGGATGCAGTGTGGGGGGAAATGGATGCTTTTGGGGGGGGATGGTTAAAGGGGTTTCCCATGTTGAAATAAACGGGACAGGGGCAATGTATAGGGGGTGCATTTTTTGTATGTTGGGTGGGGTTTTATTATGGGGTTGCACTGTATGGTCCCGTGTGTGGGAAAAGGGTGCCGAGTGGTACTTAGAACTTCTGGGCCCCAATGCAAAATCTTTTTACGGGCCCCAATATGAAAACATCATTTTAAAACTCCTCCCTCCTCATACAAGGCAAAGGGAATTTTTGGGGGCTTCCTGGGATTCGGGCCCAGGGGACACCAGTGCTGGGTTAGAGGCCCCGGTGCTGTATATGGGCACATTATTCTGTGAATGGGCAGGAAAATTGTTGAAGGGCACAGTTTTTAGTGTGAAGGGGCAGGGTTTTTAAGGTGTTGAATGGGCACAGTGCAGTGTGAATGGGCACAGTGTCGTGTGAATGGGCACAGTGTCGTGTGAATGGGCACAGTGTCGTGTGAATGGGCACAGTGTAGTGTGTGGATGGGCACAGTGCAGTGTGAATGGGCACAGTGCAGTGTGAATGGGCACAGTGAAGTGTGAATGGGCACAGTGTCGTGTGAATGGGCACAGTGCAGTGTGAATGGGCACAGTGTAGTGTGTGAATGGGCATAGTGTAGTGTGTGAATGGGCACAGTGTAGTGTGTGAATGGGCACAGTGTAGTGTGTGAATGGGCATAGTGTAGTGTGTGAATGGGCACAGTGTCGTGTGAATGGGCACAGTGTAGTGTGTGAATGGGCACAGTGTAGTGTGTGAATGGGCATAGTGTAGTGTGTGAATGGGCATAGTGTGTCGTGTGAATGGGCACAGTGTAGTGTGTGAATGGGCATAGTGTAGTGTGTGAATGGGCACAGTGTCGTGTGAATGGGCCCAGTGTAGTGTGTGAATGGGCACAGTGTAGTGTGTGAATGGGCACAGTGTAGTGTGTGAATGGGCATATGTTAGTGTGTGAATGGGCACAGTGTAGTGTTGTGAAATGGGCACAGTGTTGTGTGAATGGGCACAGTGTAGTGTGTGAATGGGCACAGTGTTGTGTGAATGGGCCCAGTGGAGTGTGAATGGGCATAGTGTAGTGTGTGAATGGGCACAGTGTCGTGTGAATGGGCACAGTGTAGTGTGTGAATGGGCACAGTGTAGTGTGTGAATGGGCATAGTGTAGTGTGTGAATGGGCACAGTGTAGTGTGTGAATGGGCATAGTGTAGTGTGTGAATGGGCACAGTGTAGTGTGTGAATGGGCACAGTGTAGTGTGAGTAGATACAGTGATGATACATCATGTACACTCCTGGCCTCCTCATACAGGTCGATGGGATCTTTGGGCTTCTTCAGGATTCAGGGCCCAGGGGCACCCCTGTAATTACACCTCAGTAGTGTGAATGGCCCCGGTGCTGTTTATGGGCACAGTGTTGTGTGAATGGGCACAGTGCAGTGTGAAGGGGCTTGGTTTTGTGTGACTGGGCATTGTATTGTGTGCATGGGCACAGTGCAGTGTGAATGGGCACAGTGTTGTGTGAATGGGCACAGTGCAGTGTGAATGGGCACAGTGCAGTGTGAATGGGCACAGTGTAGTGTGAATGGGCACAGTGTAGTGTGAATGGGCACAGTGTAGTGTGAATGGGCACAGTGTTGTGTCAATGGGCATAGTGTTGTGTCAATAGGCATAGTATTGTATGAATGGGCACAGTGTAGTGTGAATGGGCACAGTGTAGTGTGAATTGGGCATAGTGTTGTGTGAATGGGCATAGTGTTGTGTCAATAGGCATAGTATTGTATGAATGGGCACAGTGTAGTGTGAATGGGCACAGTGTAGTGTGAATGGGCATAGTATTGTCTGAATGGGCACAGCATTGTGTGAAAGAGCATGGTGTAGTATAAATGGGCAGTGTAGTGTGAATGGGCACAGAGTAGTGTGAATGGGCACAGTATTGTGTGAATGGGCACAGCATTGTGTGAAAGAGCATGGTGTAGTATAAATGGGCACAGAGTAGTGTGAATAGGCACAGAGTAGTGGGAATAGGCATAGTATTATGTGAATGGGCACAGTATTGCGGCATAGGCATAGTATTTGTGAATAGGCACAGTGTAGTGTAAATGGGTACAGTATAGCATGAATGGGCACAGCGTAGTGTGATTGGACATAATATGGTGTGAGTGGGCACAGTGTTGTTTATAGTGCTGTGTAGATGGGCATAGTATTTTGTGAATAAGCACTGTGTTGTATATATGGGCACAGTGTTGTGTGAAAAGGCATAGCATTGTGGTGAATGGGCACAGTACTATACATACTCTACATACATGCACCATGTTGTGTGAGTGGGCACAGTACCTTATGAATGGGCACAGTACTATATGAAAGGGCAGGATACTCTACATACATGCACCATGGTGTGTGAATGGGCACAGTCTAGTGTAAATGGGCACAGTGTAGTGGGAATGGGCACAGTCTAGTGTAAATGGGCACAGTGTAGTGGGAATGGGCACAGTCTAGTGTGAATGGGCACAGTGCAGTGGGAATAGAAATAGTATTGCGTGAATGGGCACAGTGTTGTGTAAATGGGTACAGTATAGCATGAATTGGCACAGTGTTGTTTGGACATAGTATAGTGTGAGTGGGCACAGTGTTGTTTATAGTGCTGTGTAGATGGGCATAGTATTTTGTGAATAAGCCCTGTGTTGTATATATGGGCATAGTGTTGTGTGAAAAGGCATAGCATTGTGGCGAATGGGCACAGTACTATACATACTCTACATACATGCACCATGTTGTGTGAGTGGGCACAGTACCTTATGAATGGGCACAGTACTCTACATACATGCACCATGATGTGTGAATGGGCATAGTGTTGTGTGAATGGGCACAGTGTTGTGTGAATGGGCACAATATCATATGAATGGGCACAGTGCCGTATGAATGGGCAGAGTATGGGTTTGCCCATTTGCCTCTAGCACCATCTAACGATAAAATCTTATTACATACAACACCTTCCCTGGAGCAGCCATGCCCCCTCATCGCCCATCTGCAGAGCACTGCACAACGCTGCCACAGGGTCACAGCTGGGCACAGATATACCACCCACTGCCAATACTCAAAGCCTAAGACATTACTGTTACCCTGAGCAAGAAGAAGCCAGTACATACACAGTGCATGATGCCATTGGGAATGCCAGCAGCC
The DNA here is from genome assembly GCA_025379985.1 of Phyllomedusa bahiana. Taxonomy (NCBI): domain Eukaryota; kingdom Metazoa; phylum Chordata; class Amphibia; order Anura; family Hylidae; genus Phyllomedusa; species Phyllomedusa bahiana. The sequence goes on along the minus strand of JAODAL010002802.1, from coordinate 44,396 downwards.
AATGTGCCCACCTGAGATCAAACTTTAATAGTCCCCTAATGTCCATCACCTGCCAGTCAGAGCTGCCTGGTGCCCACATGACAGTCAATGTAATCCTGCACCCTGGGGCACAGCTAGTGAAGGGCATTGTAGCCCGGATACCGTGCATGATTTCTATACCCGGCGCTGTAACGTGTGCCCACACTCCACTGTCACCTTGGATACACATAACCGGGAAACCCATGGCAGCAATCTGTTGATTTATGAACAATGTGCCCACACCCAGGGATTAATGACAAGACCCCCCCAGGTCATTCTCATCAGATGCCCTGCTGTCAGTGCCCACACACCACTGGCACCGCAGACTTCTGAGACCACTGAGCGGATGCCCCCTTGGAAACGATGCCAAGACCAGAGGTGAGAGTGAAGAAACCCATCACCCATGCCCACAGCAGTCATCAGCTATCCCTGCTGTCAGTGCCCACACACAGCGGATCTCGGGGCATGCACACACTGAGCAGATGCCCCCTTGGAAATGATGCCAAGACCAGAGGGGAGAGTGGAGAGTCATCAGCTGGTCCTGCTGCCCTCAGCGTCCACATAACACCACTAGGGATGCCCCCCTTGAAAATGATGCCAAGACTAAAGGGCACATCATGCCTGCCCCCATTGAGTGGATGCCCCTTTGGGAATGATGTCAAGACCAGAGCAGAGGGCACATCATCCATATGCCCAGCAGTCATCAGCTGTCACTGCTGTCAGTGCCCACACATCACACCCCAGGGGATACCCCCTTGCAAATGAAGACAAGACCAGAGGGGAGGGCAAATTCCCCATGCCCATCTATGCCTACATGTCACCAGCCAAGACCAGAGAGGAGAGTGAAAGACCCATCACCCATGCCCACAGTAATCATCAGCTGTCCCTGCTGTCAGTGCCCACATACGACAGACCCCGGAGCATACCCACACTGAGCGGATGCCCCCTTGGAAATGATGCCAAGACCATGATCAGAGGGCACATCGTCTATGACCACAGCAGTCATCAGCTGTCACTGCTGTCAGTTTCATCACATTGCAGACCTCAGGGCATGCCCACACTGAGTGGATGCCCCCTTGGAAATGATGCCAAGATCAGAGGGCACATCATCCATATGCCCACAGCAGTCATCAGCTGTCCCTGCTGTCAGTGCCCACATACTACTGACCCCGGGCATACCCACACTGAGCAGATGCCCCCTTGCAAATGATGCCAAGAGCAGAGGGCACATCACCCATGCCCACATCAGCTGTCAGTGCCCACACAGCACTGGCACATCACACCCCAGGGGATGACCCCTTGCAAATGATGCCAAGAGCAGAGGGGAGAGCACATTCCCCATGCCCACAGGTCACCAACCTGGGTCACCCCCCTGCCCTCATTGTCTCCTCGTGCATTCTGCATTGAAGCAAGGGCACAGCAGACTGGGGAGGGGGTCACCCAGCACCATGCCCCCCGCCCCAGCCTGCAGGGGAGCACAGCTGCACGCAGCCCTTACCTGTGGCCCCCAGCAGAGCCATGCAGGCCAGCAGAGCGGCAGCCATCGCCCAGTGCAGGGGCAGCTCCCATCCAGAGGCGGCAGCCCGGGCAGCACCTGGCACTGCTCTGCGCTGTCTGCGGGGGCTCCGACAGCAGAACGAGGAGCAGAGCGGACTCTACCACTGCCGCCGCGAGCGGGGGGGAGACGACTGACCCGGCGCACCTCCCCGAGCCCGCGGCGGCGTGGTATGGCCGGGACACCCAGCTGCCTGGAAAGTAGGTGCCCCCCCGGGGTCAGTGCTGGAGGAGGCTCTGCTGCTGTCAGTGACGGGAACATTCCTGAGACTCCAAAACTGGTTGGGGAGCCTGGAGCCCCTAGAGGAGCTGATTCTTGGGGTCCACCAGTGGAGATGATTCTTGGGGCTCACCGGGGTGGAGTGATTCTTGGGGGCCACCAGTGGAGTTGGTTCTTGGGGGCCACCAGTGGAGCTGATTCTTGGGGCCCACCAGTGAAGTTGATTCTTGGGGTTCACCAGTGGAGTTGATTATTGGGGTCACCAGTGGAGTTGATTCCTGGGGCCCATCAGTGGAGTTGATTATTGGGGTCACCAGTGGAGTTGATTATTGGGGCCACCAGCGGAGTTGATTATTGGGGCCACCAGTGGAGTTGATTATTGGGGCCACCAGTGGAGTTGATTCTTGGGGTTCACCAGTGGAGTTGATTCTTGGGGCCCACCAGTGGAGTTGATTCGTGGGGCCACAGGGTGGATTGAGTGATCATTGGGGCCACCATGTGAGAAGTTTGATTCTTGGGGCCACCAGTGGAGTTGGTTATTGGGGCCACCAGTGGAGTTGGTTATTGGGGCCACCAGTGGAGTTGGTTATTGGGGCCACCAGTGGAGTTGATTCTTGGGCCCCACCAGTGGAGTTTATTCTTGGGGCCCACCAGTGGAGTTTATTCTTGGGGCCACCAGTGGAGATGATTCTTGGGGCCACCAGTGGAGTTGATTCTTGGGCTCCACCAGTAGAGATGATTCTTGGACTCCACCAGCGGAGATGATTCTTGGGGCCACCAGTGGAGTTGATTCTTGGGCTCCACCAGTAGAGGTGATTAGTGGACTCCACCAGTAGAGATGATTCTTGGGCTCCACCAGTGGAGTTGATTCTTGGGGCCACCAGTGGAGCTGATTCTTGGGCCACTAGTGTAGTTGATTCTTGGGGCCACTAGTGTAGTTGATTCTTGGGGCCACCAGTGTAGTTGATTCTTGGGGCCACCAGTGGAGTTAATTCTTGGGGCCACCAATGGTGCTGGTTCTTGGGGCCACCAGTGAGGTTGAATCTTGGAGCACACTAGTGGAGTTATTTCCTGGGGCCACCATTGGTGATTATTCTTGGAGTCCACCAGTGAGGTTGATTCTTGGGCCCACCTGTGGAGTTGATGTTTGGGGTCCTCCAGCTGCTGTACTTGCCTCTTGCTTTCTGCCCAGTGTCCCCTGCTCCTGTGTGGGCCTATTCACGGCATATTGATAGGATGCACCATAATTGTCTGGTAGGTGTCGATCCCAGAAGTCAGACCTGCACCTGTCACAGGAGTGGATAGGAGGTTACGCTTCTTCTTCATTGTGGTGGGAGTTTCTAAGGTCTTGTCCCCACAGCAGGTTTTTCACCCAGTTTTGCAGACGTTTTTCGGTTTTGAAAGTTGTTTGTAAACCAGGTGTCAACCTTTTACATGGACATCTATGGAAAATCCGTGCAGCAGTCCACACTGCACGGATTTTCCACCGGACGGTTCTTTAGACCGCCGACGGTCCCATAAACATAGAACATGTTCGTTCTTCCGCCCGGTTTTCAGGCGAAATATAAACAAGCCTATGGGAAGGGGGAGGGCTTGATCCGCAAACCACGGAGAAAAGCTGTCCTCCTGCGGCCGCAAAAAAGAGTAAATACCGGTGGGATAATCCGACTGGTATTTGCTCTGTGCCAAGGTTTCAGGGAACTGTTCTTGAGATAGGAGCAGGTCCCAGCTCTGAGACCCTCACCCGGCTCTGAGACCCCCACCCGGCTCTGAGACCCTCACTTAGTCCTGAGACCCTCACCCAGCTCTGAGACCCTCACCCAGCTGTGAGACCCCCACCCGGCTCTGAGACTCCCACCCGGCTCTGAGACCCTCACTAGTCCTGAGACCCCCACCCGGCTCTGAGACCCTCACCCAGCTTTGAGACCCCCACCCGGCTCTGAGACTCCCACCCGGCTCTGAGACCCTCACTCAGCTCTGAGACCCTCAACCAGCTCTGAGACCCTCACCCAGCTTTGAGACCCCCACCCGGCTCTGAGACCCTCACTCCCACCCGGCTCTGAGACTCCCACCCAGCTCTAAGACCCTCACCCGGCTCTGAGACCCTCACCCGGCTCTGAGACCCGCACCCAGCTCTGAGACCCTCACTTAGTCCTGAGACTCTCAACCAGCTCTGAGACTTCCAGCGATGAGACCCTCACTTAGTCCTGAGACTCTCAACCAGCTCTGAGACCCTCACCCCACTTTGGACCCCACCCACCGGACTCTAGCCTGAGACTTCCACCCTCTGAGACCCTCACTCAGCTCTGAGACCCTCACCCGGATTTAAGACCCTCAACCAGCTCTGAGACCCTCACCCAGCTCTGAGACCCCACCTAGACCTGAGAACCCCACGTATCTTGAGTACGGACCCCCGAAAGTCTCTGTGCGGAATGTTGCGCACAACTCTCCATTCTGTTCTATGGGAGTTCTGAGTACAGAACACAGCGCTCAGCTGTACTGGGAACTCCCATAGAACAAAATGGAGAGTCATGACCAGCTCTCCATTCTGAGAGGAGGCTTTCGGGGGCTTTTTGGGGGTTTCAGACCTCAACAACAGCCCCCAAAACCACTCAACTGTACTGAGAACTCCCATTGAAATCAATAAAGTCACTGCTAAAGCGCGACTGCTTCTTGATTCTGGGCTGGGAGTTTGGGCTTTTTTTTGGGGTTGGGGGAGAGGGGTTGGCGTTCTCGAGAGCGAGGTTCCTCTGGATATGTCACACATTTCTGTGATGCGACTGATACATTGTCACATTATCAGGACAGAGAGAGATTTCTGCTGCTAGTGTGTGTCTATCTGGTGGAGGATTATACAATGTAACAAAACCTCAGCTGTGAGAATTATTGGCTTGGCGCAGGTTTTTATTTTTAGCCTTAGGGTAAGTTCCCATGACGTAATTGTGGGGCGTATTTTGGCGCATGATTGCGCTGCAATATGCCGTAGTGCGCCCCACAATTACGGTAATTCAAAACTCTTAAGGAGATCTATGAATTACCTCCATCTTTACCGACGCGTTTTGAACGCCGGATTTAAGAAGTGACATGTACTTCTTCCTGGCGTTTACGCTCCAAAGATAATAGAAGTGAATGGGCCCCCTCAGCCCCCCGCACTTTAGAAGTACGCTCTGGCCAGTGGGAACTTGTAAAACACCCGGCATATTGTAACGCGCACAGTATACGCCGCGTGAACAGTGCCTAAAATGTAAACAGGAATGTTTTCAGTCACTTACAGCAAGCAGAGATGTTTCACATTGTAGTCAGCGGACCACCATTGCTCCCGAACCCCTGAGAAGGGTAACTCCTCTCTGTGTCCATTTTAGACTATGTCTACACGACAACTGTAAGATGCCACCGAAAATCCAATGCTATCTGTACCATGGTTTTTGATGCGGGTTTGCACCACAAACTGCGGTCGGATTTCAGTCCGGCTCAGTACATAGAACTGTACTACAAGCCGCCGTAATACGTTCTATAAACCATCAGTTTAGAAATCCGAGAATAGAAAATCTGTACTGTGGAGACTACAGCTCAGATTTTCTGTTGCTGTCTATGGGGCACTGGCTACAGCCGGATTTTCCGTTGAGGTCTATGGGGCACTGGCTACAGCCGGATTTTCGGTTGAGGTCTATGGGGCACTGGTTACAGTCGGATTTTCTCTTGCGGTCTATGGGGCACTGGTTACAGTTGGATTTTCTATTGCGGTCTATGGGCACTGGTTACAGTTGTATTTTCTATTGCGGTCTATGGGGCACTGGTTACAGTTGTATTTTCTATTGCGGTCTATGGGGCACTGGTTACAGTTGGATTTCTATTGCGGTCTATGGGCACTGGTTACAGTTGGATTTCTATTGCGGTCTATGGGCACTGGTTACAGTAGGATTTTATAATGCGGTCGATGGGCACTGGTTACAGTTGTATTTTCTATTGCGGTCTATGGGGCACTGGTTACAGTTGTATTTTCTATTGCGTCTATGGCTGCAATGGTTACAGTTGGATTTTCTATTGAGGTCTATGGGGTACTGATTACAGTTGGATTTTCTATTGAGGTCTATGGGGCACTGATTTCAGTGGGATTTTCTATTGCGGTCTATGGAGTACTGATTACAGTTGGATTTTCTATTGCGGTCTATGGGGCACTGGTTACAGTTGGATTTTCTATTGCGGTCTATGGGGAACTGGTTACAGCCAGGTTTTTCTATTGCGGTCTATGGGGCACTGGTTACAGTCAGATTTTCTTTTGCGGTCTATGGGGCGCCGGTTACAGTGGGATTTTCTGTTGCGGTCTATGGGGCACCGGTTACAGTCGGACTTTCTATTGCTGTCTATGGGGCACTGGGTACAGCTCGGATTTTCTATTGCAGTCTATGACCACAGGATTACAGTTGGATTTTCTATTGCAGTCTATGGGGCACTGGTTACAGTGGGATTTTCTATTGAGGTCTATAGGGCACTGGTTACAGTCGGATTTTCTATTGTGATCTATGGGGCACTGGTTACAGTCGGACTTTCTATTGCGGTCTATGGGGCACTGGTTACAGTCGGATTTTCTATTGCGGTCTATGGGCACTGGCTACAGTTGGATTTTCTATTGCGGTCTATGGGGCACTAGTTATAGTTGTATTTTCTATTGAGGTCTATGGGCACTGGCTACAGTTGGATTTTCTATTGCCGTCTATGGGGATTGGTTACAGTGGGATTTTCTATTGCGGTCTATGGGGACTGGTTACAGTTGTATTTTATGTTGAGGTCTATGGACACCGGTTACAGTGGGATTTTCTATTGCGGTCTATGGGGCACTGGTTATAGTTGTATTTTCTATTGCGGTCTATGGGGCACTGGTTACAGTCGGATTTTCTATTGCGGTCTATGGGGCACTGGTTATAGTCGGATTTTCTATTGCGGTCTATGGGGCACTGGTTACAGTTGTATTTTCTATTGCGGTCTATGGGCACTGGTTACAGTTGTATTTTCTATTGCGGTCTATGGGGCACTGGTTACAGTCGGATTTTCTATTGCAGTCTATGGGCACTGGTTACAGTGGGATTTTCTACTGCGGTCTATGGGGCACTGGTTTAAGTTGTATTTTCTATTGCGGTCTATGGGGCACTGGTTACAGTTGTATTTTCTATTGAGGTCTATGGGGCACTGGTTACAGTGGGATTTTCTATTGAGGTCTATGGGGCATCGGTCTATCGTCTGTAATTTTTCTATTGCGGTCTATGGGGCACTGGTTACAGTTGTATTTTCTATTGCGGTCTATGGGGCACTGGTTACAGTCGGATTTTTGTGGATTGTAATTACTGAATCTGCTTAAAAATCCTACGAAAAAACAGTGCTGTGTAGACGAGGCCTTATGCCCTATTAATATACCAACTCATGAAAGAGTTGACCCCTGCCAATGTTGCTCCTGAGCTCCTGCTGATCCGCTCCTCTTCACTTTTGGGTTCTGGTCTCGACACAGAGGAGAGGCTCCGTCCCATTTACTCCCAATAGAGCGGTAGTCTCTCCTCTGTGTTGGGACGAAAACCTGGAAGTTGAGAGGAGCAGATGACTGGGAGCTCCGGAGCAACAACAGTGGGGGACAGGTGGGTGAGAATCAGTTGTTTTTTTTTTGGACCACCCTGGCCCCAATGAAATATATATATATTTGTACTGAAAAAACCCTTTGACTCCTTAGAGTCGCACTCATTTTCGGACGTTTATGAGCAATGCTTTCTAATAGTTGGGTTGCAATACCCTTTTTACTAGCACCCTTTCATAACCGTGTGCTGTTCATTTATAAGTATATTGTACTTTCTAATAGTGTCATTGACCATAACATAATAATTGTTCCATTGTTCATTTCATAGGGATAGATAAGATTAGGCTAGACTATGAGCAATGTTTTCATTATTTTCCTCCCCGCCTCCCAAGAGCCATATCTTTTTCATTTTTCAGTCTTCATACCAATATGAGGTGTTTTTTTTTCCAGGACAAGATGTACTTTCTAATGGTGTCATTGACCACAACATAATGATTGTTCAATTGTTCTTTCCATAGGGATAGATAAGAGTAGGGTAGACTATGAGCAATGTTTTCATTCTTTTCCTCTCCATCTCCCAAGAGCCATAACTTTTTCATTTTTCCATCGACATAGCAATACGAGGGTTTGTTTTTTTTCTGGGACAAGATGTACTTTCTAATGATGTCATTGACCATAACATATAGGGCGACATGCATGAAATTTGGCATGTGAACGCCAAATTTCATGTGCATAGTAATAAGCCTCTACAGTAGGTCATAAATCAGGCGCATTCTAGTGCTAGGGCGACATTTGAGGCTCAGATAAACCACTTTGATAGTGCTCTACCTGTTCCAGCGGTAATGCGCCCAGAAATGCTGTAGCGAAGCTATAAATCTATAGCTTTGTACGGTTCGAGTACTCCCCACCTGAACGAGACTGCACCTGATATTGAAAAGATGCCAGATATCTGGCGCAGCCCCGTTCATACATGTCGCCCATAATGTACTGATAAAACCCCCTCAAAATTTAAGTGGAGTTGAACATGAAAAAAATGCAATTGCGCCATTTTTACAGGGGTTTAGTTTTTATGTCATTCACTCTTTGGTATAAATGATGTGTTCTCTGTATTCTGCAGATCAATATGATTCCGGTGATACCAAATCTGTAGAGATTTTATGTTTTAGTTTTTAAAAAAAAAATCTTTTTTTGAATTTGCGCAGCAATGCAACCCAAAAAAAACCCAAAAAGTGGCATTTCAGCAAAAATTAAAATATAGAAAAAGTTTTTTTTTTTTTTTTTTTTTACTCTATGGACCTAAGCGAGGGCTCATTTTTTGCGGGCTGAAGTGTCATTTTTATGCGCATAATTTTGCGATAGATTACTTTTTACTCAAATTTTTTGGGGACTTGAAATGATTAAAAAAAACACAGTTTTGGTGTGTGGAATTTTTTTCTTCTATGGTATTCAGAGCACGGTATAAATAAGCAAAAATTTCATGTCCCCAAATAATTGGTATAAAAAAAAGACCAAAAAGTTGTATCTTTCCCAAAATGGCACCAATAAAAACTACACTTAAGCCCACAAAAAACGAGCCCTCACTCAGGTCCATAAGTAGAAGAACCAAAAAGTTATTGGTCACAGAAAATGCCGTGCAGCACAAAGTTACGTAAAAATAATGCTAAAACATATTGAAAACCCTACATATTTAGTATAGCCAGAATCATACCGACCTGCAGAATACAGAGAACACATCAATTATACCGAAGAGTAAGCGCCATAAAAACAAAACCCCCCAAACATTTTGCTTTCTTTTTCACATTCCATCCCAGTTAGGATATTGGGGGGATATAGTCATCCTCAATACACTTGTGACTCACCAAATCTTGGAAACAAAAAAGGATTCATGGCAAGCCAGCATTGCTCATCTGCAGACAGCTGTTTCAGGATTTTGCTCCTGATCAGTACAGAGCAGGGCTTACTGAGTGGTTGGGTGAGAGGCAATGAGTAGCTCACAAAGGGGAATATCTCTCCTTGGAGAGAGGCAGCATGTCTGTGTGTGATATCCCAAAAAATTGGAAGTGAAATGATTAAAAAAAACGCAATTTTGGTGTGTGGAATTTTTTTTTCTATGGTGTTCAGAGCACGGTATAAATAAGCCAAAATTTAATGTCCCCAAATAATTGGTATAAAAAGTGATCAAAGAGCTGCATCAATCCAAAAATGGCACCAATGAAAACTATACTTAAGCCCGCAAAAAAAGAGCCCTCACTCAGGTCCATAAGTGAAAGAACCAAAAAGTTATTGGTCGCAGAAAAAAATGTGCAGCACAAAGTTAGGTAAAAAAAAACGCTAAAACGTAATGAAAACCCTACATATTTAATATTGCTGGAATCAAACCGATCTGCAGAATACAAAGAACACCGTTTACCAAAGAGTAAACGCCATAAAAACAAAACCCCCCAAACATGTCGCTTTGTTTTTCACATTCCAACCCACTTTTTGGGGGATGTAGCCATCCTCAATTCACTTGTGACTCACCAAGTCTTGGAAACTGAAAAGGATTTATGCCAAGCCAGCATCGCTCATCTGCAGACAGCTGTTTCAATGTTTTGCTCCTCATCAGTACAGAGCAGAGCTTACTGATTGGTTGGGTGAGAGGCAATGAATGGCTCAGAAAGGGGAATATCTCTCCTTGGAGAGAGGCAGCATGTCGATGTGTGATATCCCAAAAAGTTGGAATAAAAAATGATCAAAAAGTTTCATCTATTCCAAAATGGGGCCAATAAAAACTATACTTAAGCCTGCAAAAAACGAGCCCTCGCTCAGGTCCAGAGGTGGAAGAACCAAAAAGTTATTGGTCGCAGAAAATGCCGTGCAGCACAAAGTTACGTAAAAATACTGCTAAAACCCTACATATCTAGCATTGCCAGAATCGGACCGACCTGCAGAATACAGAGAACACATCAATTGTACCGAAGAGTAAAAGCAATAAAAAAACAAAAAAAACCTAAACATGCCGCTTTCTTTTTTACATTCCAACCCACTTAGAATTTTGGAGGGATGTAGACATCCTCAATACACTTGTGACTCACCAAATCTTGGAAATGGAAAAGGATTCATGCTGAGCCAGCAACGCTCATCTGCAGACAGCTGTTTCAGGGTTTTGCTCCTCATCAGTACAGAGCAGGGCTTACTGACTGGTTGGGTGAGAGGCAATGAGTGGCTCAGAAAGAGGAATATCTTTCCTTGGGACAGGCAGTGTGTGATTTTCCCAAAAAGTTGGAATAAAAAATGATCAAAAAATTGCATCTATCCCAAAATGGCGCCAATAAAAACTATACTTAAACCCGCAAAAAACGAGACCTCGCTCAGGTCCATAAGTGCAAGAACCAAAAAGTTATTGGTCCCAGAAAATGTTTTGGCGGGATGTAGCCATCTTCAATTCACTTGTGACTCACCAAGTCTTGGAAACTGAAAAGGATTCATGCCAAGCCAGCATTGCTTATCTGCAGACAGCTGTTTCAGGATTTTTCTCCTCCTCAATACAGAGCAGAGCTTACTGATTGGTTGGGTGAGAATTTTAGAATTTTTTAGGGGGTTTCCCTGTATATTCAATGGTACAATAAATACTACATATTATCTTGCAAAAAAACAAGTCCCCATATGACTATATAGATGGAAAAATAAAAAAAAGTTATGGCTCTTGGAAAGCGGGGAGTGCGACGAAAAAATAAAGGCTGGGTTGTTATGGGGTTAAATAAGTTGGGGGTGAATGTTCCTTCTTCTCTAGTTTAGTGCATAGCTCATGTCTCCGGATATAAGAAGAGATGGCGGGTAAGTGGAGGTGTAATCTGCCATACACTTTGATATAAGAGTATATTGATTTTGTTCGGGTCCCTCGCTGATAGTACAGACAGGTCGCTCTTTAGTCCTTGAAGAAGTGGACCGTGCTGGAGCGGTAGATAAAGCGTGATTAATGGGACCCTGCAGAGGTGTATTACTAACAAGGTACCTAGTGTGCCAGCTACAGAGAGGTGCACAAGGGGTTAAAGGGACACTACCATCACATTTTTTTCCCACATATTGAAAAACAATATGCGTCCTTAATATAGATTTTATTTAATTAGGTTGTAGTGTTTTTTATATATAAGTTCCCCCACGTACATTATTCTCCCTGATTTAACTTCTGTGAGCTCTGATAGCAGAGCAGTGATAGGATTGCTGGATGCTCCTTCTTTCTGATTGGCTCTGGTCTGAGAAGTGTAAGTATTATCAGCAATAACCTGTAACAAGGCATTTTACTTCAGCTACTTATCTCTACATTCTACAGTCTCAATACAAATAGTAGGCAATGACATAATGATTGCTCCATTGTTCTCTCCACAGGGGTAGTTAGAATTAGACTAGACTATGAGCAATGCATGAAAGGAAAATAGTTTTTTTTTTCCTGTATTGAGGAGGATTCTTCACACTTCAGGTTATTGCTGAAAAAGGGGAATATCTCTCCTTGTGGAGAGGCACCAGGTAGGTGTGTGAGGATTTAAGATTGCCTTGTGTACCTCCATAGCATTTGCATATAACAAGCCATTATGGGAGAGCTAAATGCTCGCTCTAGTTCCCTCTATTGGATGTAGCCATCTTCAATTCACTTGTGAATCACTGAGGCTTGGAAACTGAAAAGGTTTCATGGCAAGCCATCGTCGCCGATCTGGAGACAGCTGTTTCAGGGTTTTGCTCCTCATCAGTATAGAGCAGAGCTTACTGACTGGCTGGGTGAGAGGCAATGAGTGGCTCAGAAAGGGGAATAATCCTTGTGGAGAAGCACCATGTCGGTGTGTGATATTCTGCTTTCTGAGCCACTCATTGCCTCTCGATCTGCAAGCCAGCAAGCTCTGCTCTGTACTGATGAGGAGCAAAACCCTGAAACAGCTGTCTGCGGATGAGCGATGCTGGCTTGGGATGAATCCTTTACACTATCCAAGACCTGGTGAGTCACAAGTGAATTGAGGATGGCTACATCCAATAGAGGGAACTAAAACATTTAGCTCTCTTCCCATAATGCCTTGTTGTATGCAAATGCTCTGGAGGTACACAAGGCAATCTTAAATCCTCACACACCTACCTGGTGCCTCTCCACAAGGAGAGATATTCCCCTTTCTCAGCAATAACCTGATAAGTGTGAAGAATCCCCCCCTCTTCCCTCCTCAGTGCAGAAGAAGATCTCTATAATCTTTTTTTATGTATTGGGCATAGTCTAGTCTAATCTTAACTATCCCTGTAGAGTGAACAATGAAGCAATCATTATGTCCTTACCTACTATTTGTGTTGACACTGTAGAAGGTAGATATAAGTAGCACCGGAAGTAAAATGAGATTAGTCTGCCCTGCCATTCTAGAGTTCTCTTTCGCAGCTAGAGAAGGACAACATGTCATCTGTAATTGCATAGGACTGCCAAAATAAAAAAAATACCCAAAAAATCTAAAAAAAAAAAGATAAATAGTTTTTCATGAATATTAGTGTTAATAAAAACTCTCCTTTCTAAGCTTGGATTGGTTGCTATGAGCAACTGCACCACATCCTTATAACTCACACCTATATCCCAACTCAGTCGGTCAGATGAATCGTGGTATAGAGGGCACCTATCATTCCCTGGCTCAGGTATGGGCATCTGGTACTGGCCCCCTGTATAATAGTTTATAATTAAACTCTTGGTAGTAACATCTCTGCTGTCTGTGAATGGAAACTTTTTTTGGAATATTTTTTGAAAGGTCTGTTTTATGGGAGTTCCCAGTACAAGGGAGCGCTGTGTTCTCTCCATTCTATTCTATGGGAGTTCCCAGTACAGGGAAGCGCTGTGTTCTCTCCTTTCTGTTCTATGGGAGTTCCCAGTACAGGGAAGCGCTGTGTTCTCTCCTTTCTGTTCTATGGGAGTTCCCAGTACAGGGGAGCGCTGTGTTCTCCATTCTGTTCTATGGGAGTTCCCAGTACAGGGGAGCGCTATGTTCTCTCCATTATCTTCTATGGGAGTTTCCAGTACAGGGGAGCACTGTGTTCTCCATTCTGTTCTATGGGAGTTCCCAGTACAGGGGAGCGCTGTGTTCTCTCCATTCTGTTCTATGGGAGTTCTCAGTACAGGGGAGCGCTGTGTTCTCCATTCTGTTCTATGGGAGTTCCCAGTACAGGGGAGCGCTGTGTTCTCCATTCTGTTCTATGGGAGTTCCCAGTACAGGGGGCGCTTTGTTCTCTCCATTCTGTTCTATGGCAGTTCCCAGTACAAGACAGCGCTGTCTTCTCCATTCTGTTCTATGGGAGTTTCCAGTACAGGGAGCACTTGTTCTCTCCATTCTGTTCGATGGGAGTTCCCAGTAGACAGATCGAAGGCATAAGTACTGTTGGTGGGAACACCCTTTATTCTCATCATTTTCAACAGACCTTGCTATGCTGTCAGGATAGAAACCCTACCATGGGACCTTTTCTTTGATGATCAAACAGACCAGTTTTTTGCCTCCATTCTGTTCTATGGGAGTTCCCAGTACAGGGGAGCACTGTGTTCTCCATTCTGGTCTATGGCAGTTCCCAGTACAAGAGAGCGCTGTGTTCTCCATTCTGTTCTATGGGAGTTCCCAGTACAGGAGAGCGCTGTGTTCTCCATTCTGTTCTATGGGAGTTTCCAGTACAGGAGAGCACTGTGTTCTCCATTCTGTTCGATGGGAGTTCCCAGTAGAACAGAATCGATAGGCCATTAAAGTTTACTGTATGGTGGGAACACCCTTTTAATTCCTCATCATTTTCAACATCTCTGCTTGCTGTCAGTGAATAGAAACCCTACCTGGGACCTTTTCTTTGATGACAAACAGACCAGTTTTTTGCCTGTGACAGAGCAATGCTGGTTGTGGAAGTAATAATAATTGTTAAGGATCGGTAGTAATAATTGCACTGTATAATTCAGCTGTTTCCAACCAATGGAGAATTGGTTGTAAAAATGTAGATGGTGTTTGAGATATTTTTTTTTTAGTCCTTAATGATAAATCGCAATCCTTGAACCAGAAAAAGGAGGAGAAAATAGTGGGGTGGATAGTCCTGTCTATGGTCAACTTTATGGATATTAGGCATGTGCTATTTGGCTGCGGTGTCCTCTAGTGGCGGTAAGATGTAAATGCAGGCAGAAAATGACAACACACAGAGATGTGTTAAATGGGCCCTTGGGTGCTGTCCTGTAAACCACAGCCTGGGTGCACCTGCTGCCTCTGATTACAGCCACACCCGTCTCTTCCTGTCCTGCACGGGTTTGTTCCCAGCTTCAACTCAGTACAGGAGAGGGGTATGTGTTACCTGTTGGCCGGCCTTCGAGAAGGGACATCAGGGAGGTTCACAGATGTCAGGCATTAAAGGGGTTGTCTCGCTACAAAGAATAGCTTTCAAATTGTAGGGAACACAAAATAAAGATATTTTCCAAATATATTGCTTTGTTCCTCTGTTTTCCCTAAGGAGATACAAGTGAATTTATGACCTCTCTGGCTATTTCAGTTCCCTCAGTAACCGACCTGTAAACAATTCTCCCCCTGCTGTTTGTTCTATGAGATAGCAGTGAGTGAGTTATCACACAGGTGGCTGCAGTGTCAGTGCTGCTGGGCAGTAAAAAGCTTGATTTATGTAAAATAAACAGCACTGTAATTAGGGCTTTTGTTTGAGGGATCAGATAAGAAGTCCTGTTAGTAGTTTGAGAAGCTAATCTGATCTAATTAGCAACTGAAAGCACAATGGAGCACTGAGCTGTACAAGCAGGGAGCTTATGCAAATTAGTCAGTCTGAACCAGGAAGTGACAGAGTATTTCATTCATGCATCCTATGAAACTCTGTGGGGAGACAAATCCTTTAAGGCATGGTGTCAAAAGTGTGCCCCAATCCTATATACGCGGCACACCTGAATCACAAGCAGTGCATGTGCCCCCATCATTAAAATTAATACAGACCCCTAAACTAATATAGACCGTACTTGATCATGAGGGAGACTTCCTGAAAAGTGGGAGTCCTCCCGGTGTCCCTGAAGAGTTGGTAAATTTCCCGCTATAGTTGGTTTGCCACTAATCTGGCAGGGACGGTGTTACTGCCAGGGGGCCAGTGCCGGTATTTTACTTGTACTGGCCATGCCTAATACTGGTAACTTAGAATACACTCTTGGGCAGCCTATTAGGGTCTGTTCACATGACTTATTTGGATGTTGATATTTCAGCACCCAAAACAGCATCAAAACCTCGCCTGAAACGCGCTTCTTCAGAAGAGGTTTTTAATGAGGTTTTGGATGAGGTTAATTAATAGCCTGGGCAAAAACCGTGACGAAAAATGCACCAAAAATGCGCCATGCACTATATACACAAGTGCAGCATATATGGCTGAGAAGGGGCCAAACATAGTCACAAGTTTTAGCCTAAGCCTATATGGCAGCTAAACCACTTTATACATCTGAGGACTTTCTTACTGGCTGTGGGTTGCTCTGTAAATAGTGGTGGTGTCAGGGTAAAGCAGCATGAGACGCTGTCCTGACATCATCTGGTGCAGAGGGACCACATTGTAGGAAGCTGATTGATGTGGTGTCACCCACCTTGGATGCTGGTTAGGAGATCCAATGTCCAGTAAAGCTGAAGGATACCACATCCCTTGTCAGCTTTCCTGATAAGATGTGACAAGGGGGTGTAGCGTTGTACAAAAGAGGGCATGTCATGCAAAAGAGGGGGTGTGGCCCACTCAAACCATCAAGGCGGCAAGCTGCAATTCAAAATCTCCCAGAAGGCCACTTCCAAAAGTTGGCAAGTGTGATATAGACCCAGAGCCCATCAATATTGACCCCAGACCTGTAAGCAGATATAGTCCAAAATAAAAATACTGACCCCAGACCAGAACGTCTGAACTAATACAGAGCCCCTGAACCAATACAGGACCAGAATCCATAAATACAGACCCCAGACCAGGACCCCTGAACTAATACAGGGCCAGAGCCCCTAAATACAGACCCCAGACCAGAACTCCTGAACTAATACAGGGCCAGAGCCCCTAAATAGAGACCCCAGACCAGAACCCCTGAACTAATACAGGGCCAGAGCCCCTAAATAGAGACCCCAGACCAGAACCCCTGAACTAATACAGGGCTAGAGCCCTAAATACAGACCCCAGACCAGGACCCCTGAACTAATACTGGGCTAGAGCTCCTAAATACAGACCCCAGACCAGGAACCCTGAACTAATACAGGGCTAGAGCTCCTAAATACAGACCCCAGACCAGAACCCCTGAACTAATACAGGTCCAGAAACCCTAAACTAATACAGGTCCAGAGCCCCTAAAGACTTGCCCCAGACCAGAACCCCTGAACTGATACAGGGCTAGAGCCCCTAAATACAGACCCCAGACCAGAACCCATGAACTAATACAGGTCCAGAGCCCCTAAATACTGACCCCAGAGCAGCACTCCTGAACTAATACAGGTCCAGAGCCCCTAAATACTGACCCCCAGACCAGGACCCCTGGACTAATACAGGTCCAGAGCCCCTAAATACAGACCCCAGACCAGACACCAGTAACTAATACAGGTCCAGAGCCCCTAAATACAGACCCCAGAGCAGAACTCCTGAACTAATACAGGTCCAGAGCCCCTAAATACTGACCCCAGAGCAGAACACCTGAACTAATACAGGGCCAGAGCCCCTAAATACAGACCCCAGACCAGACCCCCTGATCTAATACAGGTCCAGAGCCCCTAAATACTGACCCCAGACCAAACTCCTGAACCAATACAGGCCAGAGCCCCTAAATACAGACCCCAGACCAGAACCCTGAACTAATACCGGGCCAGAGCCCCAAAATACAGACCCCAGACCAAAACCCCTGAACTAAAAAAGGGAAAAGCCCCTAAATACGACCCCAGACCAAACCCCTGAACTAATACAGGCCAACCCCTAAATAGAGCCCCCAACCAGAACCCCTGAAAATAAACAGGGCCAACCCCCCTAAAAAAAAACCCCAAAAACCCAAACCCCTAACTAAACAGGGCCAAGTCCCTAAATAAAAATCTCAAACGAGACCCCTAAGTAAACCAAGCCCCCCCTACCCCTTGGGTTTGCCCCAAAAGGGTTTTTTTGGGATGCGTTTTGGTGGGGACCTCCCCTTTCAAAACATTGTCATAACGACTAAAAAAAACGCTCCAGTTCTTTTTCCTTGACAAATTTTAAAAAACGTTTTGTCCCATAAATGGGGGTTTTTTTTTGCTCCCCCGTCAATTTTTGTGTTTTTTCATCGTAAAATACAGGAAACAATGGAGAACTTCAAAACAGCGTCCAAAACACCTCACAAAAAGTGCGCAGCTTCTGGTGCATCTTGGATGCGGGACCGCGGGCAAAAACCGCCCAGGCACAAAATTTGAATGTCAGGATAGAAACCATGTTGTTAAAACAGCGTAAAAAAAAAATGCGGCTCAAAAAACATCAAAAATTGGTCTGAAAACTGCTGCATATGGGGCAATACGAGACGGGTATTTGACAAAATAATCTGGAAAATAAGCATCCAAATCAGCCATGTGAACACAGCCGTACACAAATCAGACCTGACTCAATCCAGACAAAACCTCAGGATGCTCCCATGCAGGACCGCGACGATGCAAGGCAAGGGGGCACCCTTTGGGCGCCACCCAGGGGTCGTAGGCTTTTTAAAATTTGGGTTTGACCCCAAAAAAACCCCCGTGCCCCGAGTCCCTGGGGTCCAGGCCTCTCCTGGGGGCCGAGCACCGACTGGGTCTTCAGCTGCATTCTCCGCTGGGCGCACCACAGAGGGCTCTGCGGGCAAGAGCAGCGCTCCCTTCCCGCAACAGTGTCGGACCCCGCAGGGGCCACACCCGAGGCTGCCGGCCCCCACAGCGCTGAGACCCGCCGCGCCCCGGCGCCCCAGCCCCACGTCCGAGATGTGATGTCACGGACGCTGCCTTCCTCGACGCCCCCGCGTCATAGGCCGTGCGCCCGATACTGCCGAGGGGCGGCCCGGGAAGAGACAGACGCACCGGGCCGGGGGCAAGGGAGTATTAAATTTTTTATTTTTTTAGCGTTTTCCCCCCATCCCCATAACTGCCTGGCCCCTATAATGCCTGCCTTGGGCCCCCCTAAAACCCGCCGGCCCCTAAAGCCTGCCTGGCCCCCAAATCCCTGCCTGGCCCCATAATGCCGCCTTGGCCCCCATAAAGCCCCTGTGGCCCCCATATCCCTCCTTTTCTCCATAAAGCCTGCCCCTTGCCCCCAAAAGCGCCTGTGGCCCCCCTACCCTTTTCTGTGGCCCAAATGCCTGCCTGTGACCCCCATATTCTGCCCTTGCCCCCATATCCCTGTCTGGCCCCCAAAAAGCCTGTGCCCCTATAAAATGCCTGGGCCCCCCCAAAGCTCCTGTCCCTTTTTTACCCCCTTTCCCCCCCCAAACGCCTTGGGACCCATTTTCTGCCTGGCCCCCATAACCGCCCGTGGCCCCCCCATACCCCGCCTTGCCCCTATAAACCTCCTTTGCCCCAAAACCCCGCCCGTCCCCCATATACCTGCCTGGGCCCCCATATACCTGCCTGGGCCCCCAATACCCCTGTGGGCCCCCTAACTGCCTCAGGCCCCCAAAAACGCCTCAGTGGCCCATAAACCTGCCTGTGGCCCCCTATCGCCTGTGCCCCCTATATACGCCTTTTGGCCCCAAATACCTGCCGTGGCCCCCCAAACGCCCAGTCCCCCAATACACCTTTTGGGCCCCCAAAATACCCAATTACTCAAAAACCTCCTTTGGCCCCATAACCCTGGCCCCCCCATCCTGCCTGTGGCCCCTAATACGCCTCATGGCCCCTATATCCGCCCCCGTGCCCCTAAAACCTGCCTTTTGCCCCCATAACCTCCTTGGCCCCATATACCTGCCTGTGGGGCCCCTAATCTCCTGTGCCCCAATACGCTTTAGTGCCCCTAATACCTAACTGAGGGACTGCCCTTACCTAAAATTAAGGGTTTCAAAAATAGGATTCTAAGATATTTGTTCCAAACCCAGGGACAGAAATTTCCGGGGCAAATCAGCTGAAGGGGTAACCGGGTGGAGAAAAAAAGGAAAGTGAACACGCGACAGAAAAAAAACTCCCGGGGAGTTTCAAAAAGTAACTGCAGTGTAAATCACTTATATTTCGCGACGCTACATCAACTATTTCTACATATCTGGTCACGTAGGGGTAAAAAATTCTTCAAGCCCGTGTACAGCTGAGTCACATGTGGGGGCCGTTCGGGGCAGGTCGCAGAAATTTTTTTGAGCCTTAAGTATAATATTTTTGGGGGCTTGGTTTTTGAGGTTTTTGTAAAATCACTTTTCTGGAATTTTCTCCATGTATCGGGGATGTTTTGGGACTGTTTTTTTTGGGGATTGTCATTTTAAGGTGAGAAGTTTCTGAAAAGAAAATTTTGAAAATTTGGTGTTTTTAAACTGTACATGCCCGGTTTGAGGAGGGGAGGGGAAATCTTTTTGGGATTTTCGGGAAAATAAGGGGGACGGAACATAAGTTTTTTCTCTGTAAAAAAAAACCCGGGCTTTTCCAAAAATGGGGCAAAAAACCCCAAAGGGGCCCCGACCCCCGGGATTTTTTAGGACTCTAGCAACGCCCCGGCCGCCACCCTCTCCCCGGGCATGTGGGGGGCGCTGCGCGCCCCGCCAATAACTTTTAATTTGCCCCCCCCGGCCACCCGGGTTCTCTGACAGACACAGTCAGACTAATGGGAATTATTTTAAGCCGGCGCAGCTAATAAAGGGGCCGCCCCCCGGCGCCTGCGGCCCTTGACAGACACACAAACTGAATAACAGTGAACGGGTTTCCGCCTGCCTGGCACACGCGTCAGTTTAACCCGGGGGGGCCCGCGGGGTTTCTGCCCCTCGGTTTTCCCCACCATCCCTCCCTTCGCTCCCGGGGGCCACCCAACGCCCCCCCTTTCCTTTTCCCCGTTTTCCCTTCAGCAAATGCCCCAAAAAAGAACCCCCCGCCACGCACTCCCGTTTTCCTCTCTCCCCCCAAAATAGCAACCAATCAAGCCTTAGTGACCAATCAGTAGCCATGGGCGCCCCAAATCAAGACCCCCAATAACAAACCAATCAAGAGCCCAAAGCGACCAATCAGAGCCCATGGAACCCAAAAATCGGCTCATAGCACCCCAACCAACCCCAAAACCCAACCAATAAAGGGCTCATAGTAACCAATCAGACCCTCATAGCAACCAATCAGAGCCCTTTGCGCCCAAAATCAGAGCTAAATAGAAATCAAGCTCAAAAAAACCCAACGGGAGCTCATAGTAACCAATCAGACCCTCATATTGCCCAAATCAAAACCCCAAAACCCCAAATCAACCCCAAAAAGCGACCAACAGAGCCCATATAACCAATCAAACTCATAAAACCAAACCCCAGAGCTCATAAAACCAATCAAGCCATAGAAACCCAAATCAAAAAGCTCATAGAAACCCAAAATCAAAAACCAAAAGCGACCAATCAGGGGCCCCAAAGAAACCCAAACAAAAAGCTCATACGCCCCAATCAAAGACATAAAAACCAATAAAGAGACCAAGCAAACCAATCAGAGCCATGAAAACCAATCAAGCTCATCCCCCAAATTTCAAGCCCATACAACCAATCAAAGCTCATAGTAACCAATCAGAGCCCCATAGCGACCAATCAAGAGCCCAAAGCAACCAATCAAGCCCCATAGAAACCAATCGAGACCATAGCGCCCAAAACGGGAGCTAAATAGCAATCAAGCTCAAAAACCAACCAATCAGAGCTCAAAGAAAACCAATCAGAGCTCATAGCGACCAATCAACCCCAAATAGAAACCCAATCAGAAGCTCATTCACCAATCAAGTACAAAAAACCAAATTCAGAGACCAAAAGCGACCAATCAAGCACATAGAAAACCAAAATCGGGACCATAGCGCCCAAATCGACCCATACAACCAACAAGCTAAAGCGACCAAATCGGGAGACATAAAAACCCCAATCAGAACCAAAGGCCCCAATCAGAGCTCATAGCAATCAGACTAAATAAAAACCCAATCAAAAGCTCAAGAAACCAACCAGAGCTCATGGGCGCCCCAATCGGGCCCCAAAAGAAACCCAATAAAGGCTCAAAAACGCCCCCCGCCCATAGAAACCAATCAGAGCTCAACTTTTATATAAAATTGTCCCCACTCGAGGCCGACGGCCTTTTACTTGGGTCATTAAAGATGATCCCCTCCCCCTAGGGGACACAGGGTCACCCCATGAAGGGTTTTTTCACATTAAACCCTCCTTCCAAAAGGGAAACGGGAAAGACCAAAGGGAGTGCGAATCCCACCCCCCCTCGCCCCCCCAACTCTGAAGGCGGGGGGGGAGAGATCTGTTTCCCCCCGCCCCGGGTTGAAACAGAACTTTTGCCACCCAGTAAAACCGGCCCCCAAAATTCCTCGTTAGGTATAACCTGGGACCGTTAATGCCCTAACAAGTCCCAAATCAACCCGGGTTTACTGATAATTAGAGCCCCGAAAAAAACGGAAAACCGTGAATCAGGATCAAGGAAAACAGAGCCGCTCAGGATTAATTTAAAAGATTAATCGCCTTTTGAGCGAACTAGAAAAAACAATACATACAAAAGGGGGGGAAACTATACAGATTTGGTCAGAGGTAAAAACGAAAAGGGGTTACAGACAAAAGGCAGCAAAACCCTAAGCACCCCTTTCCCCTTCTGCTAAATTCCTGCCCAAACCCCTTTTACCATCCCCCTATTACCAAAAAAAACCCCGGGAGCCCTTTGGTTTGGGATAAAATGGCCAAAAAAAAGCCTTTTAAAATAAACAAACAATTATTAACAATGCCCAAAAATTTCGAATGATATCCCCAAAAATACCTTTCCCCCCGAACCCCATTACCCAAAAAAATTTGGGCGGGGTCCCTTGGAACCCAAAATAAAAAACCGTACCAACCTTTTGGCAAAAACCCCCCTTTTTTTCTACCACATCCCTTTACCCCCAGCCTCCCCCCCCCGGGGCTTCAGGGAAACCAAAAGCCACATCAGGGCGGCCTAAAATCCTTCCCCTGCCCCCAAAAGGCCCCGTTGCCCCGGGGAACCCCAAACCCTCGCCGGGGGCCCGGCCCCATCCCCCCAATTTTGGGGAGCCAAGCGAGCCTATTTTCCCCCAACAATTTTCACCGACCCAAAAACCCCCAACCCGCCAACTAGCGCCCAAAGAAAACCTCATTGCGCGACCCCCCCCCAACACCCCCCAAACATTAAAGCCCTTTCCCGAATACCCAACACCAAAAGATCCATACCCACGGTTTTTTCAATGAACCCCACCCACTCCGCCAAAAATTTTCCATCCCCCAACCCAACCTTTATGCCAATTAAAAACCCACCCATTCCGCCACAAAGGGACGCCACTCCCCTATTTCCCCTTAACCCGGGTCCCCTTTTGCCCCCTTTGCCTTAACCAGCATGCCTCCAAGCAAACCCTGTGAACTAAAACAACCAAAAGGGAAACCCAAAAAAAAACCCAGGGTAAATCCCCCCAACCCCTCAAAAAAATCGTAACCCATTCCCTTATCAATTTCCCCTTTTGGGGCGTAGGCCCAAATCATTGCCGCCCCCGGGAAAACACACACATTCTGGGTTCAGTCCCCGGGAAAAAAATTTTGCAAAAATTTCCCCAGGGGGCCCGGGCGGGCTCCAGCGGAGGCCCGGCTTTCCGATCCACACCCACCACCGTTTCCCCTTTTCGGAAATGCCAAACTGTCGCCCACGGGCTCAAAGGGTGCTGCTCTTTCCACTCCCCAGTGGACAAAGGAATGGCCGAATATCTAGACCATTCACTGCCCTAAATTAACAGATACACCAACAACAACCACCAATCGGACGAAACAAACAAACACAAATATAAAGAGAAAAAGATGAAGAATAACAAATATCTCCGACTTCACCCCCTCCCCCCAGCAAACCCCAAACCTGGGAAACCCCCTTATGGCGGGCTCAAAAAGCCAATGGGCGAATAAAACAGTTGTTTTTGTAACGAGCCGACTCCCATCTCCCTATCTTCTTAACTGCGTCGGACTTTAACCCCCAACTAGCCGCTTCTGTAGCGGCACCAATTCTAAATTTAATTGGGGAAGCAAACAAAGCTGGGCCCCCAACCCCAATTTTTTCCCCCAAACAAGGGCGAAAGACCGCTGTAAACTGGAACCGGGAAAAAAAACTGCCATCCGCATTAACCAGAAAGGGGCCGGACCCCCAACACATATCCGCCGGTAATCCCTAAAGCAACGAACCAGGCACATCTCAAACCCTTCGACTTCCCATAAATGCAAATCTTTTCCCCTGCCCAGCTTATCTGTTTTTTGACCGCCCTTTAAATATAAATAACCAAAACCACCTGCTTGGCATTAAACCCCTCCTCCGTCCTCAAACCACCCAGAACGTCCCTACTGGGATATACCAATTCTCCTACCCTCAATGCACCAAAAAACGCTAACGAGAAAGCCAGGCGAAACAACACCACCTCAAATTCCGATCTACATATCCCCCCCAATGTGCTCCCCAACCGTTCCAATAGAGGAAAAAAGACCGGACGTCGATTGTCCGCTGTCGCCACCCCCCGCCGATAGACCTTCAACGCTTGGACAACCCCAAAATCCTTAGTCACGTCCCCCATTCCCCTTGCTTTAAAACCAAAAGCTAAACCTGCCATGAAACGCGAAACCCTCGAAACCGACCACCCCTCATTGGCGGCATGCCCAATAAAACTAAAGAGAGCTGCCGCCCTATCCCCTTCCGTGTCCAAAGGGCCCAGCCCCGACAACCACTGTTCCCACAGCGCCCATGACCTGGAATAGGAATCCCAAGTCCCTTTGGTTAGCGAAGACCTGAACAATTGCTGGGCAGTATAGAAACCAAGGTCCACATTTTCTCGGGGCAGTCCACCCCCTCTGCTGCTGTCTCCGGCGCCAGCTCCCGAAAGCGCTCCCACTGCGAACGAGACAAGGCGTCAGCTGTGTCGTTATTTACACCCGGTACATGATGCACCACCACCCACACGTTCAACGACAAACATCGAAGAACCAAATGGCACAATAAACCAAGAACCGGGGAAGAAGACGCCGGCAATGAGTTAATGGCCTGAACCACCCCCATGTTGTCGCAATTGAAACAAACCTTCTTATTAGCAAAACGTTCTACCCAAATCTTCACTGCCAAGACTATCGGAAACAGTTCTAACAACGCCAGATTTCTAACCAGACCTGCCTCTACCCAGGTTGCTGGCCACCGCCCCACGCACCAATCCCCCTGACAAAAAGCCCCAAAGCCTACACTCCCCGCGGCATCCGTAAAGACCTCCATGTCCGCATTGCTCACCGCCCTGTCCAGAATGATAGAACGGCCATTATACTGCGCAAAAAAGGAAACCCACACCCTCAAATCCTCCTTCATCCCGGCCGAAACCCGCAGGAAATGATGAGGCGCCTTCACCCCCGCCGTTTCCTGCGTCATCCGCCGTGAAAAAACCCTCCCCATTGGCATTATCCTACAGTCAAAGTTAAGCTTGCCCAGCAGGGACTGCAACTCCCGCAGCGTCGCTTTCTTACATGCCAACAAATGCCCAATTTCCATCCCCATGTCCCGAAGCTTGTCCTCTGGTAGGCAACACTCCATAGCAACCAAATCAATCCTAATCCCCAAAAAATTAATCACGGTGGTCGGACCCTCTGTCTTATCCGGCGCCAGCAGGACCCCAAAATGGCCCGCAACCCACTGCATTGATGCCAACAGCGACCCGCATACCTCTGAGTCTGCTGGGCCAATGCACAGGAAATCATCCAAATAATGGATGACGGATGACAAACCGGAGACGTCCTGTACCACCCATTCCAAAAAGGAACTGAAAGCTTCAAAGTAGAAGCAGGAGATTGAACACCCCATCGGTAAACACCGATCAACAAAATACTCCCCATCCCAATAACAACAAGACAACCTTGCCCTATCCGGTTGCACTGGCAACAGCCGAAAAGGGGATTCAATGTCCGTCTTGGCCCTGAGCGCCCCTCGGCCGTACACCCTCAGCCAACGAAGTGCTGCATCAAACGATGTATAGACCCCAAACGAGTTTTGGGTTATAACCTTATCACCACAATCCCCTAGGAAATGATAAGTGATGGATTAATCGGTATTTATTTGGTTCCTTTTTGGGAACCACCCCTAACGGGGAAACTACTAAATTGCGCACCGGCAAGGACCTAAAGGGGCCCGCCATTCTGCCCAACGACACTTCCTTTGCTAACTTTTCTGTTACTACACCCGGATGCAGGCGAGCTGATTTTTTGTCGCAAAGGGGACCTTATGTTAGGTCGAATTTTAAACCCTCCCCCAAAAACCCCCCTCACAAACGGGCCCCCTCCCCATCCGGGTACCTTTTTAGATAAAGGGTCCTCCGCTAGGGTCATGGAGTCACCCCCTTGCTGAAAACCCGAGCCCCTCCCTTGTCCCTTTCGCAAACACCGTGAAGCTCCGTGGGAAGCTGAACTGCACACTGAGCAGACATGTTTAAATCTGCAGCTCGTCCCGAACCTACATTGATTCATGAAATTTCCAGCGACAACCGGGGCCTTGAAATCCTTTGGGAGCCCCCCCCCCCCCCCCCCCCCCCCCCCAAAACCCGCAACCCGGCCCCCCCTGCTGTCGGGGGCCCGGGTCCTCCCTGAAAAGGGCTGTCCATACTGCATAGGGGCCATGCCCGGCCCTTATAAAACCATATCTTTTTGGGCCGGGGTTGCGGCCTTCCGCTTTTGCTGACGAAATTGTTCATATAGCGGGGCCAGGCCTGCCCCCCCTTAACCCCCGCGCCTTGCTATGATCCAAATAACAGAAAACGCGGAGCAATTCTCCGGGGCTTTTTCCCAATGGGCGCTCGCCAGTATAGCGAACGCCTCATCCAGTTTCGGAATGTCTGCGGTATTAACCGCCACCTCCTCTTCTCCTCCTCCTCCTTCTTGCTTTCATCTCGTTTCCCTTTAGGCAAATTGAATTTTTCAACAGGCAGTAAAGAAAAAATCTCGACGTATTCGTCCTGCCAGATTTTTTCCCTCACCTCTTTTTTAAAATGAGCGCCCAACGGTCCCTCAAAACATACATAGACCTCCCCTCTTGCCCTGTCATCCAAGCGAACCCTATCTACCGTGTCCTGCTCCGTCTGTACTGACACCGCAACTCCAGCTCCCCCCCCCCCTTGAACCTTCCCTCAATGCCAACTCCTCCACCCCCAGTGGAGCGGGCAGCAAACCGCCAGACATTACTCCAGACGCACCCCAAGCTGATAATGGGGACGCCTGTCCTGTCGAACTCGGAAACCGCGCCAAAAACTCTCGCAAGCTACTCGCCAAATCCTGCCACGCCGGAACCCCCTCCCCCGTCGGAACTAGACCTGATGCCGACCCTTGGGAAGCCTGCCCCGACGGTGACAAACAAGACATGGAACAGAACTTACCAGGCTGCACGGGAGCTGTGATCCCGCCAGCCGCACTGCCCGATCCCTGAAGATTGTCGCCTCGTCCTCTGTAGCCTCCATCTCCGTCCCTCCGTCTGGCCTCCGACCACTGATGATCCTGTACCACATGGACCTCCGACCACAGCCTCCGACCGGTGTCCCCCGCAGCAGGACCCCCAGGTGGGCCCTCCGAAAGAAACTCAGGCTCCAGCCCGCTGGGGCTGGCCGTCTGCGATCCTCCCCGATGTCGCCTCAACTGTGCCAGCCCGGCCTCCGCATTATCACCGGTTCTCTGTCACTCCCTGGCGGGCCCCCCGACCGGTACATCGCCAGGGGAACCCGCCGCTGCTGATGGATAGCTGCATTCAGGAACCCCAGCCTGCGCCACCCCCAGACCAGGATGGCGCCTGCTGTGCTCCGTCGGGCCCCTCCGCCTAGGTAGACTCCTCCCAGGGCGAACAGCGTGCGACCGCCCACAAGAGCGCGCCGTCCGCCCCGGACGGTCCCGGAGGGGCTCATGCGCCATGCTCGGGCCCGGGGGGTCGCCTCCGGGCTCTGGCGCTCTGGAGGGCGAGTCCGGCGCCTTGAGGAAACAGCAGGCTCAGGAGGAGTAGCAATAGCCGGCCCTACCACTTCTACCACTGATCCCCCAGAGGGCCCAGTGACTCCCCCTCCCCCCAGCGCACTCCGCACCTGCTGCTGAAGCCATTCGGGACCGCGCTCCCCTGCTGCTCTTCTCAGACTGGCCAGCATCTCCTCAATGCCGTCCGCCATCTTAAAACGCTCTCCAACCCTGTAATGGCTGTGCCCCCCATGTCCGGCCCCGGACTAGATGTGTCTACTTGCAAGGTTGGCCTTGTGCTGGCATACAAAGGGGTGAATACAGCCTGCTGATGCTGGACGCTCAGGTACGCTCAGCGTAACCCCCTCCCAATGGAGACGACCCTGGGCCCAGTTGGAACATCCCACTTCACACCCCTATCGCACCCTGTCACACACCTGGGACGGTCTATATGCTCCTCACTTCCAAGGCCATACTGTTCCTGGCTTCGGACATGAAACGGATCATATCCTGGCAGGGGAAATTTGGGGCCCGAACGAGCCCAATTGATCATCAGAACTGGATGAGCCTAAGCTACGACTGGGTACAAAACACGGGGTCACTGCTCTGCTCCGGCTACCCATTGTTCATTTCTCCCTGCCCGCCTGTGCTACAAACGCGGGAGTGACAACTATGCGTGTGGGAGGCTTCATATTTGAAAACTTGAAACTGGGGTGTGCCTGGGATGCACAGTTATTCCATAATTCCTTATGAAACTTCGGCACCGCTGTGACTGGTCCATCCCCTTTGGTTCTTTGTATCCCGGAGCACATCTGTACCCTTGCCCTGGCCAGCTACTAACAAAATTACTGAGGATTCTTTTGAGGCTTAGACTTCCTGCTGGGGTATTCTCCTATCTGGATTGGGAGCAGTCAGACCTTGCATCTACATTGGGGACATGTGCCTTTTGCGCATTGATGGCTTCCTCAGGGACACGTGTGCAGCCATGGAGGAACTTGGGTGACGTTCTGCATTAACTGAGGGATTTTGAAGTGGGGTGGGGTGATTTTTGTCATTTTCCTCACAGTTGCTATGAGCTCTGATTGGTCACTATGGGCAACAAGGACAGTCTTACTGCTAGACAGTTTTCATAGGCTCAATATTTTTGGGGAGAGCTGGGGTTGGGAAGCTTTCTGATCCTCAGATCACACGAGCTATCATAGGCATTGGCACTGCACTGTTAGCCTGTGGCTGTCAGGGAATGCTGGGAGTTGTAGTCCTGCAGTGCAGGTTGCAGACCAGGGGTCTAGACATATGTGTGCCCGCTCCTCGTCGTGTGGGTTCGTCAGATGGTTGAGTCATCCCTTTGATATGAATGTTGCCCTTTGAAGCAGCAGCGAGCGGCGAGGCTGTGTGACTGGAGGAGAAGGCTGACATTTCCCACATCAGAACGAGTCTTCGTAGCTGCGTTCACGCTCGGCTTCACATCTTGTCTGCGGCGCGGTCGCGGGGACTGGACTTTGATTTGCTTTTCATCACATTGAAATGATTTTCTGCAGCTTCCAACAGAAATAAAACATTCCCAGAAGGTGATTCCTTAAAGGAGAATCGCCGGAGGAAGTGCATTATATGACTATTACATGACGGTGCAGGTGTAGTGTAAGGGATGACAGCGGTGGACAGCTGACGGCCGGGCTTCTGGCAGCGCTAACACTGAGACAGGGTACTCCTGGCAGCTCCTGGGCAATCACCTTAGGAAGACACCGTGGAGGCTGCACAAGTGTTTCAGGGGTATCACTGTGCACAGGGTATGCTACAAAAATACTCCAACTGGTCAGTCCTACTACTACTGTACCAATACTAATACTACTATCACCACAGCATCTACTACTGCACCAATACTAATACTACTATCACCACAGCATCTACTACTGCACTAATACTAATACTACTATCACCACAGCATCTACTACTGCACCAATACTAATACTACTATCACCACAGCATCTACTACTGCACTAATACTAATACTACTATCACCACAGCATCTACTACTGCACTAATACTACTATCACCACAGCATCTACTACTGCACCAATACTAATACTACTATCACCACAGCATCTACTACTGCACCAATACTAATACTACTATCACCACAGCATCTATTCCTATACCAATAATACAATACTAATATTACTGTCACCTCAGCATCTATTACTGCACCAATACTAATACTACTGTCACCAAAACATCTATTACTGCACCAATACTATGATACTAATACTACTGTCACCACAACATCTATTATTGCACCCATACTATGATACTAATACTACAGTCACCACATCATCTATTCCTGCACCAGTACTATGATACTAATACTGCTGTCACCATAGCATCTACTACTGCACCAATACTAATACTACTGTCACCACAACATCTACTACTGCACCAATACTAATACTACTATCACCACCACAGCATCTACTACTGCACCAATACTAATACTACTTTCACCTCAGCATCTACTACTGCACCAATACTAATACTACTATCACCTCAGCATCTATTACTGCACCAATACTACAATACTAATACTACTGTCACCAAAACATCTATTACTGCACCAATACTATGATACTAATACTACAGTCACCACATCATCTATTCCTGCACCAATGCTACAATACTAATACTACTGTCACCACAACATCTATTCCTGCACCAGTACTATGATACTAATACTACTGTCACCACATCATCTATTACTGCACCAATGCTACAATACTAATACTACTGTTACCACATCACCTGTTAATACAATAATACTACAATACTGATTCTACGATACAGCGTTTTCCTGTTCTGTCATCTCACGAAGCAATAGCCGGAGTCACGTACTTATAACCTGGAGGTTAATTGGCCCAGAGCTGAGGTGAGTTATGAAGTGTGGGCCCCAGAGGAGACTCCGGCTTCACCAGAAGGTCACGTGGATGAACCTGTTGACGAATGGCTCCATAGAGTACATCTGCTCATTAGAGACTAGACAGCTTATCATTGAAGCTAAGCTACACGTTGTCAAGCAAGAGAGTCCGTTTCGGTACTGCGAGCTAACAGAGGTGGGAGAAGCACTTCACACAGAACCTCTATACCACGTTACTGGTCTCCAGGGGAATCCAATGTCCATCAATCAATGAGATCTTATTCGTGCTCCCAAGGGAATCTCGAGGCAATACGACTAATGCCAACAATAGCAGGTCAGTGGCCATTCTGGGCTGAGTGTCCTGCCCTCTGGACGCTGAAGGTCGGTGATGGTGCCAACAAGGAAAACTGGCTTCTGGTAACCAACCTCTGAAGCTATATTGTACCATCTGGTTTACAAATCTGGTTTACAAATCCATGGGCCAGGAAGTTTTGTCTTAGGAGTCTACTGCAGGTGTAATTCCTTGCACAGTGAAATAAGTTTCACATACGGCTACATCACTGTTGTTATTATTATTATTATCATATATATTTTATAGCGCCATTGATTCCAGGGCGCTGTACATTCAAGGGGAGTTACATACATAACAAATGTTGAACAAGAACAATAGTGACGATAAACAACAACTGATACAGAGGGGAAAGAGGACCCTGCCCTCGAAGGCTTACAATCTACAAGGACGGAGGAGAGAGACAGAAGTTTTGGGGCGGACATGTTTGTGGGGCGGATGGTGGTGGGGTTATTGTAGGTTATAAGCAATCCTGAAGAGATGGGTTTTCAGGTTGCTTTTGAACCTGGTGAAGGTAGGGGAGAGTCTGATGTGTTGGGGCAGTGAGTTCCAGAACGTGGGGGAAGCACGGGAGAAGTCTTGGAGACGGTTGTGTGATGAGCTAATGAGAGGTGAGCGGAGAAGAAGGTCCTGTGAGGAGCTGTGGTTGCGTGAGTGGAGGTATCTGGAGATTAAGGCAGAGATGTATGGAGAGCCTTGTAGGTCATGGCTAGTAACTTGAACTGCATTCGCTGGGCAATGGGAAGCCAGTGAAAGGAATGGCAGAGGGGAGAGGCAGAGGAGTAGCGAGGAGAGAGGTGGATAAGACGGGCAGCAGAGTTCAGGATGGTTTGAAGGGGAGCGAGGGTGCTAGCTGGGAGGCCACAGAGAAGGATGTTGCAGTAGTCTAGGCGAGAGATGACAAGGGCATGGACGAGCATTTTTGTATGATCAGGGTTGAGGAATGAGCGGATGCGAGAGATAATTTTCAGGTGGAGGCGGCAGCAGAAGGGAGGGTTTGGATATGTGGTTTGAAAGACAGAGAGGAGACAAAGGTTATCCTAAGGCAGTGGACTTGCGGGACAGGTGAGAGTGTAGCCATTGACAGTGATAGAGAGATCAGGTGGAGGGATGGAGTGGGACGGTGGGAAGATGATGAATTCAGTTTTCTCCACATTTAGGGCCACATGTATGAAACTGTTTAGGTCTAAAACGCATTCTTTTGCCCACAGTAACCTATGGGCAAAAAAGTTAGTTTTAGACCAAAACAGGTTCATACATTTGGCCATTAGTTTTAGGAGGCGGGAGGAGAAGGAGGAGGATATGGACGATAGACAGCCTGAGATCTGGGAGAGAAGAGAGTTAATTTCAGGACTGGAGATGTAAAGTTGGGTGTCGTCCACATACAGGTGGTATTGAAAGTCATGTGAAGCTATGAGCTGTTCCCTGTAAACGAATGCTAGAACGGAGGCAATTATGTGGCTCACTCAAAAAGTCGGCCAAATGGATAGACAACCGCTCTACTCTCCAAGAAGTGCCGACCTGATTTCTAGCAGTACTTCAGTGGAATTCCTGACAAGTGGAATAAGTCTCCCAAGGGGTAACAATCTCTGTTCCTGAAATGAGTGCCAGCATAGAGGCAAGTCAATGGTTTTAAGGCTTGTTGGCATCTCCAAACAACAGAAGATCCTTCACACCATTGATCTTGGTCTATCTGACTACAGATGCATCCCTCAAGGGCCCATCTAGAAGTCCATGGTTCAAGCCCTCTAGTTGAGGACTGTCTTCCAATGTACAGGAGCTCCAGGTGGTAAGTTTGTGCTTCTTATTTCTGCCAGTCTGCTAGGAAGGTCTGTAAACGTCTGTGCGGACAACACAACAGCAGCGGATTACAGATCCCTTATTGTTATATAAGGAGATTATCAGATCTTCTCCTGCATCTCCTCATACATGTCCCAGGAGGTCTAAACATCTTGGCAGATGAGCTGGGCAGAGGCATTACCATACTGGACGAGTGATCTTTCAATCAAGACATCTTTGCCCAAAAGCAGCGAACTCCAGTAGAAGACGTTAGTGGCAACAAGCAAAACGCCAAGGTACCAGGGTTCTACCTTGCTGAACCACCGCTGGTGGGTGCCATGTCCTTGAAATGGGATTTCCAGCTGGCTTACATCTTTCCTCCTTTTGCCATGGTCCAAAGAGTCTTGTAGAAAGCAACCCTGGATCAAGTAGATATTGAGGATAAGGATGAATTACTGGGTTCTCTCAATAGGGCACTACCTGGGGTCACAGAGCAGCCAGAAGTGACCAAATCTGAAGAGTCTCAAGTTTTCAACATGGAAGTTGACAGGACGCTTTTAACATTCCCAGATTTGGAATCTGAATCTTCAGTGCAAAGTTATGTTACCATACAAGTCTGCTTAAATGTTGGGTCCCCTGCACAAATGGGTGTGATGGTGCATCATAGAGTGCTAATCTACAGCTCACTGATGCACAAATGGGTGTGACCGTGCATCATAGAGTGCTAATCTACAGCTCAGTGATGAACGAATGGGTGTGACCGTACATCCCAGAGTGCTAATCCACAGCTCAGTGATGAACAAATGGGTGTAATCATGCATCCTAGAGTGCCAATTTCACAGCTCACCGAAGCACAAATGGGTGTGACAATGCATCCTAGTGCCAATACACAGCTGACTGACGCACAAATGAGTGTGACCATGCATCCTAGAGTGCCAATTTTACAGCTCACTGGCACATGAATGGGTGTGACTGTGCATCCTATTGCCAATTCACAGCTCATTGAAGCACAAATGGGTGTGACCGTGCATCCTAGTGCCAATCCCACAGCTCAGTGATGCACAAATGGGTGTGACCGTGCATCCTAGTGCCAATCCCACAGCTCAGTGATGCACAAATGGGTGTGACCATGCAGCCTAGTGCCAATCCCACAGCCCACTGATGCACAAATGGGTGTGACCATGCAGCCTAGTGCCCAATCCCACAGCTCAGTGATGCACAAATGGGTGTGACCGTGCATCCTAGTGCCAATCCCACAGCTCAGTGATGCACAAATGGGTGTGAACAAGCAGCCTAGTGCCAATCCCACAGCTCACTGAAGCACAAATGGGTGTGACCGTGCATCCTAGTGCCAATCCCACAGCTCAGTGGTGCACAAATGGGTGTGACCATGCAGCCTAGTGCCAATCCCACAGCTCAGTGATGCACAAATGGGTGTGACCATGCAGCCTAGTGCCAATCCCACAGCTCAGTGGTGCACAAAATGGGTGACCATGCAGCCTAGTGCCAATCCCTCAGCTCAGTGATGCACAAATGGGTGTTACCATGCAGCCTAGTGCCAATCCCACAGCTCAGTGATGCACAAATGGTGTGACCGTGCATGCTAGAATGCCAATCCCACAGCTCAGTGATGCACAAATGGGTGTGACCATGCAGCCGAGTGCCCATCCCACAGCTCTGTGGTTCACAATTGGGTGTGACCTTGGATCCTAGTGCCAATCCCACAGCTCAGTGATGCACAAATGGGTGTGACCGTGCATGCTAGAGTGCCAATCCAGCAGCTCCTGAAGAGCCTCAAATGTACAGCACAGAAGTTGACTGGACCCTATAATATTCTCAGGTTTGGCATCTGGGTCTTCAAGCGTGATATGGTGTTACCTGCCTTAATGATGTGTCCCCTACACATGATGTGTCCCCTCCGGCTGCACACTGTGGAGTACGGCGAATGATCTGCACTGCTACCACGTATGTCCCTTTTTTCATTATTTTACTCGATTATAATAAAAATAACATTTTTTAACTATACTGGCTTGCCATTCTATATCTGGTATAAAATCCATCTATACTGCTGGGACGCTTGTTGTACAAACCTTCTACACAAGTTAGTGTGATCGTGCATCATAGTGCGCCAATCCACAGCTCAGTGACACAGTGACTCCGCTAAACGCCTTGGACACCTCCATTCTTAGCATCAGCTGATTCTTGAGTTGTATTCCTCCAAGACAAAGTGATCCTTTATTTTCTTCCAAGCTACAGTACTAATATCCCATCAACCAGAGTATTAGCCTTCCAGCTTTGAAGGTTCTCCTGCTCCTCACAAGGATCGTCGCCAACTTGATATGGTGAGATGCCTGAGGACATATCTAGAAAGTTCTTCCTTTGCAGGAATTCTTGCTTGTCTCCTTCATTGGCGCAAAGAAAGGTCTAAAGCTTCCAAGTCGATCATACTGGATCAGGGATATGATAGTCTATACTTACCAGTCTGAAGCTTCGGATGTACCGACCGTCCTTCAAGCCCATAGTATCAGGGTGCTTTCAATTCAACTGTCAATAGAGCTCTGGTCTCTATAGTCCAGATGTGTTTTGCAGCATCTTGGTGGTCTCCTTATACCTTCATTCTGCACTACAGAGTAACTCAAAGGTCCTCGGATGACGCCTCCTTTTGGAGGTCAGTTCTGAGTTCTGTGTGAGTGGCCCCTCCATAGGTTCTGCTTGCTACGTCCCCATGTTGTGTTGCTGGCAAGAATGCAAAGTAAGCTGAAAATTTTGAATATAAATCTGTTTTTCTTTAGTCCTTTTTTGCAACACAATGCTCCCTTCCTAGCGAAATTATTCTAGGCAGTCTGAACTACAAAGATACAAGGGGGTGGAGTTTGGGTGCTATTCTGTAGTATACTCCTCCTCATTAAAACTTCCACTGCCCTATCGGCTCACAGGGCAGAGATTAACCCCATATTGTACATTCTAAATCTTCAGTTTATGCCGCTGCTTTAGATTGTCATTAGGTGCTGGGGCCCTATCTCATGTTGCTATAGGGCCCTATGAAT
Organism: Phyllomedusa bahiana; assembly: GCA_025379985.1. Taxonomy (NCBI): domain Eukaryota; kingdom Metazoa; phylum Chordata; class Amphibia; order Anura; family Hylidae; genus Phyllomedusa; species Phyllomedusa bahiana. The sequence goes on along the minus strand of JAODAL010002802.1, from coordinate 8,872 downwards.
TCTAGTTATGCCCCTGTACACAGTGACTTCATCAGCAGAATATTGAGTGCAGCTCTGGAGTATAATACAGGATGTAACTCAGGATCAGTACAGGATAAGTAATGTATGTACACAGTGACTGCACCAGCAGAATAGTGAGTGCAGCTCTGGAGTATAATACAGGATGTAACTCAGGATCAGTCCAGGATAAGTAATGTAATGTAATGTACACAGTGACTGCACCAGCAGAATAGTGAGTGCAAGCTCTGTGAGGATAAATACAGGATGTAACTCATGATCAGTACAGGATAATAATGTATGTACACAGTGACTGCACCAGCAGAATAGATGAGTGCAGCTCTGGATATAAATACAGATGAATAACTCAGGATCAGTAACAGGATAAGTAATTGTATGTACACAGTGACTTGGCACCAGCAGAATAGGATGAGTGCAGCTCTGAAGTGATAATTACAAGAAGTAACTCAGGATCAGACAGGATAAGTAATGTATGTACACAGTGACTGCATCAGCAGAATAGTGAGTGCAGCTCTGGAATATAATACAGGATGTAAATCATTATCATTACAGGATAAGTAATGTAATGTTATGTACAACAGTGACTGCACCAGCAGAATAGTGAGTGCAGCTCTGGATGGATAATACAGGGTTGTAAGTGCAGATCAGTAACAGGAATAGATTAAGTGTATGTACAGTGACTGCACAGCAGATAGTGATGCAGCTCTGGAGGATAATACTGGATGTAACTCAGGATCAGTACAGGATAAGTAATGTATGTACACAGGGACTGCACCAGCAGAATAGTGAGTGCAGCTCTGGAGTATAATACAGGATGTAACTCAGGATCAGTACAGGATAATAACTGTATGTACACAGTAAGTGATCCGGCGGAATAGTGAGTGCAGCTCTGGAGTATAATACAGGGTGTAAGTCAGGATCAGTACAGGATAAGTAATGTATGTACAGTGACTGCACCAGCAGAATAGTGAGTGCAGCTCTGGAGGATAATACAGGATGTATCTCAATTTCCTATGTATACAAATGCTATATATAAACTGCATAACAATGTTCAAACATGAACATACCCAGCTTAGGACACTTTTATAAAGAAATGATATTTTTAACACTTTGACTGCCAGATCAACCTGCCCATAGAAAAATGCTGGAAAGTACAAAGATTCTGTAAGACAAGTATGTTGCTGTCATCTTGGGGCCGGCCGTAGTAGAATTTCTTATTCAGTCTCATGTAAATTTATTTCATCTGACATATTTTTTTTCACTTTAATACTGAATCTAAGGAAAGTCATAATGTGAGTTTCTGTCAAACAGCCCTGCCCAATTCATCTCATACAGGACAACAATGCAAATCACAAAATATAACTCCACCCCGGCACCCACGTCTGATGGTTGTACAGTTTCTGATAAACTACTGATTGGAGATAAGTATATACTCTGCAGGGCATTGTTTCAGGGGGTAACAACTTTTTGCAACCATCTAATTTAGTATCCAGACACTTTTTTAATTGGGGAGGGCATGAAGGTCACACAAGCCAGGGGTTCGCCCACCTGTATGTGGGTCAGCTCTGACAGGCAGCCGCTGCTTCAGGGATTGGCCAACTAACCTATTATGTGCCACTATCAGTAACAGAAAGAGATCTACTTTAGATTGCTATTTGTGATTTCTAGTTCCAATCAAAAGCTGAAAATTTTGAGCGGGCCCCCTAAATTGTCCTGGATCATTATCAAACATAAATATAACTACCTAAATCAGGGGCATAACTAGAAAAGCCTGGGCCCCATTGCAAACTTTTGGAAGGTAGATAGACTAAAGGTGGGGGCAGCTGCTATGTCTGCTACCACAGTAGTCCCACCTCTGACCTAAATACTGCACCTATGTAATATATAATAATATAACTTTAATACTGCCTCCTATATGCAAGAATAGAACTACTATAATACTGCCTCCTATATGCAAGAATATAACTACTATAATACTGCTTCCTATGTACAAGAAAAAAAACTAATAATAACTGCCCCTATGTACAAGAAAATAACTACTATAATACTGCTCCAAATGTACAAGGATATAAACTACTATAATACGCTCCCCAAATGTACAAGAATATAACTACTATAATACTGCTCCCCTATGTACAAGAATATAACTACTATAATACTGCTCCTATGTATGAGAATATAACTATTATAATACTGCTCCTATGTATAAGAAATAACTACAATAATACTGCCTCCAATGTACAACATTGCTACTAAAATACGCTCCTATGTAACAAGAGTATAACTACTATAATACTGCTTCCTATGTACAAGAATATAACTACTATAATACTGCTCTTAAGTACAAGAATATAACTACTATAATGATCTTTTTATTTAAAACTTGCAACAAAATATTACAAATTATTTACATTAAAATCACAGAATGAAAGGAATAAAGTTACATTACATATTATAACCGTCATTACACGAATCCTGACACATGGATATTCCTCCAGCAGACATTACTGGGGGTTTTATTTCTCAGGTCATTTGTAAAAAACGCCCTTCAACTCCTGGGATCTTATACCTGACTGTATCACATGAGAGGACCTCCTTATTGATGGTGAGGCAGCACCGCGCGCACCACAGATGGTAAATGGTCACCACATTGATTATATACAAGGAGCTTCTGTTGTATTTCCTAAGCTCTGGCGGAAGTCTTCCATACAGCAGCTGGAGTAGGACTGTTTCCTAGATGTGGTAACGGGAGGACAGGGACACGGCCTCCCATACTTGTGCACTGAAGGGGCACTCTAAACACAAAATCCCTCCATTGTCTCTGGGATCTGGGACACTCTGCTCTGGACAGGAATCGGTCAGGTACATTCCTGCACTTCAGATTTGCTCTGACAAACATTTACCAGGGAAATCCCAGCCATGCCACGTCTATCATGTGTGAGGGTAGCCTTGGATACAACATAGTTTTTGCAGCTTGCCCAAACGTCCAGGCTCAGGGCCCCCCTCAATTGTATGGGGAAACACCAAACGGGACCCTCAGAAGGTTTCTATAAAAAATCCTTCCTACTCAGCTGCTTCACATCATCATACAAGATCTTCCATTTTATGATCTTATGAATGATATAGACCCCATACCAAGACACGTCATTCTTGAGACGCCCCGAGATCCTCTTAATGGGGTCCCCTACCGACCACACAGAAACAAACTGCTGGATCTGACTCTTAAACAGGACGCACCATGGTTTACCTACAGGAGACTTACAAAATGAGAAGTTTTTCATCAGAAACAATGTGCAAAAGAAGAGCTCTGGACACGGCATGGACAGCCCACCCTCTGCAATGGGGAGATAGACAATGTTCCTTCTCATCACACTCACCCTGCTGCCCCACAGGAAATGGAAGAACACATTGGTCAGTCTGGGGAGTAAAGTATCTGGCACTGGGAACACCACACTGATATATAGGAAGAGGGGGATGAGGAAGCTTTTCATCAGGCGGACCTTCTCCTGATACGTCAGCTTCCAATGCTTCCAGCTCTGCACCTTCTGCTCACTCACCACCAGCTTCTCCTCCCAGTTCTCCTTTCCCTCATCCACTGCTCCAAACACAACTCCCAGGATCCTGATCTTATCCTGGACAGTTTTAAAGGGCACAGAGAAGACATTGCTGTCACTTCCCAACCACAAGGCCTCGCTCTTCTCCATGTTTACAGCAGAGTTGGACACCAGTGAAAAGGGACGATATCTCCCTTTTCTAGAGCTGCACAATCTCCCTAGAGACACCAGGACGGTCACATCATCTGCATAAGCGCAGAACTTTACCTCCTCCACCTTATTCTGCAGGTGACATCTTAAGCCCTTGAACATCCTGTTATCATGTAACTTACGCAGAAAGGGATCCAGACTGAAGACATAAAGCAATGGGCTGAGAGGGCACCCCTGCCTCACACCTGATATGACCCTGAATGCTCTGCTAGATGGCCATTCACCAGAGGCCGGCCCCCGGCCTCCTTATACAGAACCGCAGCCACTGAAACAAAGCAGCAGAAGGCCGTACTGCAACAACACCTGGTACAGGAAATTCATGGTGGACTCTGTCAAAGGCCTTACTCTGGTCTAGGCCCACAACATATAGCCAACCTTAGCTGCTTAATGAAGGTCACCGCCTCTCTCACTAACAAAAATGATCCTCTATAGAGCGACCTTTTACTCCACAAGTCTGACTGGTGATGATGAGCTCTTCTGCCACCTCACTCAGTCTGAAATACAAGATCTTGGCCAAGATCTTATAATCCGTATTCAGCAAGGACAATGGACGCCAGTTTTTTAAATCTTTCAGATCTCCCTTCTTTGCCAGTAGGACTAGGACAGATCTGTACTGGGACGGTAGCAGCTTCCCAGCAGAGAGGCAATGGTTATATACCTCCACCAGGTCAGGAGCCAATATGTCCCTGAACTCTTTGTAGAGCTCGCGGGTTTTAGGCCACGACCCCGACTCTTCTTGGCTTTCAGAGAGTCAATGCTCCTCTTCACTTCCTCCACAGTTATGGGGTCAGCCAGGCTATCTTCCCTGCACAGGATCTAATCTAGGCAGGGTCACACTTTTCAGATAGGCTCCGGATAGGTCACTTTTAAATCTGGCTCCTTTTAAACAGATTCCCATAATAATCACAGATGATCTTATGGATTTCCTTCTGCCCAGATTGCTCCTTCCCATTCTCATCCACTAAGCCTGTCATCACCTTCCTGCTGATCCTGTTCTTACAGGCAATAAAGGGGTCTGGGGTGTGAACCCCCCAATTATCAACTGTCCCCTCTGTTTTTCAGAGACTTGAGAGGGTCAACACTGCAGCTCTCTCATCTTCTGGCTTACCGGGCTGACCGCCTTACCCTCCACCTCCTCTCCTCTTTTAATCCTCCCATACAGCGGCTCAGGAGCAGTCCGGGGCAGAATACCTTTTATAAACCCCGCACTGCTCTGTCTGCGCCAGTCCTGAGAATAAACGCTTGATGCCCTCCTTTCATGCATTCCCACCACTCTGCTGGGCTATCAAACAAGCACTGGGTGCTCCTCCGCTCTTTATAGAAGGTAATGAAGGCCTCCTTAAACTCTGGGTCCTGGAGCACTGAGCTGTTCACCTTCCAGTTAACCCTTCCCAAGATAAATGGACTTGGCCAGGTCCAGCACCACACACACCATGCAATGGTCCGAGAACTCTATGGGGCTTATCCTGTACTGGGAACATTTCATGTCCTGCTTAATGTACACACGGTCTATCCTGCTGGCGTTACCACCCTTATGGTAAGTGTAGGCCGTATTGGTACAAAGTGATGTGTAGGGATCTATGAGATGGGACTGCTGCAACCAGATTATTGAGGAAGGTTTTCATCATATCTGAGCCGCTTGGTGACTACTGGCCGATCTACATTGCTAGAGACACAAATTTAAATCACCGCACAAAATAAAAACTCTGGATGTGAAACAATAAAGGCTTCATCTGCTGGACCCGCTCCCTCCCGCTCCTTCCTGGTCTGCTGAGCATAGACATTAATAACTCTATAGCGCACAGTGTCCAGCACAAAGCCCATCATCAGGCACCGGCCGGGGCAGAACTCCAGGACCTTCTCCACTGTACCTCTGTCTTTATTGAACAGGATCCCAACTCCATCATTTCTTTCCAGTCCAAAGGACCAAATGATGCCCATGAGTCCAGTCCCTCTTGGCTGGGAAACACCTGCGCATTGCTCTTCAGATTTAAGTCTCCTGCAGGGAAAATAATGTCCGACCTCTCCTCAGACAGACGCTGATAAACTGCCCGACGCCGGCTCTGATTCCTAACACTGTTCAGATAAAGAGCTTATTCTCAGCTTCGCCATGGTCACTTTTGCTTTTTGGTGGCCTTCTTACTCCTTCCCTTTCGGTTACTTGCATTCTGTGTCTCTTGGTTGACAATGATTCATCAGCTCATCCTCCTGAGGGTCCCCATCTGGAGTCTGATTTAGGAACTTGCTTCCATTTGCTCCTCCTGGTCCTCTCTAGCAGAGCAGCGAATCTCCCAGAAGTTACCTCCATCTCTGGTACTCGGCTTCTTTCGTTTTTATAGTAACTTTTCTAGAGGCATCAGCTTTGGTATTTTTCCTTTTTACAGTGTGAAAGTTCTCATCCTCTGCACTGGTCCCAGCAGCTGGACGTTCTGGCTTGATAAACTCACTGGACTGTTCAGATAGTTCAGTATCAGGTATAGTTTCTTCATGAAGTGTCTCTTTAGTGGCTGGTGAGATCTGCTTAGTATCCCCCGCAGGAACCACAGGAGTCTCCTCTGTGGCTGGTGGTCCTTGCAGAGCACTGTCTACTGATTCAGCATTAGCTTCTAGGACATGGTCTCTTACATTCTCTCCAGTGTTGTCAGATTCTGGAGCTGGCTCTGCTCTCACGTTGACTACTTCCAGCTCTTCCTCCATAGCTTCTGCAGTTGTGTCATTTTGTTGATTGTGCTGAGCGAGTGGACATTCCTTAAACGTGTGCCCCGGCTCTGAGCACAGGTTACAGATGACAACTCCTGTGCAATTGTCCTTCACATGCCCAAACTGTCCACATAGAGAACATTTAATACGGGAGCAATTAAAAGCAAGATGTCTGCCCCCACATCTATGGCACAAGCGCGGCTGTCCAGGATAATAACATATCCCTCGCTCTGACCCCAGGTAGAAGGAATGGGGCAGGTGCCTGGTGATCCCATTGGATTGGCTTAGCTGAATCTTCACTGTATATCCCCCATTCCAGAACTCCTCCTCATCATAGATTTTTCCAGGAAAGGTCTTCACCTCACATTGTCTCTGCAGCCAGTGCATCAGATCTTCCACAGCCACCACCTCAGACTGGAACAAGATAGTGGCCGTCACTACTTTAGGCTTGGACAGTTGGATCACATGGAGATGCTTCCAGATCTCATTCTCCTTGGTATCATTAAAGATGCTCCAGAAAAGGTCCAAACTGTACTGCAGCTTGAAGCTGATATCATAAAACCTGCTGGAGGGGATGTGGATCAGGGCGTACACCTCAGAGGCTTTAAACTTCATAAAGTCCTTCAGCAACGTTTTTCCAATATCCAGTCTGGAGGGGATACTTTCCTCTGGACCTGTATATTTTATCCTCACACGTTCCTCCCCCTGGGTGGGGGTTAGCTGCTCTGGTGACACTGGAGAAGGATCTCTGAAACGTATTTCTGTCAGCAAACGGGTCAGTCCTGGGCCTCCCCTCTTCTCCAGGCTTACTGACCGCCTGGCTCTCTTCTGCTGGGTTTACTGAGACCTGGCTGTTCTGCTGGGTTACTGACATGTAGCTGGTTTGCAGCGTTACTAACATTTGGCTGTTCTGCAGGCACATGTTTAACCTGCTCTTCATGCATCAACACATTGCAAACCTGAGAGTCCAGAACTTTATCTACAGCAGGTTGTGAAATTGGTTCTAGTGTTGAAGGGTACTCACTTTGCAGGGTATCACTCACACAGTCAGGACTTTGTGGGGTCTCGCTGATACAGTCAGGGCTGTGCAGGGTCTCGTTCACACAGTCAGGGCTTTGCACTTCCACTGCAGACTCACTAACGATCATCTCACCTGTGCTGATGGAGTCTGCTGCAGTTAACCCCATTTGCCCCCGGGGGCAGAGTTTTCCACAGCATTATCAGTACATACGTGTCTTGGTTTTCCCCAAAATCTTGGCCCCATAGATTCCTCAGCCGCCTCCTGCTGCTCATCACCTTCTGTATCACAGTCAACACTCTTTTTTCCTCTATCTTCTCTTCTCTTGAGACTTTGGATTCTTTTTTCCCTCTTTTTCCCCCATTTCCCATTTTCCCCTCTTGGGATGGTGTTTGCTCCTTTATCCAGTCTCTCTCTCAGTACAGCCAAACTCCCGTGTACGGTCATCCAGACACTCATACTTCATCAACTTACTCTTAGGGTCAGTCTCTAACTTGATTTCATTTTTCAATTTGTGAATTTCCTTCTTAAGCTTCAATATCCTTTTCTCCACTGACATTAAGCTCATTTCAGAAACATCATAACTGCTTGCAGACTCACCAGCCACTGATTCCAAGTCATCTTCTCCATGTGGAAGGCCACACTCCAGACCAGGGGCTTTCCCTGGATCGTCAGCCCAGCTGCCCTCACCTCCTCCTGGGTCAGAAGCCATGCCTCCGCCCAGCAGGGAGCTCAGCAACACACGTCTGCTCCCTCCTATGGACAAGAATAGAACTACTATAATACTGCCCCTATGTACAAGAATATAACTACTATAATACTGCTCCTATGTACAAGAATATAACTACTATAATACTGCCCCTATGTACAAGAATATAACTACTATAATACTGCTCCTATGTACAAGGTGTGAGGGATCAGCGTCCAGAGCAGGTAGCAGGCTGGGCTTCCACAGACAGAGACAGTGACACACTGCGTAAAGTTCAAGTCCAGGCTGTGCCTGGTTTATTTATGTGATAAATGGAAACAAAACACTGGCCTTAACTCAGGCATAAAACATAAAACAAAACCTGCTCGGCTGAGCGCAAACTAAAACACAAGACAGTCCTAAACTGTACCATGGACACACTCAGTGACCCTGGGAAAAGCGCAAAGACACATAGCATGAGCTACTACAATATGGCTCCAGCAAACCACAGCAGCCATGACAGGCCTGCAGACTCAGGCTTTATAGACCTGGCACCAGCCTCACCTGGAGTGGCCCCCCCACCCGCTCTTTGACCACTCCAGAAAAGCCGACCCCGGATAAAGCGGACTGGACCCGCTTATACTACATGTCAGTATCTACTGAAACACACCAAAAAGTCGGCTT
>JAODAL010002801.1:0-187067 GCA_025379985.1 Phyllomedusa bahiana | reverse complement strand
GATAGATTAGAAATTTTTAGACTTAATGGTGAGGGATTTTTATTTTTGATGACTGCATTTTGCCATCTTTTTTGATTCCCCAAAAGTTCCTTGTTTCATTTTTTTTTTTTTTTTTGGGGTGGTGGGGTAGCTCGGATTTGGGGGGGTGGGGGGGGAGGGGCAGCTTGTGCACATGACACTGTTAGGAAATCTCTCCAAAGAAATCGCTTTGATTTACTGTTTTTTTTCAGAAAATTTAATTCCGTGCCCAAACTTTTCTGGCTGAAGTTTTGTGGGGACAGCCATTTTACAGGACACTGTTAGGAAATCTACTCTAAAAAGAAAATGCTGTGATTTACTGGTTTCTTGCAGAAAATTTCATTCTGTACCCAAAATTTCCTTGCTGCAGTATTGAGGGGACAGCTGATGTACAAAACACCATTCTTCCATAAGACCCTATTTCACAGATATTCCATAGAAACAATTCTGTTTATAATCCTAGTTGCCTGTTGCAAAGCATAAGGATTGAAGAACACTTTTGATGTGCTGTCTTGCTGTCAGGGTTATTCCATAAGACCCATTTCACAGATATTCTATAGAAAAAAATCTGTTTCTAATCCTAGTTGCCAATTGCAAAGTATAGGGTTTCAAGATCACTGTTGATTTTGTGTCAGGGTTCTTCCATAAGACCACATTTCACAGATATTCCATAGAAAGAATTCTGTTTCTAATCCTAATCATAAAGTACAGCGCATGAAGTTAGCCAGGGCTGTGGTGACACTCAGGATAAGGAAGAGGAGGAGGAGGATGAGGCAGGGCTGGACACCGACGGTACCGATTTCCCTTCAGTGGTAAGAGGTTGGCACAGATTTCAGGAGGAGGAGGAAGAGGGGGAAGATTTGTTATAGTGCCCCTCGACTCCGAGGCTTGAGAGATCCCGGCAGCATCTCACACAAGTGCTTGGAAGCTACATTATCTGCAACATGATCCATGCATCAAGACAATCAAAATGAACAGCAGTTACTGGGTAGTCCCCGGAGTCGATTGCTAAGGTCTTAACAATCGACTTGAGGCCTTAACAACGGGCTTAAAAACAGACTGGAGTCCGCGGAGTCGATTGCTAACTCTTATCAACTGACTTGTCTTGAGGCCTTAACAACCGGCTTAACGACTGTTAGCGACTTCACAACGCAGTAAATTATGTGTCCCCCAGTGAAGGTAAAAGGGTCCCCCAGTAAGTTATACGTCCTCTAGTAGGTGTTTATATACTTTATATATCTCCCAGTAGGTAGGTGTGTAGTTTATATGTCCCCCAGCAGGTATATAGGCAGGTTATTGATCCCCCAGCAGGTATATGGGCAGGTTATGGGTCCCCTAGCAGATAAATGGGCAGGTTATGGATCCCCCAGTAGGTATATAGGCAGGTTATGGATCCCCCTATAGGTATATAGGCAGGTTATGGATCCCCCTGTAGGTATATAGGCAGGTTTAGTTCCCCCAGCAGGTATATAGACAGGTTTAGGTCCCCCAGCAGGTATATAGGCAGGTTTAGGTCCCCCAGCAGGTATATGGACAGGTTATGGATCCCCCCGTAGGTGTATCTGCAGGTATATAGGCAGGTTATGGATCCCCCAGTAGGTATATAGGCAGGTTTAGGTCCCCCAGCAGGTATATAGATAGCTTATAGGCCCCACAGCACGTGTATATATAGGTAGGTTATAGGCCTCACAGCACATATGTAGTAGATTATAGCTCCTCCCTGCACGTAATATAAGTAATAATAGGCCCCTCCCTGCACAAATAACAGTAGATAATAGCATCCCTCCCTGCACATATAACAGTAGATAATAGCCCCCCCCTGCACATATAACAAGAGATAATAGCCCCCCTCCCTTCACATATAACACTAGATAATAGCCCCCCTCCCTGCACATATAACAGTAGATAATAGCCCCCCTCCCTGCACATATAACAATAGATAATAGCCCCCTCCTCACATATAAAGTAGATATAGCCTCCTGCACATATAACAATAGATAATAGCCCCCTCCCTGCACATATAACAATAGATAATAGCCCCCCTCCCTGCACATATAACAGTAGATAATAGCCCCCCTCCCTGCACATATAACAATAGATAATAGCCCCCCCCTCCCTGCACATATAACAATAGATAATAGGCCCCCCCTGCACATATAACAGTAGATAATAGCCCCCCTCCCTGCACATACTGTATGACAGTAGATAATAGCCCCCTCCCTGCACATATAACAATAGATAATAGCCCCACCTCCCTGCACATATAACAATAGATAATAGCCCCCCTCCCTGCACATATAACAATAGATAATTGGCCACCCCCTGCACATATGACAGTAGATAATAGGCCCCCAGCATGAATAGAGCTAATTAAAAGTAATAACCTGACAGCACTTACCTGACCTCGTTCCCCACTGCTGTCGCTGCTCCCGGTCTTTTCTTCAGCGGTGTGACGTCACTAGGCCGCGCGCGGGCAGCGTGATGACGCGTACACCGCCCGTGCACTCCGGCACGCACAGAGCCGCATCCTACCTGCGGCCACAGAGTGCTCCGCGGGGCTCTCTGCTCCGCCATAGCATCCAACTGTATGTGCGTCTGGCGGACGCACATACAGTTAGTCCCACCACCGCTGCCGTCGCCAAGGTCCTAAGCCTCTAAGCCGATAGCTTAGCGACTGGTAGCGGCTTAGGACCCTAACGATCGGCGGCGGCGGCGGATAGCGGCGGCGCCGGGGACTATTACTGGGTGGCCGCCCTCCTTGATCCACGTTACAAATCAAAAGTGAGCAATTTCCTTCCTCCAACACAAATTGACAGTAGAATACAGGAATTTGAGACACTGCTCATTGACCAACTCGAGACATCTGTTGCGTTTTCTTCACGTTCTAATGTCACGGTGGAACAACGTCAGCAACGTGCCAGCAGTAGAATGGCAAGTAGCCGCCACAGCAGCAGGCAGTGTGGCAGAAGCTTACTGGGTGATATGTGGTAATCGTTTTTACCACCTCACCCATGCCTGTAAGGCAGGGCACAAATCAGACACACAGAAACCGCCTTAAACCATGGTCCATGACTACCTGCGATTCAACCCCGATGTTTTTGGACTTGGTCCAGACTCAATAGACTTCTGTTTGTCCAAACTGAATGAATGGTCTGAGCTTGCTCAGCACGCCATAGATGTGTTATCCTGACCAGCAGCCATATTTATCTCGGGACGCACAGTCAGCAAAGCTGGCAGGGTGATAACTGACAGACGTGTCCGTCTTTCCCCTGAGAATGTGGATCATTTGACATGTATCAAAGTGAATCAAGCATGGATCTCTGACAATTGTGTTGCCCTGGTTGCCGTTGTCACCGACTAGTAAACTGTAGCCCTTCTTCGTCACATTATGATATGAACATACCTGATTGAAAAAAATCAGTGGTCCTCTTGAAAAATATCTTATTCCAAATATTCATTTCTTCCAGATTGTGTTAAGAAGGTCATATTTGCTGGTTTTGGTGTCAGGCTACTGTAAAAGGGGTGCCAATGGGGAAGTACTCCTGTCAGGGGCCCTAATCAAAAAGGGGCCCAGTAATATGTTAAAAAATAGGAAGTAGTAATTGGTAGGGGCCCCATTTGATTTAGCTGCATTGGGCCCTGAAACCACTGCACCCCCTATAACTACGGCCCTGCCAACTGAACCTCCATGTTTCACCGTTGGGATGTTCTTGCTGCCACCACACCTATGTGAAGTTCTTGGGCCGTGGTAAAGAAAGTGATAGGCTCCTGCCAGTTATCATGTGCCATTTCCAATACCGTGTCTTCTTATGTGTCAAAGCAGCCCCAGAGCAGCTGCTACTGCTGGACCTGCTGTAGCTATGCTGTCCTCATCTTTTCAGTTAGCCATTGAAAGGAATGAATGATTTTAGCCTGTGAATTTTTTTCTGTGATCCTTAGAGCCAAATTGTCTTCACTAAGTTGTTCCATGTATCCAGTTTACTTTTATGGATGGTAATTCCAGCTTCTCCTCACCTGTATAGGTATAAAAATTAATCAGAACATCTTCTCCCATAGACTTTAATGTGAATCGGCTATTGATCGAGATCGGACAATCTAATCGATTTTCTTAAAAATCAACAATCGTCTCGATCTAGATTTTTGAGTAATCACTCATCTCTACTGTTCGATCATCTCTAATCATTACCTTAAAAAATGCTGAAATCTAGCATTTTCCTGAAATCAAGTCACTAATAATAGTCTGACACTTCCTGTTTGGTAACATTTAGAAGTAGTCTGTATATCTGTATAACCCTCTCACATTTTTTAGTTATTGTTTTATTCTCCCCATGGTTCTGCTTCATATATTCTCATAATAAAATATACAAAATTGGATTTTACAAAGCTATTTAGCTTTACTCTACTTAATAGTATCAGGCGGCAGTTACCAACCACTGTGTATGGTGTACCTTCTTATATGAGAGGATATACACAATACTTCTATATAATGCTCAGCCTGGTGTGTCACGGAGCTAAGGGGGGGGGGGGTAATGTCACGGCGCGCGGCGCCGCAGAGGCCGCGGCTGTCCCCATGCGCGCACGGGGTTGGGCGTGGGTGCCGCAGCTGTCCGCAGCCGTTGTCCTTCTCCTCCTGCCCGGGAAACCCCGTACTTACCAGTCCCCGCTCCTGTTTCCAGCTCTGACAGCCGCTGGTCGGGATTTATAGGGCCAGCGCACCATTAATTGGTTATTGACTGCCGCTGGTCCTATATAAGGTATACGCCCCCAGCACTCTCTGCCAGTTTGTTGGTGTGTTTTCCGTGAGTTTAGAGAGTGTTTGGAGTCCATATTGATTACTCGTGTACCAGTCCGTTCCGCTACGTTTTCTGACCTTGCCTGTTTGCCGCCTGCCCTGACCGTCTGCCTGTCTCTGACCACGAACCTCTGCCGCCTGCCCCGACCTTCTGCCTGTCCCCGACTACGTCTTTGGATCACGATTCTGTACCATGCTGTACCCCGGCCCCCATCGCAAGCCAGTCACGTCAGGGGTAACGACCTGGTAGCCTCACGCCGCAGCAAGTCCATCCCGCGTTGCGGCGGGCTCTGGTGAAAACCGGGGGCTACTTAGACTCCGTTCCCTGGCGTGGCTTAACTATCATCGCTTGCGTTGGTCCAGCAAATCCACCAAACCTGTTACATGGTGGAACTTATTGTGCTCAGTCCCAACCATGGAATCCAAGTAGCAACATAGACTCTGTATACAACCAAAGATTTTGGATCTTAACCATTCCACTGGATCACCTGGACAGATTACCCAGCCGAGAGGATACATATATTGCATGCCCTATCGTGTGTTGTGCCACTGGAGGTACAACCCTGCCAGGTGAGTGGCCACCACACCTATTTTATTTTTATATATACCCAAATTCACTACACTAGGGATGTCCCCTAAAAATTGGAATAAAAGCGATCAAAAAAGTTGCATTAATCCCAAAATGGTACCAATAAAAAGTACATATAAAAAATGCACCATCTCTCCAGTCCATAAGGGGAAGTACAAAAAAGTTATTGGCTGCAGAATATGGAGCTGTGGCGTAAATTTTAGAAATAGAAAATGTCTGAATTTTTTTTTACGACACTGAAGCATAATGAAAACCCTATATGTTTGGTATCACCGGGATCATATCAACCTGCAGAATACAGATAACATGTCATTTATAGCAAAGAGTAAACACTGTAAAAACAAAACCCCATTTTGTCCCACTTAAAAAAAATTTTGTGGTTTCCCAGTATGTTCTGTGGTAGATAGATAGATAGATAGATAGATAGATAGATAGATAGATAGATAGACAGACAGACATATAGATAGATAGATAGATAGATAGATAGATAGATAGATAGATAGATAGATAGATAGATAGATAGATAGAAAAAAGTTGTGGCTTTTGGAAGGAGAGGAGGAAAAAATTAACGACAAAAAGATGCTTTGTCCTTAAGGGGTTGAAAATGAGTTTAAGGCTATGTTCACACGGAGTAATTGTGGGACATACAGTACGCCCCGCAATTAAGCCTGGTGTTCAGGAGTCGCGCTGATCGGCACGTACTCCCTCGGGGCAGGGGGGGCTGGCAGCCCGCCAGATCATAGACTGTCATTACTCGTGGCGCGTAAGCGCCGTGAATAATTGACATGTCATTTATCTCCCCGCGCTTACAATATGATCGTATTTTATGCCCGGGGAGAGGATGTGCAATCTATAGTTCTGTATGAGAACTGTGGATTACCGTAATTAATGGGGTGCATTTTGCTCGTATTAGAGCACAGTATGCCTCTAAATACGTGGCGCAATGCGCCCCAGTTTAAGCCGTGTGAACATAGCCTAAGGGTGCTTTCACACGCAGCTGCATTTTTGTGTGTCTTTTGGGCAGAAATGTACAGCATTATTGTCTGTGTCTTTCTGCACAAAAAACACAACAAAAATGCCCTGTATGAAAGCACCCTAACTGAAAGTTTAGAAAAAAAAAGTTCTGAAAATGCTCAGAAGAGCAGCAAGCAGCTGAGACAGGTAAGCGGGCGCTTGGTATTAACTGAGTGTTATTCACCTTCATACCAAACAGGAAGCATAATTTTGGCAGCTACTGTCTATAGTTCAACAACACGCACTCTGTCAGGATCCTGAAGGCATGCCAATGAACCCCTTACCGCCACAGACAGTTTTGTCCTCCCTGACAGAGCCACATTTTTTAAATCTGACTTGAGTCACTTTATGTGGGAATAACTTTTTAATACTTTTACTTATCCATGTGATTCAGAGAATTTTTTCTCGTGACATGTTGTGCTTTAAGTTAGTAAGAAACACTGGTTCAAACAATCCTTGTTTATTTGTGAAAAATATTGTGAAAATTTAGAAAAATTTGCCATTTTCAAAGTTGACAAATTTTTGCATGGAAGGGTATGTGCAAGGGTATGTTTTGGACTCCGTGTTACATATGCTTTTCAATCCATCTCCAAATGGACCCAAACACAGATCGAATAAATAGCATGTGATTTTACATTGCTGTGTATTTGAAGCACGCATCTGCGTTCACACGAAAGATCACCGATGCGTGTCTCACTGCGTCTTGCGGATCCGTCTTTCGGATCTGTTCTGAGAATTGACATGTCAATTCTTGGTGCGAAAGACGCAGCAGGAGCCCTATTTAAAATGATAGGGTAAGCGCATGCTGCATCCAACACGCAGCCAACATACAGCTGCGTGTTTGGGTACGTGTTGGATCTGTCTTCGATCCGAAAGGCGCTGCCTTTTGGATGCGCTTTTCGGATCCAACACGGATCCAAGAGCGGATCCAAAAACGCCATAAGACAAATAGTTATACCACACAAAGTAGTTTATAACTAGCATCTACGATATGTCCACTGAAGATTGGCATCAGTTTTTAAATTTTTTAACGACTTTAGGGGAACTTAGAAATTTAGTAGCAATTTTTCACATTTCCAAGAAAATTTGCAATGTTGATTTTTCTAGGGACCAGTCCAGTTCTGACATGACTTTGAGTGGCCTGTGTTTTAGATATCCCCATAAATTACTCCATCTAAGAAACTACACCCATTATAGTATTGAAAACAGCATTAATGAAGTTTGTTACCCATTAGGAGTTTCAAAGAAATTACAGCAGGATGGAGGTGAAATTTTAAAATTTCAATTGTTTTTGCAGAGTTTAAATTTTTATCCTATTTTCACTGGAACATGGTAGATGTGACCAGGGAAATGCAACTCAACATCAATTCCCCCAATTATGTAGATTTAAGAGATATCCTTTATGTGGCTCTAGTGCACTATTTGGCTCAACCACAAGCCTCAGAGTAGGAGGAGCACCTACCGGACTTTGGGATCTCATTTTCATTAACATTTTCTTTAGGCATTATTTCAGATTAACGGACACTCTAAGGTGCTAAAACTTAATAAACACCTCTAAAAAGACCCCATATTGGAAACTACACTCCTTATGGAATTCAGGGGGGTAGGAAGTATATCGAATGTGAAATTGAATTTTTTCTTCACCAATCTGCAATTTAAGCTGAAAATGTTTAATTTTTACACAGAATCCTGGAAAAAGCACCTCAAAATTTGTTACCCGATGACTTCCAAGTTTGGCAATCCCCTATATGTGGATGTAAGCTGCTGTTTGGGCACATGGCAGGGGGCAGGGCGTACAAGGAAAAGAGCACCATTTGGCTGTTGGAAAACAATAAAATAATAAAATAAGTTACACATATTTGGTATCGCCGCGTCTGAAAAAAGTCCAATCTATAAAAATATAACATCATTTATCCCGTACGCTGAACACCGTAGAAGAAAAAAATATCCGAACGCCAAAATTGCGGTTTTTGGTCATTTTACTTCACTTAAAAAATGGAATAAAAGTGAAATAAAAAGTTGCATGCATTCCAAACTGCTAGCAATAAAAAGTACACTTCAGCCCGCAAAAAAATGCTGCTTCAATGACGTCCATAGGTGTTAGTACAAAAAAGTTATTGGTCGCACAAAATGGCACCACGGCGCAAATTTAAAAAATAGAAAATGTTTGGAATTTGTTTACATAACCAAAACATAACAGAAACCCTACATGTTTGGTATTGCCGGATGCGTATCAACCTGTAGAATACAGAGAACACATTATATTTACCGAAGATTGAACGCCGTAAAAGCAAAACACCCGCAAAAATGGCAAAAATACGTTTTTTTTCTAAGTATATTCTATAGTGCAGTGAATAGCACCATTAGAAAGTACATCTTGTCCTTCAAAATAAAAGCCCTCATATGTCTATGTAGATGGAAAAATAGAAAAGTAACTTCATTATGGAGTCGGTACAATTGCAAAGACATTAAAGGAGTTGTCTCCCTACAGAGTTTCATAGGATGCATGAATGAAATACTCTGTCACTTCCTGGTTCAGACTGACTAATTTGCATACAGCTCTGTGCTCTGTGCTGTGCTTTCAGTTGCTAATTAGATCAGATTAGCTCAGAAGCTTCTCAAACTGCTCTCAGAAGGCTTTATCTGATCCCTCAAACAAAAGCCCTAATTACAGTTCTGTTTATTTTACATAAATCAAGCTTTTTACTGCCCAGCGGAACAGAGGCTGCCTTGACCTGTGTGATGACTCACTCACTGCTATCACATAGAACAAAGAGCAGGGGGGAGAGATGTACACAGATAGGTTACTGAGGAAACTGAAATAGCCAGGGAGGTCATAAATTCACTTGTATCTCCTTAGGGAAAACAGAGGAACAAAGCAATATATTTGGAAAATGTCTTTATTTTGTGTTCCCTTTGAAAGCTATTCTTTGTAGCGAGACAACCCCTTTAATTCTATATTATGTCGTCACAGTCTGACAGCCATAACTTTTTTATTTATAGGCGTTTCTATTTGTACCAATTTAAACAAAATACAGCAATCCTGGCAGTGTTTTTTTATTTTTACAACGGTCGCCATGCGGTATAAATGACATGCTAACTTTGCTCAGCAGCTCGATACCCAATTTGTATATTTTTTTATGTTTTACTGCTTTAACACAATAAAAACACTTGTATTCAAAAAGGAAAACATGTTTCGCATTTCCATGGTCTGAGAGACATAACTTTTTTATCTTTCTATAGTCCGTATTTTTTGCAGGATTATTTTCATTGGCACCACTCTGGCATTCCTATGACTTTTTATCGCTTTTTATTTCATGTTATGTGCTAAGGGATGAATGAAAATCCTAACTCTGTGACTGATTTTTTTTTTTTTATCTTGTTCATCGTGGGGGTTATATAACATGACAGATTTATAGGGTAGACCCTTACACATGCAGTGATACCAAATATGCATACTTTATTTATCACTTTTGGGGCGATTGGTGTTTGTAAAGCGGAATATGGCGGTTTATATGTTTCTATTTTATTTATTGTGTTTGTGTTTTATTTTTATTTTTTTTTACTTTTACACTTTCTTTTCTTTTCACCATAGAAGACTTGTATCAGTGATCTTTAGATCACTGTTACAATACAGACCAGTAAACAGCATTACTACTGTGTACTGGTTACCATGGCAACTGTCAATCATTATGCTGGCCAAGCCCTGGAAGTCTTTGTTAGACTTTTGGGGCTGTCAGTTAAGCTATCAGCAGCTGCAATCGTGCCACAGCTGCTCCAATAGGGACAGAGGGAGTCCCCTACCCTTATCTTTCACTTAGCTGCCCTAATCGTTATTGATCAAGGCAGCTAAGGGATTAACTTAACTGCCCATGGTCAGAGCTGCATGAGACCAGCTGTAATATACAGCTGGCTCCATGCTACGATCATGCAAGCTCTGTGTTAGGGACTGTCAGGAACACACACGGAGACACGGATGGAATGAGGCCCTGACGCTGGTCCCAACCTCTGTCCCTGCCTTTTGGGGTACACGACTCCTTAATAGATCGACCCCAACTCCAAGACTGAACTCTACTCTGAGCCAAGTGAGACACCAGACATAGGTGAACAAACACAGAATACACAAGAGAGGTCAGAAAGTCCGAGTCAGCAACAAGCGGGCAGTGCAGTACAGAAACGGAAAGCAAGAAAGTAACCAGGGTCCAAGCAAGAGTCAAAGAAAACCGAGTAATCAAATAGGAACACAGGTGAACTACAGGTAGAGGAGACCGTATAGCAGGAAGAAAGGCAACTGAATCCTATATATAGGGAACCAGAGAAAGAGAACTGAGGAAAAAGGATCTCCAGATAGGAGATCAAAGCTGTCAATCAAAAAGGAACCAAGTTAACTAAAAGTGGGCTTGACGTTTCCTGACCACGGCTGTTGGCCAGGAATCAATTAGCACCCAGAACAGAAAAAACAAGTTCACACTAGTAATATAAATGTAACGCACTGAGGTGGTGGATCCGCTGGACCCCCGCAAGTGATGGTGGAAGCCCACACCAGGGAGCAGAATCTAAGTATTTCCCAGTTTTCACCAGAGCCCGCCGCAAAGCGGGATGGACTTGCTGCGGCAGGAGTCTTCCAGGTTGCTTCCACTGGCAGGACTTGCTCGCGGTGGCGGCCAAGGGTAGGCATGGTACATAGTCGTCAGGAAGGCTCGTAGTCGGGGACAGGTAATAAGGTCAGGGCAGTTGGCAGAGGTTCGTGGTCGAGGGACGTAGGCAAGAAGGTATGGTACACGGTAATCAGAACAAGACTTCACAGAACACTTTCTCAATAGGCAATGGGCACTAAAGATCCAGCGAGGTTACTAGGAAGAGGCAGGCTTAAGTAGGGGCAGCAACCGGCAATAGCCAATTACCGGTGCGCTGGCCCTTTAAATTTAACACTACCTCACGCGCGCCCTAGGGAGTGGGTCTGCGCGCGCTGAGGGACAGGGACAGCAGCAGCAGGAGCGTAGTCGGGTAAGTGAGACTCGGGACCGGCAGGGGGATGAGCGCGCCCACGACCCGACATGCGGGATTCGGCGCCGATCAGCAGCGGGTCACGGATGCGCCTGTGACCCGGGACGAGGGTCGCAGGGGCATCCGTGACAATAAATACGCAGTATTAGGTCAAAAACCATGGTTTACTTTGTACTGGCCATGGCCGGCGACCAATGCCAAAAGCTGGCGGTGTGTCGGGTACAATCATGACAGTACCCCCACTTTATGAGGGGCCACCGGACCCTTAACAGACCCTCTAGGTTTGGCAGAGTGGGCTTGGTGAGCTTTTCCCTTTACCAGCTTCGGGGCATGCTTTGCAGATGGCACTCGGAGATGGATATATTTTGGTCTGGGTCGGCGGTTTTTATTAGGTTTTTTGATTTCTAGTTGGGCATTTTTTTATGACTCGTAGCCCAGACTGTTCACAGTCGATTAACGACAGACTCTATTTTCGTTTCGCCACCTGCAGCAGCAGGATACCCGAGGTGGTAATTATCATCACAGAAAAAGGGGGACAATTCGGAAGGAGCAGAACTTGGTGAGTCGACCGACGAGGACACTGGATTTGAAGTCAAATTGGCAACAACCACTCCCGGAGTGTCAGTATGCATCTACCTGCTCAGCTTCCAGCGTCTAGGAAGCAAGGTTCTGCACCTGCATCTCCTGGTTTGAGTCCACACCCAGAGAGACAGGCTGCTGGAGATCCTTTGATTGACAGGTCTCCAGCTACTCTGGGTAGAGGGCCTGCCACACGTTCCAATAGGAGGGCCCGGAGGCTGCTCTAATCAGCGAATGGGGCGGAGTCTGGGAAATCTATATAAACCTGCAGAGATCTCCAGGCTTTGCCTGTGATATTTCCTGGCTGTGTTTTTTCCTGTGTTTGTAGTTTACTTCTCCCGTTTTCCTGACCTTGGCTTGTTTCCTGACTTCGACTTTCTTCCTGATTTGGTACCTTGCTCCCGACCATGTTTACCTTTTGGGGCTGTCCTCTTTTTAAATTCTTTTGTTTTCCGTTTTTGGCCTTACGTTACGATCTGTTGATGACCAGGACTGTCGCCCCCTTCACCCCTCCTGCGGCCCAGCATTTTAGTGCGCAGGGATTTCCCCAGTTTGGGGGCTGCCGCTTAGGTAATAAAGAAAGGAGATATGGTCTTAAAACTTAACTTTTACTATAATCAAGATAAAATATATATATTTAATATATAAATATATATATTCCACACTCAATGTAATCTCTCGTACAAACTCACTAAGAAAATGGGATAGGAGGAGTGGACTATCGGGACCTAGCAGAGACCCCGCAAAATTAGCAGTTAAAGGTACCCCCCCGGGTATAAATCTCCAATAACATAGGGACTTTAATTTTCCCAAGATTTGCATCAAGCCCTCAGATAAGGGCAGCAATGTAGTTGTTCTGGACCATCTTCAATATAAAGAGGTGTGTCTCACATTACCTTTGACACAACTTGCTATAAGAAATTACTCTCAGACCCTACTATATTTCCCCAACAGAGCAAAAAAAGCTTTTGAACGGGCTAAAGGATGGTTGATAAAAATTAGTGTTGAGCGATTACGTTGGCTATCGACATTCGGGCGATATCGATAGTCGGCCCCACCATCGATAAGGTTTTTCGATATGAGCATCATTAGAGCGATGACCATTAAAGTCATGGAAAACACCCCCTTATTCTTCCCCCCAAATGGGGCTGGAGAATTTGGGAATTAACAGCCACAACAGTCAAATGGAACCTGCTACTCTTAGGCAAACATTTGGGCAAAAAACCCACAGAAAAAGTCACACACCTTTAGTACCCCTGTTTTGTCCACAAAATGCCCCTTAAAACCTGCATCACCCCCAAATTTAAAAATGCCAGAAGCAGTTTATTTTGAACCTCATTTTACTTGAACTGGACATTAAAATATCCCGCCCTGGAACGCAGCATGACCCAAAAAACTGCATGACCCAAGATTAAAAGTCGGAAAAAGTAGTTTTGAACCACCATTTTAGTTGAACGGACATTGACTAAACGGGCCGGGACCGCAGTAGACCTTTAAAAACCGTCTACCCAAAATTTAAAAAGTGCCGGAAAAAGGAATCTTTCAACCACCATTTAGTTGAACGGGACTTTGAAAAACCCGTCCGGACCGCGCAAACCCTTAAACCTGTCGGACCCACAGATTAAAAAGTGCCGGAAAAAAGGATCTTTCAACCCCCTTTTTAGTTTCCTGGACTATATGCCCCCTGCCCCGGGCCACAGTATATCTTTAAAACCCTGTCTGACCCCCAGTTTAAAAAAATGGCCGGGAAAAAAGGAGTCTTTCAACCCCCATTTTAGTTAACTGGTTTGAAAAACCCCTTTTCCTGGACCGTAGCATACCTTAACCTTCTGACCCACAGATTAAAAGTGCTGGAAAAAAAGTTTTTTTCAACCACCATTTTATTTGAACTGGATAAAACAAAACCCTGCCCTGGACCGCGCAGCCCCTTAAACCTGTCTGCCCCCACGATTAAAAAGTGCAGAAAAAGGAGTTTTTAAAACCCCCCATTTAGTTAAACTGGACATTGACAACCTGTCCTGGCCACGCTGACCCACCCGGAGTTACAGGGGGTCGGGAGAGCCCAGGCTGGCATCCTATCTAAAACACGCAATTAAAAATGCCCTATGACCGCAAAACGAAACTGTCGTGCTGAAGCAATGGGGAAGCGGAAGTGTGAACCCCCACCTTCCTCTCACATTTCAAGACCTGGGGTACGCTTCCCCCTCCTAGAGTGCGGACCCATTAGCTTCACTTGGAAATACGGGGGGTTTAAAAGCTCCGTTACACCCAGGTGCCCTTTTTTTTGGGCTTTTTTTTCCCATTTTAATCAACGTGCTGGGAAATGGTTTCTGTACTTTGTTCTCTGTCCTCCCAACTCCACCCTTTGAAAACCAATCGGGTAAAGTTTTCCTATACCCCCCATTGTTTCAATTCAGAGGAATTTTTTTTCCATATTTTGCACATCAAGTTTTTTAGTAGTTTAAATTCTAGAAAAACATTTTTTTAAAAAAGATGGAATCCCACCATGCTTTGTTTCTCTTTTTTTATTGTATTAAATGGGTTGTCTCAAAAACAGGGGAAATTGAAGCTATGTTAAAATCTTGCAAAAAAAAGTATTTTGCAAAATTTTTGTTCTTAACGTTCCACCCATTCCTGTTTCTGACGCCCATCACCCTTTATCCACTTGTACAATTTGAAGAACAAATGTCTGTTAGAAAAAACATTTTTTTTTATAATAGGGACCGTAGAAGCTGCATTTCCAAAGCAAAATGCCCCCAAAAATTCAAAGCATACCCTTGACCACTTTTGGACAATTGTGAAGAAAAAATGCTGTTAGGGAAAACAATTTTTTTTTTAATAGGACCTGCAGTATAGCTGATTTCAAAGCAAAAGCCCCCCAAAAATTTAAACAGACCCTTGAGCCACTTTGACAATTGTGAAGAACAAATGATTTTGAAAAAAACTTTTTTTTTATAATAGGACCGTAGTATAGCTGCATTTCAAAGCAAAATGCCCCCAAAAATTCAAAGCATGACCCCTTTACCCCTTTTTGGGCAATTTTAAAACAAAAGCTGTTAGGAACAACATTTTTTTTTAATAGGGGCCTGCATATAGTGCATTTCAAAAGCAAAATGCCCCAAAATTCAAAGCAAACCCCTTGATCCACTTTGGGCAATTTTGAAGAACAAATGTCTGTTAGAAACAAAATTTTTTTTTTAAAAAGGACCTGTAGTATTTTGCATTTCAAAGCAGATGACCCAAAACATTAAAAAATGTCCAATGTTAAAAATTGTGGGGGAAAATGCCACTTAGAAGCCACATTTTGTTCCAAGGACCATGATTATTGCTGTATCTCACAGCTAATGCCCCAAAAAAAATTTTTAATAAAAACTTCTCCCAAATTTTAAAAAATTTGGGGGAGAAATGCCAAAAAAAACCCCACATTTCGTTCCAAAGGACCATGATTATTGCTGTATCTCACAGCACAGGGCCCAAAAAAAATTTAAAAATAGCTCTCACCACATTAAAATTTTGTGAGGGGAAATGCCACTTAAAACCCACTTTTCTTTTTCCGGGCCATAATTATGCGTTTTCACAGAAACATGACCTCAAAACCATTGACAATGCAAAAAATTCTTAAGATAAAGTGAGAAAATAAAAAATACGGTGTTGTCTAACCCCGGGTGTCTTTTACACCCTCACGCAAAACCAGAAAAATGAAATTTTTTGGGAAAAGAGAATAAAAATTGCAGTAAAAAATGATCATTTTAAAAAAATTTTTCCAAAAGGACCATTTTTTTTTTGAAGGAATGTGAAGTAAAAACCCGGAAATAATGTGACCTCGGCAATTGGGGGCCACAACATCACAATCCATGCCTGTTCATCTTTGGGAAAGTCAAAAGATCCACATTATCTGTGGAAAGCCGGGTCGTTGTCTGTAATGACTCCTCCAGCTTGCTGAGGTCCGCTCAGTAGCGCTCGCGGGGAGGGCAACCCTCTTGGGGTGACAAGCCGCTGGCCATTCTCCTTTTTTGGGTACCCAGAATCATGGTCCCGGAAAAACATACAAAAAACGGGTTGAGACGCAGATATCGTGCACCCGATCTTTGCGGTTCGGTGTTGGTGTGTGCCCTCATTTGCATGCGTTGGTGAGGTGGTAAAAAAGATTGCCCGAGGGGACCCATTAGGCTTTTGCCCCTTGCCCCGCTGCGCCGCTCGGTACTTTGGGCCCTACGCGTCACTCCCTGATGTTTTTCCACCGTGACATTTGGGAACGGAGCGACCAAAATTTCCTTGTCAATCGCAGGTCTCCATTTCCTGCATTTTTCTCTCTATTTGGGGGGGTGGAAGGAAAGTGGGGAGTTTTGTTTTTGTACCGGGGATCCAGGAGGGGGGCACCCCGTAACTTTGTTCAATTTGATGGCCTTTTGCGAGGGTCTTTGAGGAAATGGGGGCATCCAAGCACCATGTGAGAGAGGGGGTTGATTTTCCCCAAACCCTGGGTCGGGGGCATAGCAAACTCATCTTCCTCATTTTCCTCCCCGACTCAAATTCCCCGCCCAACCTCTTTCCAACCCGGGGCCCTTCGGAAACACCCGGTTTTCAAAGGAAAAACCCCCCTCCTCCTTCTCCTCCTCCTCCCCCCCTCCGCTGCCCCCGGGCCAGCTTCCCCCACAGCCCCTGACTTCCTGAGATGATGCCCCCGGGAAGCTAAATGCGCCACCTTGCCCCTAGCTGGACCCCCCCCCGGGGGAACCCCCCCCGGCCCCCCCCCCCCCCTAAAATGAAGACCAAAGAAATTGTGAAACGTGGGGCCTTTTTGGATTTAAAAGGGGAAAAAGAAAAGGCCCGTTTTCCGAAATCTGTGTCCGCCCTCCTCCTCCGCGCCGGGGACCTTTTTGTTTCAGAGGGGCCAAACCGATGGGTTAATTCCAGAAAAAAGGGTCACCAAAAAGCCATGCTAACAAGGGCATTGCCCCGCACTGACCTTTTTGGGTGGCTTTTTTTCAAAACTGGCAAGGATGGTGCAGACTCTTCACTGCCTCCCTCTCGTGCTCAACACCCCGAGGTCCGCCCCGCTGCTTGCGGGCCATGTGTCACTTCAACGGTAATGGCATTGCCTGCTCCCACAATCGCGGAGCAGTGGGGGGTGAAATTCCAGGTGTTCCAGTCAACAATGAGACGTTGACGGGGAGGCGAGCTGACGCTGAAACCAGCCAGGCGGAGAAGCAGGGTGCGAAGGGCGGAAGTGCAACTTAGACTTCGAGCCCCCCCGGGCTCCGCCCGGGGGTAGTTTTTTTAAAAATTTCGGAGACAAGGTTCATGACATGTGCCAGGAAGGGATGTGCTCCAGCCTACCGATTTTAAAGGGGGGGGGGCCAGCAATTTCGCCCGTTTTTGCACCCCACCTTGCTGGCAAAAGGTTTTTGCACCCAGCCGGGGCGTTTGGTCCGTTGGGGGAGCCGCCAACCCCCTGACCCATTGTGGAGGGCTCCAAAAAAGATTAATTTCAAAACGGGTGGTTTCCCTGGGCCGTGAACCCCCAAGGGGCCTTGGGGAAAGAACCCTGCACCATCCCGCGGGTTTTAAAAAGCGTGCGCCGAGCCTGAAGCCACCGTCACCCCCAGGGAATCCCCCACTCACCAGACTTTTCACAGAGAAAAGCGGCCCTTTGGCGTGCTTACTATCCTTTTCGTGTCAGATGGCTTTTTTTCCGGGCACAGATGCAGACAACCGCTTGAAAATTTTAAAAAGACACGGGTGGGCCCGGCAGGACGGCTTTTTTGGCAAAGAAAAGCTGCTCGCATCTGGTATTGGGGAGGCAAGGGGCCATGACGTGGCGGGAAACCCCTCTGGTCCCCCAAGGGAAAGGGGAACATTTCCAAGGGCCCAAAAACCTGCAAATTGCCCCACATTCGGCTTTTGCTTTGGGATGGTTTGGGGGAAAAAATGTTTCTTCTGCTCCCAAACCTGGAAAACAAAGGCGGCTGCTAACCGGCCCTGTAAAAGGCGTGCAGGGCGTCAAACGGCGGAAGAGAAGGGGTAGATGGTCTCTGGGTGCTGGTGGTTCTCGGGCGACGGTGGAGGCTGAAGCGAGGGTAATCCCAAACATACTCTGAGAGACATGGGCACTGAGGGAACCTTGGGGGTGGCGGAGGAGGGGCGGAGAAGAGGGTGTGACGTGGTTGGAGGCCCGGGTCGGTCTGGGCCTTTTTTTTCCAAGTGTTTCCTCCATTTCAACCATCACGCTGAAAGTCCAGACATTTGGGGTGGTTAACCACCCAAGGGTTTTTGCCTCTACTTATGCGTTTTCGGCAAAGGGCGGGATAACCGCTGTGAATCGAGGCTTGGCAAAAAGGCCCCGCTTGAGAGGCCCCGGACCTTTTTGACGGCGATAAGCGAGGAGCGGTTTGGCGCCGTGCGGGGAATCATATCACGACTTCTCGCCGCCCCCTCCCTTTTTGGGCGGAACCCGTACTGACCTACCCCATCACCTTTCCCCTCTTCCAGTGATGAACCCCTTCCCCCCCAACCAAATTCTGCTTAAAAGACCACATTGGATCCGCAATGTCGCCCCTAAACATCACCCAACACAGGTGATTCGTCCCCCCTCCCTTCTGCATGGGGGAAGTTTCCGGCTACAAAAAAAGGGAAGGGGCCGGCGGGCTTTGGGCCAAACCAAACCGCCCGGGTTTTTTTCCCGGGATTGACCGGCTTCCCCTTCTCCTCCCCCAAAAGGCATAAAGAAAACGGGGGCGTCAAGCAATGAAAAATCATCCTTTTTTGGGCCTCTTAAATTTTTTAACTTTCCCTTTCTGACCCCAAACCCCAAATTTGTCATAAAAAGAGGCCCTTCAAAAAAAGGTTTAACCACAGGGGTGGGTAAAACGAGTTCCCTTTTGGGGGGCTGCTTCATGGGGGAAAAAAACCCGGAAAATTTTTTTTTTTGGGGGATACTGATAAACGACATTTGGGGCCGTGACGGAGGACGAGGGGGTTTAAACTGCTAAAAGGCCGGTCTTTAAAACCCACTAAAGGGAACAGTTTGGCACGCTGCCCCGTTACGGGGTTTTCCGGGGCCCCTGACCCAGCGATGACGGGGCCTGACGGTCCCCAACTGATGACCCCCGGCATGCTTGTTGTAAACCAGCACGGGAAGGAGCACCTTCTCTTGGGAACCCCTACCTCCTTTTCCCAACCCCCCTCTTTGCTCGCTTACCCCCTTTCATTTCGCCCCAAATTTTCGGGGAAAAAAAAAATTTTTGAGAAGGTATGGAAGATTTTTGGAAACCCACTTTTTAAAAAACCCCGGCAAATAACGGGCTTTTCCCCAAATCCCTAAAAACAAAAAAAAAATTGCTGGATTCAAATAAAACTGCAAAGTAAATCTATAAATTCAAAAAACTGGCCTGCGCCAAATTTGAAAAAACACTTTATCTAAAATGAAATTGGGGATAAAAAAAGGTTTTTTTTTTGGCCCCAAACCCAATTAAACCTGTGGTAACAAACCCCTTTGTTTGGATTCAAATTTAACTGAAAGGGTTTGGTTTCAATCAACAAATCTGGACTTGGAAAAATTTCCCAAAAAACCCCGTATCGAATGTATTCGGAAAAAAAAAGGTTTTTTTTGGGGCACCATAAATTCCCACCTTTTGGAAACCCTACAAAATTTGGGCCGGGAATTAAAATTTTAAAACTAAAGGGGGTGGCCCCTATAAAACAAACGGGATTTGGGCAAAATGCCAAAAACACGTATCTGTAATGTATTCAGAAAAAAAAAGGGTATTTTTTGGCACCTATCAATTCACCCTGTGGGGACAAAAAAATTTGCAGTTTTTCACAATTAATTTGAAAGGGGCCCTCAAGAACAAAGCGCAATGAAACCAAAGTAAAAAACCCCCAGGGTATCTGTAATGAAATTCGGATATTACAGGGGTTTTTTTTTGGCACCAAACAACCTGGGGCGACTTGCGGTTTTCAAATTTAAGTACAAGGGGGATATATCAACAAAGGGGAATGGGAAAATTTTAAAAATGAACACCTATCTAAAATTTAAAACCTGATAAAAAAAGGGGGATTTTTGGGCACCTAACAAAGAGACCGCAAAAACTGAAAAGGTGTATCCTATAATTTCAGGCGCCCAAAAATTCCAGGAAATTTTTCCCCCAATAGAAAACTGTAAAAAAAATCTATTCAATGTCTAAAACTAAGATTTTTGGTAAAACTTTACCCCAGTATTCTTTTTAAGCTTGTCGGGTGTTCGCCCGGGGGGACCCCCCCCCTCCGTTTCCCCCCCCGGGGATTTTAAAACAGGGTAGATCCCCTTTTTTAAAAAATTCTCAAACCTAACTATATAAAATTTTTCCAATCTCTAATCAAAACTAAATTGTAAGGATCACACAAATAAAAGGGGTTTCCTTTAAAGAAATATAATAATTTCGCTGAGCTTTTTGACACAACCCAGACGCAAGGGGATCCCCTTTCTTAGGTTGCTGAGAGACATTTGGGGCTGAACGGGAAACGCTTTCTATGTAAAACAAAGGTTTAAATGTGATTTTCCACCAATCGCCCCCCAAACAAAATCCCATAAAGGACGCGCACAAAACCATCCCCACCCTGCTCTATTTTTAAATTCCGGATTTGCGGCCGGGCCAAAAAAACAGGAAGCCCCGGGAAAAAGGGCGCAATTTTTAATAGTTTGATCACAGATTTTAACCTAAATTATCGCATGACTAAAAAATTTCCGATCACCATAAAAACTGTCCGTTTTCCAATTTTGTCAAAATAATCCTCAACACTAATCATTTTGAATTAGCCCTTCCTGTTCCCACGCTTCCCACGGGTGAAAACTTTTTATGCACTTCCTAAGGGTCCAAAAGGTTTATCCACCCCTTAAGGGCCCCCCCGATTGTGTGGGCCCTTTAATCCCCCTTATCCCAAAAATTTGGGGATATATACCCGATCAAATTCTGGCTCCTTTTGGGGAGGAAATTGCCCCTTTTGAAAAGGGACACAAAGGACATGCTTAAATGCCTTGGGGAATAAATTTTTGGGGCCGGGAGGGAAATGTGGAGTCACTTTTACACCTCGATTCCACACACACGGGGAAATTGAGGTTGGTTAATCTTTTTGTCATCTTTTGGAAACCCAAAATTTTAAAAATGCAAAAACAGTTTTGTGTTTTAACCCCTCAATTTAACATTCACTAAAAATTTTTTTTTTCTTTGAGGGGGGGGGGGGTTTTCCACCACTTCAAGTACACCCATGGGCAGCCCGGGGCCCCCCGGGATATGCTAATCTGTACCTCGCCTGGTGGGGGGCCTCCCAAATCTTTGGAGTTTAACCCCCACTTTTTTCTCTGCCCATAAAGCCCTTTGGCTGGGGATTTTTATGACTTCTGGGTAAATTTGCAAGGGGACTCAGGATAAATTTTTGGACAGATTAAAGATTTTAACATCAACAATCTCATTAAAATTTTACATATGGGGAATTTAACCAGAGTCCCTCCCCTTCTTTTGACATTCGCATCATTAAGAACCCTTAGGTAACTTTAACTACCAAATTTTTTGGGAAAAAAAAGGGAAATAAAATCCTTGCTTCGATGGGGGAATTTTCCCTCCCTCACTTTTAAAAAGGGGGGAAACCCTTAAAGGGCCCAAAACCAAAGTCCCTTTGGAGAAATTGTTTTTTCCTTCAGTGAATTCAAGAATGAGGGGAGCTCCCCTTTTGCCAACGCTTTTTGCTAAGGGGTACCCGACTTTTTAGGGTTTGGGCTTTAAGGGGAAACTCCTCCAAGGGAAAAATCGGAAAATTTTTGATTTCCCCCTATCACACGAAAGACAAACCCGGGAAAAACTGGTACGCTTGGTGGGTAATTTTGATAATGCATCCACTCAAAACATGGACATTTTGAAACTCCATTAGCATATTCTGCAGATGGATAATGACCTCTCAAATGCTATTAGCGATTACCCGTCGATTTCCTATCGTCGTGGACGCAATTTACGAGATTTGCTTGTTAAAAGTCACTTCAGTTCTCCAAAAAAGGTGATTTGGTTTCAAAAACATTGTGGCTCCTTTAAATGTGGTAACTGCGCTTTTTGCGCATATATGGAGAAGAGTGCAACTTTTCAAGACTCCACGGGCAACAAAACCTTCAATATCAAACATTTCATTAATTGTAGGACCACTTATGTAAGTTATCAGATTTCTTGTGCCTGTGGTGCCCTATATATTGGTAAGACAACTCGGCAACTACGCCGAAGGAGTGGGGAGCACCTTGGGGATGTACGACATAAACGTGACACGGCTGTGTCACGACACATCCATACACACCATGGAGGTAACCCTATCCATCTTAAATGGAAAGGAATTGATCAGATTCCCCCTTCAATTAGACGTGGTGATATGGATCGATCTCTCCTGCAAAAAGAATGCTTTTGGACCTATACCTTACAAACAAAAACACCTGCTGGTCTAAATGAACAATTAGATTTCAGTAGTTATATATGATTGGTATTGTTATTGCTCCTTGTTTAGACAAGTGAACTGTGGTAATGTGTACATGATAGTGGCTACTGTCTGCATATCTTTATTGATGGTTGAAAATTCTATGTGTCCTTTTTTCAACATGGAGCCTTTACAACGCCCCACGGCCATTTAAATGTCGCCCCCATTTTAGTACTAGTGCCTGACTTATAATTGCAGTGCACTATATATTTATTATTTATGGCCGTCCAAGCGCTGATTGACACCTACGTTCTTCACAGGCACTTCAATCAGGGACATGCACCTTCACCTTTGGGCTATGCTTCAGATTGTTTTCAGCGATGCTGATGCCTCTGCATCACACATGCGCTATCACTAAGGACGCGTCTCTAGGCTGGTACTGAGCCGAGGACGCACTCCGTGCACGCCACAGAGGCGTGCGGGCGCACGCTTAAGTGCCGCGATTCCCCGACTCTCAGCGTCTCTCATCGATACAGCCTACGCTGTTACTCCCGCACTCGGGTCCTCCTGAGACCTGAGATGACACGTTTGCAGGTAAGCATCAGCGCCCTTCAGTACTATAATATATCATGTAGTAACTTTTGGGTTAGTTGATTACTTACTTAATTTTTTGGTTTTGCTTTCAGCCCACTGTAAATCACTAGTGGGACTGATAATTGACACAGTGCCTGACTCTATATCAACGAAAGGTACTGGTATGATAAATACACTGATGGTGCGTGTCTGTCTCCTTGGTTTGTATCTCATTAACGCACTGATTTTATCATAGTCAGTGTGTTACTTTGGTGGGAATAAGTATCTTAAGTCCTGCCTTTAACCCTTATTTGTTTAGGGACCCATAACTGGTGTCTCTGTTGTGCACCTATGGACTCTGTTTATTTCTTGTGTTCCCAACCTGTCCCCTGAAGGGATCGGCGGAATTAATTAGGGACTGATCGAAGCATATCGTATGTTGGGACAGGACCATAGGGATTGTATAGGGATCTATATAAGGGTTAGGTTCCTGACAGGAACGCCCTTATCAGGGTGATTGTCCTGTTTTCTTTGGTTAGGATAGAGATTGGAGAGTGTGACTTAGGGTTTGCTAGGGTCATCAGGTACTGGTCCCGATAGTCCCCTCCGATCCCATTTTCTCAGTGAGTTTGTATGAGAGATTACATTGAGTGTGGAATATATATATTTTTTATCTTGATTATAGTAAAAGTTAAGTTTTAAGACCATATCTCCTTTCTTTATTATTTAGTATGTCTGGTCAGGAGGCCTTTTTGTGCCACTACATTAATTGTATGTGGTTTTTCTGTGTAATATGGCTGCCGCCTAGGGCAGCACGTCAAGTAGGCAGGGACAGTGGGCTAGGTTCCAGTTAGGGCTCACTGCACCTCCCTTGACGTGACACGGAAAAGGAATATTTGCAGGTTCCTCAATATACTGATGCATAGATTCTCGTTCCGGGGCAGACAAGTTGAGCTTTGCCCCCAGAATGAGGTCTATGGTGCAATCATCAGGCCGGTGCGGAGGCAGATTATCCGCAACGTCTCCATCAACGACGTCATTGAATTCGGAATTACATTCTGAAATTTAATGAGTAGAGATGGGCGAATTTATCTGCAAAATTAGTTTCAACTCAAATTTATTTGCGACGAATCGCGTTAAAAAACAGCTATTTCCTGGCTACAGAGAGCCTGTAGTGTGTTGTAGAACGTTGTGCCATGCTCAAATATGCATAGGGAGCGTGGTTTGGTCTTCATACAATGCTGTGTTTTAGTATGACACGCACATGACAGCCGCCGCTCTTAGAATCGCTTCACTCTCCACTTCTAATGAAGTGGAATTTCAGGGAAAATTAGATTCTGAACGAAGCCGAAGTTTATGGTGATTCGTGGGAACGAATCTAAAATGGCCACGAGCATATGGCATGACATGTGGCAGAGAACTCTGGGAGGAAGAAATGAACACCCTCAATGACATGTGCAGACATGCAGCCAATCAGCAGCCACCCAGCGTCTGTGACGTCACAGTCCTATAAATAGGGACGCCATCTTAAACTCTGCCACTTCTCACTTTGTCTCTTAAGCACAAGCATCTGGCTGTAGCAGCACTACATTGCACACTGTGCAAAATACTTCCGATTTTTGAGCTACTGGGGTGAAAGACCTTCACAAGTGTGTGTCATATACACACCTGTTCCTGAACCAGCGATTTTTATTTTGGGATATTGCAATCTGTGGCTAAGAGTTAATTTATCCCCTTTTGTGGGGTACTCTGTTTCAAATCCAGGGTGTGTGTATTTCTGCCCCTACACGCCTGAAATCCATCATGTTCATTCTGTAGGGTATTTTATTTTGTGGCCAGGAGTTAATTTATCCTCTGTTTCTGGGATATTCTGAATCAAATCCAGGGTGTGTGTGTTTCTGCCCCATACACGCCTGAAATCCATCAAGTTCAGTTTGCAGGGTATCTTATTCTGTGACCCAGGGTTAATTTATCTGCTTTTTGTGGAGAATTCTGTGTCAAATTCAGTGTGTGTATTTATCATATACAGACATCTTCATTAAACAGAGTTTGTTGTATTGTAAATTTTTGATCAAAGAGTATGTCAGACAGAGAGGTGGCAGGCCCTTCACATGTGAGTAGCAGTGGCACAAATGCAGAGCTACTGGTGTCATCTAGCGGCCATGTGTTGATCAGTAACCCAACGGTTCTTGATTGGTTGACTAGGTCATCCACTTCCTCCCAGATGACATCTCACAACCCCAACCAAGAGTCGGTGGGTTCGTCAGACACAACCCTTAGCTGGCATGGCTCGGGAGCAGGTCAGGGGATGACACCTGTCCTCAACCACCTCTATCCCGTTCAGTTCAATCAGCCAGAGAACTACTATATGCTGTGCACCACTATACAGCGAGGACAAAGTATTTGAGGACAGTCAGCAGCTACTTGGCAGCAAAGAGGTGGGGCAGACATTCACTGCTTCTAGCAGTAGGCGAATGGGGGGTTATGTTGCGAGCGGTCAGGCTCTCTACACCAAGGACATTGAGAAGGATAGCAGTGATGGCAAACACTAATGCATGATGCAGTCGATCGCACTTGGGAGCTGGGTGAAGCAAGGGCTTCATCATCATCATTGTTGGGAGAAGAGGGCTTCAGGTTGCACGTCAGGCAGCGGCGCAGCCGGTAAGTCGGTAGTGTGGCCAGGAGTCAGCAGTGTGGCTGCAGTGCAAGGTCGGGAGCTAAACAGCCACGGGGTAGATCACCCACTATGCAAGCCTCTTCTGGCCCAGAAAGTAGCAGTGCAGGGGCTTACCGAGGCAGCGGCGGTAGCAGTCATTCAGTACGGAGTATTGGTGGTAAAATCAACTACTCGGCTATAAGTAGAATCTGTGGGCAGAACGTGAAGCTTGACCAGGGACCTAATGTTGGCACCACGGCCCTGCATCAACATATGCGTCGTCACCATCCAGTGGCCTAGGAGAAATGTGTCTCAGATGTGGTGGTCCATCGTGTCGCAGCAACAGCAGCAGCACCCAGTGGCATGCATGCCATTTCAGCTAGTCAAGGCTCCACCACCTCTGCCGAAGGGAGCTGTTTATTTTTGCCATCATCTCCCGGTCCAGATGCTCCTGCTCCTCGCCACTCATGGTGTCAGCAGTCATTCACCGAGGCGATAGCAAAGAGAAAGCAGTATGCATCCAGCTATCCTAAGGTGCAGAGCTGACCATGCTCCTCTCCAAGTTGGTGATACTGCAGTCCGTCCCTTTCCAAATGGTGGACTCTGTACCATTCAGAGAACTGATGGCTTGCTCCGAGCCAAGGTGAGAGTCCCAAGCCGTCATTTCTTTTCGAAAAAGGCAGTACCAGCCCAGCAAAAATATGTAGAACAGAAGGTGGAACAGTCTTTGAGCCTGTCAGTGTCTTCCAAAGTACACAGTAGCACGTACGTGTGGAGCTGTAACTACAGTACATGTCCTTTATGGCCCACTGGGTGAATGTGATTCCTGCCTAGCCCTACCAGCAACTTGGACAGGAGATGCCGCTTTCTTTTCCACGGTGTCAGATTGCTGATCCTGCACCAATGTCAGCCTCCTCCTCCTCCACCACCTCAGCCTCCACAAGTATTAATGCTCCTCCAGCATACCATATGTGCAGGGCACGGAGATGTCACACAGTTCTACACCTGGTTTTC
This sequence comes from Phyllomedusa bahiana, assembly GCA_025379985.1. NCBI lineage: Eukaryota > Metazoa > Chordata > Amphibia > Anura > Hylidae > Phyllomedusa > Phyllomedusa bahiana. The sequence continues at coordinate 160,394 of JAODAL010002801.1, read as the reverse complement.
CTGGACAAACAAAGTCACACAGGTGAGGAATCATGGTGACAGACAATGGAAGGAACATAGTGTCCGTACTGCGCTGAGGAGGGCTGAGTCATGCGCTCTGCATGGCACATGTGTTCAATGTGGTTGTAAAACCGTTCCACAAGTCTTCCACCCATCTGCAAGACATTATAAAAATGGCCAGAAACTTTGCATGCACTTCAGTCATTCTTACAGCGCAAAGCACACCCTTCTTGAGCTGCAGCGGCAGAACAGACTATCCTAACATAGGCTGATATGCGACGTTTCCACCCTTTGGAATTCCAGCCTCCATATGGTGGACCAACTCTATGAATAGAGAAAGGCCATTAATGATTTCTTGACAATCCAAGCGGACACGAGTACTTGTCAGGTGTAGGTGTAGAATTATCTTTTGTTCTACTCCTATTCAATTGGTTGTCCCTTTCCAAATTGCGTTAAAAAGTTGGTCTCAGCTGAGAGCTTAAGAAATGCACACCACACAGGTCTGTCTGGTATGCACATCTGTTTTATTATCAGGAAGTTACAACGTCATATCTCTTTGGTATGTGCCAACTGTTTGGCTAGTTGGCTGTTGCTAAGGCAGATTCGAGGTTTGCATCTGCGCAGTATCTGTATCCTTCAGAAGAGGAATTTCTGATTTTGTTTGCTGTAAGCAGTGCCTATGTTCCAGCACTAATAAAGAGCAGTTTAAACACAATATCGTGTGAGCTTTATAAGGATGTAATAATAGATGTTTTCCATTAAATCATCAGCTTGACATACTCTCCTGTGTAATTTTGATGTCAGCCAGTGCAGCTTGTGCGTAACACCTGCCGTTTGCTCAGGCCCTTTGAGGAGGCCACATTATTTGTCAGTTGTCAGGACTAGGGGATGAATAACATCATTCCACTGCTTCATTACGTGGAACAGATGCTGAAAAATCTGTCTGGTCAGGGGGAAGCACAAGCAGTGTCTGGCGAAATGAGTGGTTTTTCTACCCAGGGGACAGGAGAGGAGGAGCAGCCGGAGGATGTAGAGGGAGATGAAGAAGATAAGACAGATGACACAGACACACCATGGCTGTATACAGTGGAGATGGAGGCAGGGAGTCCCTCAGAGTCACTTGCGCAGATGGCCCGCTGTATGCTGATTTGCCTGGCTAGTGACAGCCAAATAGTCACCATCTGGCAAAGGGATGACCTATGGCTCTCCACCCTCTTGGACCCTCGCTACCGGTCCAAAATAGGAGCTTTTTTCACCTGCCGAGAGGGAGGACAACATCAAGTACTATAGAGAAATCCTAGATAGTCAGTTGTCCGATGCCTATCTGTGCTACGTCCATCCTCTGGCAGCTCTGAATGGGGGGTTCCTCATCACTCATGTACCACTGCCACGGCTGCTTTGATGGGGTGGGGGAGTAGGAGCAATACCAGGTCCATCAGCAGCAATCTAAGTCTGGAGTCGTTGATGAGCAGCTTCCTTCCCCCGCCTAGTGAGGAAGGTACTAACCAGCAGCAGCACCAGCACCTGGAGCAGACCCTGATCCAGCAGGCACTGGCTTACTTGGTCAGCACTCTGCCACCCCACATGGAAGATCCGCTGGACTACTGGGCAGTCAAACTGGATTTGTGGCCGCTACTTGTCGAGTTTGCACTGGAGAAGCTGTCCTGCAGAAGTGTGGCATCAGAGCAGGTGTTCAGTGTGGCGGGGGTCATAGTTACCCCAAGGAGAACTCGCTTGTTCACCCGAAATGTGGAGAGACTCACCTTTGTCAAGATGAATCAGGCGTGGATTGGCCAGGCTTTCCACACACCAATGCCTGATACATCAGATTAGATCAGACATGACGCCTCACCAAAACTTTGAGAAATGAGTCTGGATTCTTCTGGCTACCTGTCTCAGCTACTATTCTGATGCCTCCATCCGCCTGATGCCACACATCTGCTGCCAACTGCTCCATCTACCACCTACCATCTTTTCCAAGAACTGGTATTGCCACCCACCTCCCCACTCTTCACTAGGCCATTATGTAGACTGATTCTGCCGCCACCTCCTTAATCTGTCATTGTGCCACTCTCCAGCCTGATGCTGCTGCTGTTGCTGCCACAACCTCCACACTGTGTCATTGTGCCACTCTGTGGCCTACTCATGTTTCTGCCACCTCCTCAATTTATATCTTGTTCACACGGACTCCATGAACAAAATGACAAGGGAGAGTTTACGGCGCACACAGGTACGAGTTAGGAGAACTTGTTAATGAAAAAAAAGCAAAATATTTATATAAAACAACGCGTTTCATCAAAGTGACTTCATCAGGTTTTCTGAGAGAGAGAAAACCTGAAGAAGTCGCTTTTGATGAAACGTGTTGTTTTATATTAGATATATTGCTTTTTTTAAATTAACAAGTTCTCCTTACTCGTACCTGTGTGCACCGTAAACTCTCCCTTGTAATTTTGTTCATGGAGTCCGTGTGAACAAGATTCAGGTTTCTGAATACAGGTTCATTGTTTTCTTACTCCACCTATGGTGGTTTGACTGGGAGTAGGCAGCAATCAAGTATTCACAGGAGTGAGAGGAGTTTGGAACAGACTGTTACTGGTGTATGGTTGAGGTAAGTCGTGCCTTTGGATTGTGCTGCGGACGAACGGGGAGCTCTGGTGAGCGCATTGCCTGGTGGAACATGATGACCTAGGAGTTTCCCCTCCCCCCCGCTAAAGTAGAGTTGTGCCCACCTTATGCACAACCAAATAAGGTTAGAGTCTGTTTGGTTCTATTATAACGCTTTTTAAATTGTACTTCACTACGAGAGCGCACGCTCCTTTTGTTGTATTTTCTTTATACCTCCTCAATTTGTCATTGTGCCACTCTTCGACCTCATGCTTCTACTGTTGCTGCCGCCACCTCCACACTGTGTCATTGTGCCACTCTGTGGCATACTCATGTTGCTGCCACCTCCACAATCTGTCACTTGCCACTCTGTGGCCTACTCATGCTGCTGCCTCCTCCACAATCTGTCATTGTGCCACTTTGTTTTCTACTCATGCTGCTGCCACTTTCAAAATTTGTCATTGTGCCACTCTGTGGCCCACTCATGTTGCTGCCACCTCCACAATCTGTCACTTGCCACTCTCAGCTACTCATGATGCTGCCAACTTATCAATTTGTCATTGTGCCATTCTGTGGCCACCTCATGTTGCTGCCTCCTCTTCATTTTAAGACATTTTAAGTTCCCTTCCAGTTTTACACTTTCCGTCAACGGTTTGGTATTGTATCGAACATGTTCATTAACTACAAAACTTAATTAAGCTGTGCACATCCAAAATATATTTTGAAAAACGTAGGCATAGGTGCACACTGGCAAGGCAATAGCATGCATCTAGTAACATGTTCATTAGACGACATGGAATCATACATTACCCGATCAGTAGACAGCATGGGATTAAACGATACCTGTTCAGATGACAGCATGTGATTAAACATCTCTCCTTAGGTAGATGGCATGGGATTATACATTACACCTTTTGTGGACATCATGTGATTAGTTATTACACAATTAGTAGATGGCATGAGATTACATGAGATATTGTGGGTACCTATATCTTCAATGCTGGTTTGCAACACATGGATCTCCTTATCCACTGGTCTAGTCCATCCCCCACAGTCCACTTCTCCACCTGCCGATGTAGTCTGCCCACTCTCTAACCTATCTACCCCTTCATTTTCTATATCGTCCTCCCTCCTTTATCTGTAAGAAGGAATGAAAAGGATAAACCCAACCATCTTTGGAGAAGCCATAAGGCCAGTATGACATGGTCCTTTGTGTGCATCAGGATTGTCTGATGATTAGGTAGCCAAAAGCAGGAATGGATACAAAACACAGAAGACATGCAAATATCCCATTTACTTGTTTGGTTTTGACTTTAGCAATACTGATGGACTATTGACCGATTGATAGCCGAGAAGCCGTAAGGCCAGTATGACATGCAAATATCCCATTTACTCGTCATCTCTTTTTTGCATCAACTCCTGTTTGTTTTTGGATTTAGCAATACTGATGGATTGTTAACCGATTGAAAGAGGACACTGATGGATCAGTGACGTCAACGCAAAATTACTGCTGACTCCCTTTCCACTCTTTCTGGGGGCTCTGCATGTATCAGCATTTAACAGTACAGGTTCTGTGGAATCATCTAATGTTGGTGTAAAAGGAGTGCGTTCTTTGACGATATAGTAGAATCTTGGCCCTCAGCTCGGTTCTTTACAGCTGGCGCTAACATTACCTTGTCAGGCTGCGTTCCCAATTCAATTATTTGAACAGTTTTGACCCCATCACTGCCCAGAGAGGTGAAGTGTGAAGCGATTCTAAGAGCGGCGCCTGTCTGGTGCATGTCATACTAAAACACAGCATTGTATGAAGACCAAACCACGCTCTCAATGCATATTTGAGCATGGCACTATATTCTACAACACCCTACAGGCTCTCTGCAGCCAGGAAATAGATGTTTTTAATGCGATTCGCCGCAAATAAATTCAGATTAAAATAATTTTTTCCGAAAAATTTGGCAAATCAGCCAAATCAAATTTTTAAGAAATTCGCTCATCTCTAGCTATGATGCAATATTGACGGGGGCAATATAAAACAATTGTTGTGGCCTCAGAAGTCTATTTCCATTCTGTGTCTTGGGTTTCCTTTCTCTCCTGTCTGCAGTATATGGGATTCCTGGTATTTGTCTGTTGATGGGAAGATAAAGAAACATGAATAACGTTCATCAGTAAAACTTCAGAGGGATTTATTTAGGTCAATGATAAAGTTACACACAATTACTTTTTTTTATTATCCTATAAATAGTCAGTGTAAACAATGACGTTCCAGCCAATTATTTTATATTCCACTCACCACTATTTCCTGGATCGCTCAGATTGCTGGGGAGAGAGACTGGAGCAAGGAGCGGGAAGGAAAGCCGACAGGAGAGGCAAATATCAGAGCAGCTTCCTGCAAGTGTCTAACTGCCCTGTACCCATGTGTCAGTGTGTGACTGTCCTGTACCCCATATGTCAGTGTGTGACTGTTCTGTACCCCATGTGTCAGTGTTTGACTGTCCTGTACCCCATGTGTCAGTGACTGTACTGTACCCCAACTGTCAGTGTGTGACTGTCCTGTACCCAAAGTGTCAGTGTGTGACTGTCCTGCACCCCATGTGTCAGTGGTGTGATGTCCTGTACCATGTCTCAGTGTGTGACTGTCCTGTAACCCATGTGTCAGTGTGTGACTGTCCTGTACCCATGTGTCAGTGTTTGACTGGCCTGTACACATGTGTCAGTGTGTGACTCTCCTGTACCCATGTGTCAGTGTGTGACTGTTCTCTCCCCATGTGTCAGTGTGTGACTATCCTGTACCCCATGTGTCTAAGTGTGTGTGTCTGTCCTGTACCCCATGTGTCAGTATGTGACTCCCTGTACCCAAGTGTCAGTGTGTGACTGTCCTGTACACCATGTGTCAGTGTGTGACTGTCCTGTACCCCAGGTGTCAGTGTGTGTGTGACTGTCCTGTACCCCATGTGTCAGTGTGCTGTGTGAGTTGACTGTCCTGTACCCATGTGTCAGTGTGTGACTGTCCTGTACCTCATGTGTCAGTGTGTGACTGTCCTGTACCCATGTGTCAGTGTGTGACTGTCCTGTACCCCATGTGTCAGTGTGTGACTGTCCTGTACCCATGTGTCAGTGTGTGACTGTCCTGTACCCCATGTGTCAGTGTGTGACTGTCCTGTACCCATGTGTCAGTGTGTGACTGTCCTGTACCCATGTGTCAGTGTGTGACTGTCCTGTACCCCATGTGTCAGTGTGTGACTGTCCTGTACCCATATGTCAGTGTGTGACTGTCCTGTACCCCATGTGTCAGTGTGTGACTGTCCTGTACCCCATGTGTCAGTGTGTGACTGTCCTGTATCCATGTGTCAGTGTGTGACTGTCCTGTACATCATGTGTCAGTGTGTGACTGTCCTGTACCCCATGTGTCAGTGTGTGACTGTCCTGTACCCATGTGTCAGTGTGTGACTGTCCTGTGACCATGTGTAAGTGTGTGACTGTCCTGTACCCATATGTCAGTGTGTTACTGTCCTGTGCCCTTGTGTCAATGTGTGACTGTCCTGTACCCATGTTTCAGTGTGTGACTGTCCTGTACCCCATGTGTCAGTGTGTGACTGTCCTGTATCCCATGTGTCAGTGTGTGACTGTCCTGTACCCCATGTGTCAGTGTGTGACTGTCCTGTACCCATGTGTCAGTGTGTGACTGTCCTGTACCCTTGTGTCAGTGTGCGACTGTCCGGTACCCTGTGTCAGTGTGCGACTGTCGTGTCCCCATATGTCAGTGTGTGACTGTCCTGTACCCATGTGTCAGTGTGTGACTGTCCTGTACCCCATGTGTCAGTGTGTGACTGTCCTGTATCCATGTGTCAGTGTGTGACTGTCCTGTACCCATGTGTCAGTGTGTGACTGTCCTGTACCCCATGTGGCAGTGTGGAATTATCTGCTATTTAAAATGTCAGTATCATTATCATGTCCCCAAGTGTCAGTGTCATTATCCTGCTCCCAAGTGTCAGTGTCATTATCCTTGTGGTATGCCTTTATCTTCAATACCCTGGCTTCACTCCCATCTTTTAAAATGTAATGCCCCCTGTCTCCCTTATGTAACTCAGATCACCTCCTCGGTATTCAAAATATCTGTGCGGCAATACGGTCTTTTTGCTCCCAATAGTCCCCTTACCCTATTGATGGGGAATTTCAGCACCTTGCTTGTTGTACAGTGACGCCACTTATAAGGATTGTGTCTCCCCACAGGCCAGGTCTCCCAATGTTTGGCTGCAATTTATGCAACTCAGACACTTTTTTATGGTTATTAAGAGTAAATTGGACTTAACCAGAACGTTGACCAAATTTTAGGAACTATGTGTACAACAGCAGGCCCCAAGGCATTTGATATCAATCATATATAATATGATGATGGAGGGCTCTGCGATGACACCGCCTGCCTTCCAGTCTAACTGGGAGCGGGAATTAGGTTGCACCTTCCAGGCAGAGGACTGGACCAAAGATGGTGTATTGACGCATAAACCCAAGTGTCAGCGTCATTATCCTGTCCCCCAAGTGTCAGCGTCATTATCCTGTCCCCCAAGTGTCAGCGTCATTATCCTGTCCCCCAAGTGTCAGCGTCATTATCCTGTCCCCCAAGTGTCAGTGTCATTATCCTGCCCCCAAGTGTCAGTGTCATTATCCTGCCCCCAAGTGTCAGTGTCATTATCCTGTCCCCCAAGTGTCAGTGTCATTATCCTGTGCCCCAGGTGTCAGTGTCATTATCCTATGCCCCAGGTGTCAAAGTGTCACAATGAATCCTTGCCGTGATCTCCTGACCCTAATATTATCCGTATTTTTACAGAACCAACCTCATATTTACACATATACCTGTCTCTAGAGCTGCTGGATACAGCCATGCGTCTTCAAGTGATTGCAGCAACCTGTCTCCTGGTCCTCCTGTCCTATGGTATGTACGTCTTCATGGAAACATATAGCAGACTATAACATTCCCAGAAGAGACATGTCCCATCAGCACAGCCCTCTCCTTATACCTAATATAGAGTATAGACACTTCTAGGAGCAAGGATGTGACTAGAATCCATAGGGCCCCATAGCAAAATGAGATGGGTCTCCACCACCTAACGACAATGAGCTACAACAGCAGCATAAGTAGCAGTAACTAAATATATTGATATATTACCGCCATATACCAGGGAAGCCACATAGTAGTACTAGATAGTAGAAAACCACCAAATACTTGTCTTCTGTGTCGCAATAACTTCTTTTAATCTGGTTTGTCACATTCTCAGATTTTTGTAAATTAAATTTAATATCAGTGTCATTATCCTCTCCCAAGTGTCAGTGTCATTATCCTGTCCCCCCAAGTGTCAGTGTCATTATCCTGCCCCCAAGTGTCAGTGTCATTATCCTGCCCCCAAGTGTCAGTGTCATTATCCTGCCCCCCCAAGTGTCAGTGTCATTATCCTGCCCCCAAGTGTCAGTGTCATTATCCTGCCCCCAAGTGTCAGTGTCATTATCCTGCCCCCAAGTGTCAGCGTCATTATCCTGTCCCCAAGTGTCAGTGTCATTATCCTGCCCCCAAGTGTCAGTGTCATTATCCTGCTCCCAATTGTCAATGTCATTATCCTGCCCCCCAAGTGTCAGTGTCATTATCCTGTCCCCCACATTACATATTTAGTAAGGTTGAATAAAGACATATGTCCATAAAGTTCAACCAAGGGTGGCGAAAATGTGGTTGAAGGGAGGGAGATAAGGCATTTAAGCCTAGCTTCCCCTACTGATGAAGGCTTTAAAATCCAGGAGGGACGAACCGATGTGCTCTTGGGAGGATTTCATTTCTGAATCCAGAGTTGCCATCTGACTGGATGTAGAATTTTACATGGTTACATACTTCCTGAATGTTACATGGCTACGTACGCATTAATGTTCTTTAGTTTCAAGTAGTTATCTGAGCATTTCTTGAAACCCTCAACTGTTCCTGTTGTGACCAGCTCCTCAGGCAGCTATTCTACATATTTATAGTTCTCACAGTGAAGAAGGCTTTTCTCCTCTGGAGGTTGAATCCTTTTTACTCCAGCTGAAGGGAATGTCCCCTTGTCTTTTGAGGGGACTTTACATGAAATATTTTTTCCCCATACTTTTTGTAGGGACCATAAATTAATCATGTCCCCCTGGTGCCATCTTTTCTCAAGATTAAATAAGTTCAATTCTTCTAACCTATCCTCATCACTAAGATCCTCCATTCCCCTTACAAGTTTGGTTGCTCATCTTTGCACTTTCTCCAGCTCCATTACATTCTTTCTATAAACTAGAGCCCAGAACTGAACAGCATATTCCAAGTGAGGCTGCACCAATGCTTTATATAGTGAAAATATTACATCCTTGTACAGCCAGTCTATGCCTCTTTTAATACATTTCAATATCTTACTTGCCTTAGAGGCTGCTGATTGACACTGCATGCTGTTCTGTAGTCTATGATCTACAAGAACACCCAGATATGTCTCAAGAATGGATTGTCCCAGTTTTACTCCACCTAGGAAATATGATGCCTGCAGATTATTCATACCCAGATGCAGAACTTAACATTTATCCACATTGAACCTCATTTGCCAAGAGGATCTCCAAACGCTCTGTGTGTCCAGGTATTTCTGCAATATATGAGCATCCATTATATCATTAATAGATATATTGAATAAAAGAGGACGCAGTACTGAGTCCTGGGGCCACCACTCATAACCGGGACCACTCAGAGGAGTCATTTACCATCACACTCTGAGTACGATCCGAAAGCCAGCTTTTAATCCAGTTACACCCTGTTATCTCTAACCCAATGGATTCTAATTTGCCTAACAAACGCTTATGCGGGACAGTGTCAAATGCCTTTGCAAAATCTAAAAACACAATATCCACAGCTGCCCCGCTGTCCAGACTTCTACTCACCTCTTCCTAAAAACAGATCAGATTGGTCTGACAACTTCTGACAGTCACTTATAATATTGTATTCAGCCACATATTCCTACATATAGTCCATTATGTGCCCCTCAAACAGTTTTCCCACAATAGATGTTAAACTTACTGGCCTATAATTACCTGGGCAAGACTTGGAGCCTTTTTTGAAGATGGGAACTACATTTGCCTTGCACCAGTCTCCTGGTACTATACCAGTCACCAGAGAATCTCTAAATATCATGTACAGGGCACATAGATCACCGAGCTGAGCTCTTTAAGAACTCTTGGGTGTATACCATCAGGGCCTGGAGACTTGTTCACATTCAGTTTATTTTATTTGACTTGGACCTTTTCTACAATCGGCAAATTAATTATATCAGATGATTTATTAACAGTAATGTTAATAAACATTAGTAATGACACCACCTACATCCACACTGGGGCCACTCCCATCAGCCCTAGCACCACCCCCATTAGTACGCACACCACCGCCATCTGCACTCGGCCCGCCCTCATCAGCTGTTTTCTCCTCGTTAGTATATACAGAGCTGAAGAACCTATTTAGTACCTCTGTCTTCTCCTGATCCCCAGTGATCAGCTCACCATTACTGTTATTCAAGGGTCCTACATGCTCTGAATTTGACTTTTTAGCATTTATATGCTTAAAGAATTTCTTGGGGTTAGTCTTACTGTCCTTGGCCACCTGCCTCTCATTTTGTATCTTAGCTTCTTTTATCACTTTTTTACAGATTTTATTAAGCTCTCTATAATTTTCAAAGGCTGATACCGAGCCCTCTGACTTATATTTTTTAAATGCCCTTTTTTTTTATTATTTATTGCTCTTTTAACAGAAGGTAGAAGCCATGTTGGATTTAGTTTTAATCGCCTATACTTGTTACCCATAGGAATACATTTTCCATCAATTTCCCTAGAGTATATTTAAAGCTCTCCCCTTTGGCTTCTACCTCACTATCTGGTAACAGCTGCTCCCAGTCTAGGTCCTGTATTGTGTCCCTCAATAAGGCAAAATTGGTCCTTTTAAAATTAAATGTTTTTGCCTTCCAGCTCTGTTTTTCTTTTTTCCAGTTTACACTAAAATTAATTCTATTGTGGTCGCTGTTAACTAGATTTTCAGAAACAGTGACCACTCCAACACGTTCTGCTTTGTTAGAAATTACCAGATCCAACAGAGCATCACTTCTAGTGGGATCTTCTGCCCGATAAAATTATCCACTGACAGACTGAGGAACTTCCTTCCCTTTTCAGTTGATGCAGAATCGTGACCCCAGTCAATGTCTGGGTAATTAAAGTCACCCATTATTATCACTGTACCTGCTTGTGCTGCCCGCACCATTTGTATATGCACCTGTAGGTAGGCTATGGGGGGCTCCACATAGGCAGGCAGACACAGGGTAGGCTATAGGGAGACTTATATAGGTAGGTTATAAGGGAACCCATATAGGTAGACAGACATTACATAGACTGTAGGGGGCCCACATAGGTAGGCAGGTTTTAAGTAGGCTATAGGGGGCTCCACATAGGTAGGCAGGCTTTAAAGAGGCTATAGGGGGCCCCACATAGGTAGTCAGGCTGTAGACAGGCTATAGGGGGCCCCATATAGGTAGGCAGGCTTTAGAGAGGCTATAGGGGGCCCCATTTAGGTAGGTAGGCTCCAATAGTGTTAAAAAAGAAACAAACAAACAAATAACTAACTCACCTGTCTCCATGCGCCCCCGACGAGATGAGCGGCAGGCCAGCTTCTGAGCCCAATGTGGGCAGCGCAATATGCCATCATTGTGCTGCTTACATCAGCACTGGCAGTGGATGCCTTAAAGGCTTAAGGCCTGAGGCCTTAGGCATACCAGTTGAAATAGCAGAGGAGAGCACTGGCGGGGCTCTGCTCTACTAAGACCGAGCAGTCCTACCTCTGAATGTTTGGAACAGAGGGATTGGGCATTCTGAGACAGGTGACGCCGGGCTGCTGGGGACGTCGGGTCCCATAGCAGTTGCTATGACTGCTACCTCTGTAGTTCCGCCACCTTCCTGTCCCCAGCGTCAGTGTCATTTTCCTGTCCCCTAAGTATCAGCGTCATTATCCCGTCCTCAAGTGTCAGTGTCATTATCCTGTCCCCCAAGTATCAGTGTCATTATACTGTCCCCCAAGTGTCAGTTTCATTATACTGTCCCCCCAAGTGTCAGTGTCATTATACTGTCCCCCAAGTGTCAGTTTCATTATACTGTCCCCCAAGTGTCAGTGTCATTATACTGTCCCCCAAGTGTCAGTGTCATTATGCTGCCCCCAAGTGCCAGTGTTATTATCCTGTCCTTCAAGTGTCAGGTTCATTATCCTGACCGCCAAGTGGCAGTCAAAAAACAAAATCTGGTTACCACAACAGTTTTGAAGAATAAACGTGTATGTGCACACTGTTGTGGCAGTCAACAGCTATGCAAACACAATACAATATAAGTAGTACTGTATAAGGCACTAAAAACTGTCAAAAAGGACATGAGAATATTTTAGAACAGCGTTTCTGCTACTAAGGAAAATGTGAAAAAATTTGAGGTTCTCAGTGTACGTTTTCGATCAAAATTGTAAATGCCCACCGACCACAGCAAGGCGACCCCCAAATGGTGGGAACCTACGCGACATGTTACCTCTCTTGGGGCGACATGTATGATCGGGCTTTTCGCCCGATTTCTGGCGTATCCTGTGCCTCACTGGCCCGAATCCCCTGTCGGACGCAGGGATGCGGTGTTAGGCGCAGCGTTCGCCACTTTCGGCTGCGCCTCACATGAAGGGGCGGGCAATGGGCGCGGTGTGGGCGCGGGGTAGGCGTTCCGGGGCGGGACGCAGCGCGCTCGAAAAGTCCGAGGCATGTACGATGGCGAGTCGGCAAAGCGCGGCGCAATGCCTACTTTATTTTGGTCTTAATGCTCCGGCAGAGGCGAAGTGAAGCAAGAACGGAACATGCGAGGAAGCAGATAGAAGATTGCGACAGAAATCCCAGCGCTCCGCTCCGTGCAGCAGGAGTATGATTCCGAAAATATCGCCTTTATAAAGGCGAAAAACAATATCAGAAAAAGAGCTCACACCTCCAAAATAAAAAATATCTAAAAAAAATCACTTACCCAAAAAATAGACCGCCCAAAAAACAAGAATTAGAATATTGAAAATTGCCGGGAAATACAGTAATTCAAATTCTGAAACCTATTCTGATTGGTCGGCATAAATCAGCCAATCAGAATAGGAGCGACAGTGAACCATTAAAACCTATGGAGAAATTTTGACCAATCAAAATGAATGGCGGGACAGTTCAAAATACAGTAAAAATACAGAAAAGAGCTGATTGGCTGAGCTAGCGGGGGCTTTGCTATCTCAGCCAATCAGAATAGGAGCGACAAGGACCTCCTTCCCCCTTCATTTTGTATACTAACCCTGCGTTAGGTTGGGCCGATCCTTGAAGTAAAAATGAATGAATAAATTATCATTTTATGGGGTTTCATCAAGGTGATGGTCCCCCACATTTAATTTGGGGGTCCTTTGAGTTGGTTGAGACGGTGGGGGGAGTCATAACTGGTTATGGCTCTCCAACTCACATGATGGCACATGTGGTTGGTCTGGCAAAGGTGAGGTTCACTGCGCCTCAGTCCCGCACTGCGCCTAACACACTGGCGAGGCGCGGCGGACTTTACATAGTATGTATGAGCACGCCCCGGCGCCGACATAAATCAGGCGCAGATTTCGCCGGAATACTGACGGAAAAGTACGCCCCGACCCGGCGAGCTTCATACATGTAGCCCGTGGTGTCTGTTCAGTCCTCCACATGACCGTGTGCAGCACCTATCCCTGCCGGACCATCTCACCCACCATGTCTCCCCAATAATGACTCTGAGACATAGCTTGGATGTATTGGCCACAGCAGCCATTTTATTAACATAACAATTACCATAAACAAACATTATAACACGAATGAGTATAGCCCCCCCTATACCCATTCGACCGGTTAACACTTGGGGCTGAGGTCCTTGGAGTTACCATAACCCCCGACCAAGCCTGGCGACCATACTCCAAAACAGTAGCTTACCCTCAGCCATCACACCAAGCCCAAGGGCACCAACCCACCTGAGGTGGTTCACACTGTTCCCCTGCTCCCAAGGACCATGCCCTGCGGAGCCCCAAACCTTCGCCAGACCGGTCAATTCCAATTAGGAGACAAGCCGAAACCTGCCTCCCCACCAATATTCACTGACTCCAAGGACCCCTAACCCGCCAGCCACTGCGACACCAGCACTCCTAACGTGACTACTCCGTAACCAGCACCTCCAACCTTCCCACAACCTTCACTTCTCGCCACCACAAAACAAAGGGAGGGAGGGTGGGACTCACTACGATTTCACTCTGCGCCGGAATGCTCCCGTGCGGCGCGGGGCGGAGGTTATATATCCCCGCCCACTCCCTTCCGCGCGTCACCCTCCGCACGTCACCCGGCGCACTCAGCGCGCCAAACACCACGTGCTGCGCACTGTGCGCCAAACATCCCGCACAGCGCGCCAACTTCCCACTACCACTGCCCGGAGCCGGCGCGCCAGGTCATGTGGGGCCTCCCTCCAGGGCTGCGCCCCGCGTCCGACCCCGCTCTTTTCAGGGTTAGAAGGTTCCAGCTAAAAGACCTGTGCAGGTGGGTGGAGTGCTTAAGCCAAGATGGAAGCTAGCCACCTCCCCATACAGACAGTAAAAAAACAAAAACTGGTTAGCACATGGGTTTCAAGGGGATAACTTAAGTTTCTCCATCATTCTAGGGCCTAAAAACGTCTTAGCCTTGGGAGCCTACGACTAGAGTCATGGTTTTAAAGGGTTTGAAGGAGACAAATTAGCTTTCACTGTTGGTCCTGCAATGCTCCAAGCTTTATGTTGTAACCATAAATTTAGATTTAGCTTTGAACATGTAAGGAAAGGTAAACGGCTATTACCATATACATTGCTGTGTTGATTTTGCTTTTTTTTTTAGGAAACAAAGAACAATTTATCTACTGCTAGTGTACACAATTTTCTCTAGGTTACCAACCACTACTTCCTGCTCTTTCTCTTATCTCATTGCTCCAAGCAGCTTCCAGTCAGTCTGACCATGGTGAGTCATCCCCTGCTGAGTCTTATCTCTAGTACAGAAGCTTTGTTTACCTAAGTTAATGACAGGTTTTATATCTTAGAGCTTTGAACACTGCTAGTTACAAAGCTCATGCACTCGAGTCAGTGTAATAGAATCAGATAGGAACAGCAGCGCTGGTATGCCAATACCTGCTATAGACCCACCCACAGCCTGACTAGGAAGTGTGCATTTGAAGCAGCCTGTAGCTCTATAAAACTGGAAGGTGGAAAAGAAAACCCCTTAAGGTTTTTTGTTTATTTTAGGGGCTAACTTACCTTTCAGCATTGTTCCCCAGTGACGTCACTTTTGGTGCTATGTCCAACGTTACTTCTGACTTCTCTAGGTTATCCATAGGTTATAGAAGTGATGTCAGACAGTCTCACCGGAAGTGACATTGCAGTGGGAATGACGTCTGGAGCAATGTTAATAAGGTAAATTAATCCGTAAGACACTCTTAGAACCTGAACCCTAGTTTATGGTTAAGGATAGGACTAGAGAAAAAATTTGGATCCAGGACAGCTCAAACCTGAGTCTTTTTTTTTCCAACTTCAGTTGAAGAGGTGTTGACCCAAACAGGGCCCTATCAGAGCAATATTAATGAAGAACATCCACCATTTACATTCTTTGCGCCCCTTTTACAGTCTTTTGTTTTATTTGATTGTGCTGCAATTCACAACAGGAGCTGAAGGAAAAGTCATCTCCAAGAGACATGTGCGTCAGGGGTGGATGATCCTTCCAGGTGAGGTGGCTTGCCGTATCTTATCGGCTGTGAATAAAGAGTCCCCGGAAGCTGCAAAGGTCCTTCTGGAATTCTTTAAAAAACCTCTGCTTCATGAATTACGGTAAATATTAAAATAGAAGTTTTCTTCAAAGCCAGGTTTCATCCGTCCTATCTGCTTCTTGGGCCACAGCTTCATGTGGGGCTAATGATGACGTCAATAGGTAGATATTTAAAAGCAATCTGACCCAAGAGAACTAAAAATACTCACCTGATACCCTTTAATTTCATTGTGTGCACCCAATACAAACGACACCTAGACACCTGACAGGGAGTTGTCATTATGGCCAGGAGACCAATCAGAGACCTCCGGATACATCACACACAGAGGCGCAACTGGAAATGTGATCATACAGCAGAATTCATATATATAAACACACACATCCCTACGTGTAACATAACAACATGATGAACAGATAACTTTTAGGGCCCAAACAATCCCCAAGCCATTTTCCCTTTATTAAAAAAAAATGACAAAGTCCTAAAAATCTGGGTTTTAAATGGAGGGGCTAGGACTCTGCATTTTTTTTCCCCCCTCGCTTTTCCAGACCCAAAATTTTTTTTTATTTTATTATCTACACATGTCACGATCGCCATACCCCCGCGTTGGGCTGGGGGGCCACTCTTCCCCCTGGGGTCCCTCCTTGTGCCGGCAGCAAGCGGCGCCGCGGTCCGCAGGTAGAGCTGCGGGCGCACTCGCCCCTCGATGCAGCCCTTTACCCCCCCGCTTCCTTTTTTTCCCCCGCATCTGTTGGGGGGGGGCCGGTGCTCGCGACCCCCTCCCTAGGGCGCATGCCGGCTCTCTCAGATTTAAATGCGCTTTCGGTAATTGGTTTGCCGGCCGGCCCCCTATATAATGGCTCCACCTTCCTGACACACTTGCCGAATCCATAGTGCCCATACCCTATGCGAGAAAGCCTTTCTGTGTTCCGGTTTGCCATTTCCGTTTACCAGTCCCACCAGCTTACGTTCTTCGACCACGATTCTTCACCGCCTGCCCTGACCTTCTGGCCCGTCCTCGACTATGAGAAGGTCTACTGTTTCTGTACCGCGTTGCACCTCGGCTACTGCCGCAAGCATGTCAATCGGGGTAGTGCCCTGGTAAAAACCCCCGCCCGGCAAGTCCATCTCGCCTTGCGGCAGGCTCTGGTGACAACCGGGCCCCACTTAGACCCTGGTGTGGCCTATACCATCGCTTGCGGTGGCCAAGCGGATACACTACACCGGCCAAAGTGTATTTTTTTATTGACATCAGTTTGGAATACATAAAACTTTTTTGATCAATCTTATTCCAATTTTTAGGGGACGGGAAATGATCAAAAAACCACCATTTTGGCATTTGGAATTTTTTTCTATTCAACGGTGTTCAGCGTACGGGATAAAAGGGTTTTTTTTTAATAGATTGGACTTTTGGGGCGCAGCGATACCATTATGTGTAACTTTTTTATTTTCCACTGCATGTTAACTGATCGGGACCTGGATTCGCCGCAGATTTGATACAGTGAAAAAACGGTGCCGGGAACTTTTTATCCATTTAAGGCCGTGTTTGTTGTGGCCTCTAAAGGGATAAACAGCACGGGATAAAGGTGGCTCCATTCCATTCTGTTACCGGTGGGTGTCGCCCCCAAATTTGCAGCCCCCACCTCCTCTATGTGCGGTTTTTTGCCGCGATCCCCCTACATAGCCCCTTACCACCTTTGGAAAGCAATAAGTCTAATGTCGTTAAGCGGTTAATTGTGGATATTTTGTTAATGTCTGCATGATATTAATATATGGCCATTTATAATAAGGTCACATTGGTTTATATGTGTCTCCAATCAAAATTTTTGTTCTGTTTTCCAATACTTTTGTGTGGGCATTAGGATATTTTCCCGGGGGTTACACGGTTTTCCGGTTTGAGTAAATCTGAGTCATGCATTTAGATTTTCGATAACATTCCCGTTAGTGCTGGGGTATAATGTAAAAATCCGGGGTTTTTATTGATGTGTTCCTCGACCAATCCTGCTCTTTTATTATTGCTCTGAGAATACCTATAACCAAACTTGTAAGGGGAATGGAGCATTTTAGTTATGAGGAGAGGTTATTAGAATTGAACTTATTTATCTGAAAAAGACGGTTCGGGGGGACATGATTAATTTATATAAATTATAAATGGTCCCTACAAAAAGTTGGGGAAAATTATTTCATGTAAAGCCCCCCCCCAAAAGACCCAAAGGGGGTTCCCTTCGGCTAGAGAAAAAAGGATTTAAACTTAGAGGAGGGGAAAAATGTCCCCACAGTAAGAACGAAAATTTGGGATAGCTGCCTGAGGAGTGGACACAGCAGGAAAAGTTTAGGGTTTCAAGGGAAAATCTTAGATAACCACTAACTACGAAAATACATTAATACTTATGTAGCCGTTTAAAATATCTGACCAGTTGACAACTTTGGGGGGCAGAAATTAAAAAATTTATTTAGGGCAGATTGGTTCTTGGTTTTGGGGGTTAAAATCTTAACGAGGGAAACAAAGCTTAAAATCCCATCCCCCCCCTTTAACACAACTTTCCCCACGCTTGGTTGAATTGATAGAGAGATGCCTTTTTCTCAACCGTCCTAACTATGTAACTAAATAATTTTCTTCCATAGAGGCTTTTTGGTAGCAAACAAATCTGAACTGTCCCGGGAGAAAGAGGAACTTTTTCAGAAAATAATTGACTTCCTTACAAAGACAAAGTGAAACTGCGCAAGTGAAGCACCAGGTGAAAAATCACATCCTTATTGCTCAGATTGAGCATTGATTTGCTCTTTTTCCCACGAGTGTTATTGGAATATTTTGTAGGAGAACATTACGTTCCTGTTTATTGTCAACTAAAAACACTATTATCAAGGTGAATAAAAGTTTGTGAGAACGCAAACGTTCATTCATTAAAATTTAACCATAAAAAACTCTGGATTGTCAATTTTTTTTAAAACCCCGGGTTGTGTTCCGATCTGAGTTTGAAACAATGGTTTTTAGGCTTACTTTTATGACATGGGGGTTGTTGTATGGAGCCGCACATATCCTTTGGGTCCAATAGCTTTATATTTACAGAGATGTGCAGGTGTGCCGCCACATGGTGCCTCTGTTGTTGGAGCTATTCTTCCTAGAAGCAATGATTTATGTGGAGAATACATCTGAAAATACTGTAACGAGGGAAAACCCCCACAATATTTTCTTTCTGGTTCCACATGAAATTCTAGTCATAGGGAGACACGCAAGGCTCGTTAGAAATAGATGTCTGGTGTTTGATACCATACAACTGTGAGCTTTGAGCTATGACTGTGTGCTTAGTCCTTAGTCTGTGATACCTGAGGCACAGTTCACTTACATCTATCATCAGGACAATGATGGCAGGTTACATTTGAACATGCTGCACTAACAGGGCAACTCCTTTCCATATGTCCTATTAGAGTATATAAACATCATAGAGAGAATACAGAGCGGACTCCAAGCTCCAACACTGGCAGCTCTGCGCTTCTATGTATCACCGTGATTATATTTCATAATACAGTTATCTTCAGATAAGGTGAGGATGCCTGACTTATCATACAAGCAGGTCATAAAGGGAAAGGTTCACCAGGAAATTACAGTTATTTTAAATTGTTTAAGAAATTTTCTTTTTTACCTGCTTTACCTTAAAAAATTCTGGATTTAACGGCAACATGAGTGCAAGAGCGAAGCTCTAGGGGGTGCAGAGGTAGCAGTCGATACCGGGCCCGGCAGTCTGAGGGGTCCCCAAAAGCCCTTTTGTCACAAGATTGTCAATGCTACATGGTAACTGAGGGGCCCTGTGAGAAAGATGACAAGTCACCCCCCAAGCTCAAATTCACTCAGTTTAAAGCACTGCAAAAGTCACCAGGAAGCCATCAATTAGGAAAGACAGCAAGACCTGGCTTTTCCCCCCAGCCAGATGGGAGATCTTCCCAGCAGGAGGTCAAAGGATTCTCATTTAAATTCGTTAGGAACTTGACCAGAACCCTGTTCTCAGACCTGAACAACAAAGGGGTTAGGAGACAGCCACGCACCGATATTTCATAAGGATTTATGGGAGAACCGTGTATCACAGGTCCACCCCAATTTCACATCTTTAAACATGAAACTCCCCACACGTACAGCTGTCGTTCCTGTGTTTGTCGGGCACATGAAAAGGAAGAAACCCAAAGCTGGCATTAGAAACCAAGTAGAATGCCCGCATTTGATACCAGATTGTAGCTTATGCCCATGCAGTTCTGATGGGCTCACTGGCTTGGTTCTGTCTCAATGCCCTGCCACAGTATGATCCATTTTGTGTTCAAGCCAAAAACGGCATGGTCCGAGAGGGAGGAGAATATAGACCGTCCCAGGGGCATGACAGTGGGTGTGAAGGGGGTACGACGTGGGCTCTCCCAGTACTGTTATAAGCTGATGCCCAGGTGTGACCATTGTCTTTTCCATTGGAGAGGGGTTATGCCGAGCGTACAGGAGCGTCCACGACCAGCAGGCCACATTCATCCCGGTGTAGGCCAGTACGAGGCTAACCTAAGGTAAATAGACACATCTGCTGCCTCTTTGTAACCATATCTGTATTTGCATCTCTGACCAATATCTATATAGTATTGTTCCTATGTATATATTGTTTGTCTAGTGTGCCCTCCAAGGTGAATTAAATCTAGAAACTTTAATCTGAGCTAGTTTGTTGTCTTGATCACCCCGAACTCATGTGCCGTCATTCTCGGTCTCTAAAACATAGCTACCCCAAGGCAGGTTCCAGGCTTGCTATAACTATGTAACAGACCAGGCTTATAACCAGTGTGGGTAAACAGTGTGAGTAAACAGATCTCTCCCAGATATTCAGGGTTGTGGGCGAGTGGGTTATCCTCTTGCACTGCCTCGTTCTTCTTCCTGTGCTCGTGTGGACAGGGGTTAACTGTGAAACCGTATATGCCTGACCTTGTGCACCCTTAAGGGGAGCGAAACGTCACAATACACCCCAAGTCAGGCCGTCGTTGGGATCAATACAATAGTGTGTGTGAGGCCCGAAGTCCAAGGTGGATGTACTTCTGTCCCATATATGCCTCAATTCCATTTGTTTTTTTTGTAGGGTATTTTATACCCAAGGGTTAATTTAACCTCTTGATTGTGGGTTAATTTGAAGTAAAATACAGGATGTGTGCATTTATTTGCCCCATATATGCCTCAATTCCATCTGGGTTTTTTTGTAGGGTTATTTTTTTAACCAAGGGGTTAATTTAACCTATGAATTGGGGGAAATAATTTGGGTTTAAAATCAGGGTGTGTGTATTTTAACCCCATAAACACCTGAATTTCATCTCGTTAATTCTGTAGAGCATTTTATACCAAGGCTTAATTTCTCCTCTTGTTTTGTGGGGGAATTGAATCAAATAAAGGGTGTGTGTATTTCTGCCACATACACGCCTGAAATCCATCAACTTCAGACTAGTAGGGTTATTTTAATCTGTGGCAAACAGTTAATTTATTCACTTTTTGTGGAGATTTCTGTGTCAAATCCAGTGTTTGTGTATTTCAGCCCTACATACATCTTGAATCCAGCCACTTCAGCCTCTTGGGATATTGCTATCTGTGGCAAACAGTACATTTTTTCATTTATTGTGGTGATTCTGTTAAACACTGATACATGTAGAGCCCCCCCAAGAGAGTGCAGAGGGTGTCATCAGTAATTTTGCATTGACTTCAATAATCATTTTGCCATTCCTTTGATCCTTCAGTGTCTGCTTTCAGTTGGTCAATAATCCATCATTGCTAAAGCCAAAAAAAACCAGGAGTTGATCCCAAAAATAATTAAATGGAATATTTGCATGTGTTCTGTGTTTTGTAGCCACTCCTGCTTTTGGCTACCTACTCATCTGAAAATCCTGATGCAAACAAAGGACCATGTCATACAAGCCTTACGGCTTCTCCGAGAACACAATCGATTGTGTTTGTCCTTCTCATTCCTTGTGGCAGATTAAAAGAAGGGGAAAACCAAACATAGTGGCAATGTCATAGAGTGGTGTAGGGTGGAAACAGCATTAGAAAACCACAGAATGGTCGATTGAGAGAGTGGTCAGTTGGCAGCAGCATGAGTAGGCCACAGAGTGGCAAATGACAGATTGTGAGGGTGGCAGTAGCATGATTAGGCCACAGACTGGCACAAGTACACAGCGTGGAGGTGGTGGCAGCAACAGCAACAGGCCGTAGAGTGGCACAATGTCATAATTTTGAGGTGGTGGCAGCTAGGTGACATAATGAGGTAGTAGTAGTAGAAAACCACGGCACACCAATTCTGGTATTATACAAATAATGGAGTATTTTATTTTTTACAAAATAGATAGTCAGATGCTGCTTACAAGGAACATTCTGCATAAAGGTTACATCACCAGCTTCACATTAGATGCTGGTGTTCCATAGATGCTTCTGTATGCTTCCTCCTGCTGCTCACAGCCTATACTTGTTATAGCAGCCTTACCTCATACCTTTGTGCCGCCCCTTACCAGCTCTAATCTTGCTCTCATCCTGATACATTCATCATTATCTGATCTACCTTATAACTCATATCTATTAAGATGTCTTTTGTGACAAAAGCTACGGCCGAAACGTCTAATGTTATAGCATCTATTGTATCACTGTAACCTTTATGCAGAATGTTCCTTGTAAGAAGCATCTGACTATCTATTTTGTGAAAAAATAAAATACTCCATTATTTGTATAATACCAGAATTGATGTGCCGTGGTTTTCTACTACTATTGGTAAACTAATCAATTTTTGACCTTACCACTGAGCACCCACCACATAGGTGTGCGTTACCTTTTATCTTGCTACATAATGAGGTGGTGGCAGTAACAGTAACATCAAGCCAGAGAGTGACATGGTGACATAGCCTGGAGATGATAGCAGCAGCATGAGGAGATCTGAGTGATGAGGTGGCAGCAGCATCAGAAGGCTACATAATGGCCCAGTGAAGAGTGCGGAGGTGGGTGGCAATACCAGTTCCTGGTAAAGATGGTGGGTGGTAGAAGGAGCAGCTGGCAGCAGATGTGTGGCATCAGGCGGGTGGCAGCATCAGAATAGTAGCTGAGGCAGGTAGCCAGAAGAATTCAGGGTTCAGGTTCTGCTGCAGGTGCTGCTGCTGGTGGGTACCTAAATCACTAGGAGGTGAAGAAAGCTGCTCATCAACAACTCCAGACTCAGGTTGCTGCTGATGGAGCTGGTACTGCTACTAACCCCCCATCCACTCACAGCAGCCATGGCAGTGGTACATGAGCGCTGATGAACCACCCGGTCAGACCTGCTAGAGGATGGACGATTGCGCAGATAGGCAGCGGCCAACTGACTTCATGGGATGTCTCTATAGAATTAAGTTTGTCCTCTGTCTTGGCAGGTGAAAAAATGCCCCCACTTGCGACCGCTAATGAGGGTCCAATAGGGTGGAGAGCCAGAAGTCATCCCTCTGCTGGATGGTGACAATTCAGCTGTCACTAGCCAGGCAAATCAGCATGCAGCGGGCCATCTGCGCAAGTGACTCTGAGGGAGTCCCTGCCTCCATCTCCCCTGTATGTTGCCACAGTGTGTCTAGGTTATCTGCCTCATCTTCCTAATCCTGCCAGGCTGCTCCTGCTCCTCTTCTGTCACCTGAATAAAAAAAAAACACTCATTTCACCAGACACTGCTTGTGCTCTAGTGTCTTCCTCCTCCAGTTCAGCCCCACTGGACTCATGTGGCTGTGTGATGTAGTCACCATGTCTCCAGTCCCCTGACCTGATAGATTTTGCAGCATCTGTTCCAAGACATGAAGCAGTGGAATGCAATTATTCATCCTGTAATCCTGACAAATAATGTGGCCTCCACAAAGGGTCTCTGCAAACAGCAGGTGGCCCGCATGAGCTGCCACTGGCTGACATAAAAATTACACAGTGAATCCCTGTCCCCTTGGATCATCAAGAAATCATTAATGGCCGTTCTCTGTTCATCGATTTCTCCCTGTTTTGCCCTGTTCATCAATTTCTCCTTGTTTTTCCCTGTTCATAGATTTCGCCTTGTTTTGCCCTGTTCATAGATTTCTCCCTGTTTTGCCCTGTTCATCGATTTCTCCCTGTTTTGCCCTGTTAATAGATTTCTCTCTGTTTTTCTCTGTTCATAGTTTGTTTAGCTCAAGGAGAGTGTGCTTGGCGGTGTAGAAATGGCGAAAATGCATGCAAAGTTTTCTGTCGAGTTCTCTGAACAGGGCAGAGTCCACCACTTGAAAAGGGAGGGACTGCAGTACCACCAACTAGGACAGGAGCACGGTCAGCTTCTGCACTTAGGGATGGCTAAACGCATACTGCTGGCAATCGTCTCGGTGAACGACTGCTGGCACCATGAGTGGCAAGGAGCAGGAGCATCTGGACCGGTAGATGACAGGCAGTTGTCTTCGGCAGAGGTGGTGGAGCCATGACTGCCTGAAATGGGAGGCATGCCACTGGGTCCTGCTGCTGTTGCTGTGACAGGATGGACCAGCACATCTGAGACACGTTTCACCCAGGCCACTGTATCGTGACACTGCATGTTGATGCAGGGCTGTGTTGCCAACGTTAGGTCCCTGGTCACTCTAGTTTCTGCCCACAGATTCTACCTTGCCATGTTCGCCTCCTCTGGTGTCGTGTCATAAAACTGGCACACCACCGAGTAGCTGATTTTACCACCAATGCTCTGCACTGACTGTTACCGCCGCTGCCTCAGTGAGCCCCTGTGCTGCTACTTTCTGGGACCTGCAAAGTGGGTGGTCTAAATCGTGGCCGTTTGGCTCCCGACCTCACACTGCTGCCACCCGCCTGACTCCTGGCCACACTACCAACTTGCCAGCTGCACCACTGCCTGATGCGCAAGCTGCCACTCTCTCCTTCAATGATGATGATGAATCCCTTGCTTCCAGGGCTGGGACGATGGGTAGAAGAAGTTAGGTGACCTCCTCGGGCGCCACTTCATCCTAGGCAATAAAGGGGGTGCAAGGAGGCATGGAGTGGGCTGAATTTTCCATTTGGGGGGCACTTTATGCCTTGTTTAACTAGGGCACCAGAATAACTTGTCTCAGCCTTGCTTGCTTCACCCAGCTCCCATCGATTAGTGTTTGTCTGTCACCGCCATCCTCCTCAATGGTGTCACTGTACAGAGCCTGACCGCTCACAACATAACTCTCCATGCCTCTCTCCTCATCACTTCTGGCCCGCTTCTGCAAGATGTCTTGCCCACCTCTTTGCTGCCCACTGTCCTCAAAAAGTTCGTCCTCACTGTATAGTGGCACAGAGCCCACAGCACATAGTAGTTCTCTAGCTGTGGGAAGTGAATGGGACAGAAGAGGGTTAAGGGCAGGAAGGGGCCCCTCACCTGCTCCTGGGCCATGCCAACTAAGGGTTGTGTCTGACATACCAAACGACTCTTTGCCTTGTCAGGCTGCGTTACCCCTTCAGTTATTTGGTCAGTTTTGCCCCTGTAACTGCCCAGAGAATTGAAGTGTGAAGCGATTCTAAGAGCGGCGGCTGTCATGTGTGTGCCATACTAAAACACAGCATTATATGAAGACCAAACCACACTCCCTATGCATATTTGAGTATGGCACAATGTTCTACAACACCCTACAGACTCTCCGCAGCCAGGAAATAGCTGTTTTTAATGTGATTTGCCGCAAATAAATTCAGGTCGAAGCAAATTTTTACGTAAAATTCGGCTACCTTGGCGAATCGAATTGTTGAGAAATTCGCCCATCTCTACTAGGGATCATCAAGACAAAGGAAAGACTGGCCCAGCATTTCTAATGGCCAAAGATGGAGTCTGATGTGGTTGCCTAATGCCGTTCGTGCGACACCTGTCAGAGGGTGGGGAAGGTGGAGCCGTGGCCCAGAGCCCCACTGGTACCTCTGCCCATCATAGACGAGCCTTTCAGGAGGGTGGATTTAATCAGACCACTGTCCTTTCCCAGCAGCTCCAGGAAACGCTTCATATTGATAGTAGTAGATTATGTCACTCGGTACCCAGAAGTGATAGCCTTGTTGTCCATTCGGGCCGACTAGGTGGCCACCGCCTTACTGGAGATTTTTTCTAGAGTGGGCTTTCCCCAGGAAATGCTCACTGACTGGGGGACCCAGTTCATGTCGCAGTTAATGGAGTCCCTCTGTAAGCAGATACAGGTGCAACATCTAGTGGCCAGCCCGTACAAAAAGAACACTTGTGAAGACCTACTTGTTGGGTCATAAAGTGTGGGTACTGGTCCCTGTACCACAGGAAATGCTTCAGGCAGCCTAGGAAGGCCCATATGTCATGCACCAGCAACTCATCGCCGTAACATACATAGTCACCCTGGACCACGACTGAGGAAGGCGGAGGGCCTTCCACATGAACATGATGAAGGCGCATCATGAGTGAGAGGCATGTTCCCTTCCTGTGTGCCACCTGCCCCAGAAAGGAGAGATGGAGACCCTCCTGGATATGGTCACCCCGGTCAGGACGGGTGGATCCATAGAGAATGTGGGGATTTGCAGACAGCTCCTGGAGGACCAACGTTCCCAGCTGTGGGAAACTCTCCACCCCTTCTGGGAGTTGTTCACCAATGCGTACAGAAGGACAGAGTCAGCCATCCATCACATGGACACCGGAGATCACCCCCAATCCAGCGTTAAGCATATTGGATCTCCCTTGAGGTGCAGCAGCACATGCGCAAGGAGACTGACGAAATGCTGAAGCTGGGGGTCATCCAGGCATCCAACAGTGCCTGGGCTTTGCTTGTAGTCCTCGTCCCCAAGAAGGACTGGACTAGTCAGTTGTGCGTGGACTACATGGGCCTTAACACTGTCATGGTCACCGATGTGTACCCAATGCTGCGCATTGATGACTTGCTCAATCAGTTGGCTGGGTCCAAGTACCTGACCATCATGGAGCTGAGCTGGGGATATTGGCAAATTCCCCTGACCCATGAGGCACGGGAACGCTCTGCCTTTATCACGCCATTCAGACTGTACAAGTACACCGTCATGCCGTTTGGCATGAAGAATGCTCCTGACGGATGGTCAACTCGTTGCTCAAGGGACTTGAACGGTACGTGGCCGCGTACCTGGATGACATAGCTGTTTTTAATCCCACCTAGAAGGATCACCTCCAGCACCTGATGCCGGTGCTCAGGTGAATCCACCAGGCAGGCTTGACCATCAAGCCAGAAAATTGCCAGCTGGGCATGAGCAAGGTCCACTACCTGGGGCACCGGGTAGGTGGGGGGGTCTTGAAGCCAGAGCCCGGAAAAGTGGACGCCATCGCATCCTGGCCCAACCCCAGGACCAAGAAGCAGGTGATGTCCTTCCTGCCACCGCCGGGTACTATAGGAGGTTTGTTCCACAGTACAGTAGCCTGGCAAAACCCCTGACGGACCTCACCAGGTAGAATTTGCCTTCCACAGTCGATCGGACAAATGACTGCGAGACGGCCCCCCAGGCCCTCAAGGCTGCCCTTTTCAGCTCCCTGGTACTACAAGCAGCTGACTTCACCCAGCAGTTTATAGTACAAATCGACGCCAATGACTTTGGCCTCGGTGTAGTGCACAGCCAGGTTGACACAACAGGACAGGAACATCCTGTTATGTACCTGAGCCGGAAGCCTCTGCCGAGGGAAGTGGCCTACTCCATGATGGAGGAGTGCCTGCCAATAGTTTGGGCCCTGCATCGGCTGCAGCCCTATTTATATGGACGTCATTTCATCGTGGAGACGGCCACAGTCTTCTGAGCTGCTTACAAACTCTCCGGAACCAATGGGAGGATGCTACGCTGGAGTCTGGCACTCCAACAGTACCACTTCGCCATGCGCCACCGGAAGGGCCGAGACCACGGCAATGCCAATGGGCTGTCCCGACAGGGGGAAGGGGGAGAGCTAGCGCATGGGAGAATACCGAGAGGTGCTGCCTCCTAGCGCCCTCTAAATGGGGAGATGTGAGGAAGATGGCAACTCATCCACCCCCCTCCAGCTCAAATTCACTCAGTTTACAGGACTGCAAAAGTCACCAGCAAGCCATCAATTAGGAAAGACAGCAAGATCTGGTTGCTCCTCCCAGCCAGATATGAGATCGTACCAGCAGGAGGTAAACACATCAAAGGATTCTCACTTAAATTCCTTAGCACCTTGCCCAGGGCCCTGTTCACAGATCTGAACAACAAAGAGGTTAGGATACAGCCTGGCACCGATGTTTCATAAGGATTTATGGAAGAACCATGCATCACAGGTCCACCCAAATTTCATATCTTTAAATATGAAACTTCCCACACGTAAAGCAGTCACTCCGTGTTTGTCAGGCACATGGGAAGGGAGAATCCCAAAGCTGCCATTAGATACCAAGTAGAATGCCCACTTTTGATACCAGGTCGTAGTTTAGGCACATCCAGTTCTGATGGTATCACTGGCTCGGTTCTGTCCCAATGCCCTGTTGAAGTATGACCCATTTTGTGTTCAAGCCAAAAAACGGCATGGCCCAAAAGGGAGGAGAGTATAGACCATCCCAGGGATGTGACAGAGGGTGTGAAGTGGTTATGCCGAGCGTACAGGAGCATCCAGAACCAGCAGGCCACATTCACACCAGTGTAGACTAGCACAAGGCTAACCTAAGGTAAATAGACACACCTGTTGCTGAAGCTGGGGGTCATCCAGGCGTCCAACAGTGACTGGGCTTCGCCTGTAGTCCTCGTCCCCAAGAAGGACCGGACTAGTCAATTGTGCATGGACTACAGGGGCCTCAATGCTGTCATGGTCACCGATGCGTACCAAATGCTGCGCATTGATGACTTGCTCAATCAGTTGGCTGGGTCCAAGTACCTGACCATCATGGATCTGAGCTGGGGACATTGGCAGATTCCCCTGACCCGTGAGGCACGGGAACGCTCTGCCTTTATCACGCCATTCAGACTGTACAAGTACACCGTCATGCCGTTTGGCATGAAGAATGCTCCTGCCGGATGGTCAACTCGCTGCTCAAGGGACTTGAATGGTACGTGGCCGTGTACCTGGATGACATAGCCCACAGGTGTCAAACTGCCGGCCCTCCAACTGTTGGGAAACTACAACTCCCATTATGCATTTGTATAATCTATAACAGTGAGCATGATGGGAGTTGCAGTTTCCCAACAGCTGGAGGGCCGTCAGTTTGACACCCCTGACATAGCCGTTTTCAGTCCCACATAGAAGGATCACCTCCAGCACCTGACACCGGTGCTCGGGTGAATCCGCCAGGCAGGCTTAACCATCAAGCCAGAAAAGTGCCAGCTGGGAATGAGCCATCAATTAGGAAAGACAGCAAGATCTGGTTGCTCCTTCCAGCCAGATATGAGATCGTCCCAGCGGGAGGTAAACACATCAAAGGATTCTCACTTAAATTCCTTAGCACCTTGCCCAGGACCCTGTTCACAGACCTAAACAACACCTGTTGCCTCTTTGTAATCATATCTGTATTTGCACTTCTGACCAATATCTGTATAGTATTGTCCCTATGTATATATTGTTTGTCTAGTGTGCCCTCCAAGGTGAATTAAATCTATAAACTTTAATCTGAGTTAGTCTGTTGTCTTGATCACTTCGATCTCATGTGCCATCATTCTCGGTCTCTAAAATATAGCTACCCCAAGGCAGATTCTGTAACGGAGCAGGCTTATAGCCAACGAGGAACTGGTGGCAGTCTAACGGGCTGGCAGAGCTCTGTTTAACCAGTGTGGGTAAACAGATCTCTCCCAGCCGTTCAGGGTTGTGGGCGAGTGGAGTATACTCTCGCACTCCATGTGTCTTCCTCTGCCTGTGTGGACAGGGGTTAACTGTGAAACCGTATCTGGCTGAGCCTGTGCACCACTAAGGGGAGTGTAACTTCACGACATACCCTCAGTCAGGCCATTGACCCTCGAGTGGGCGCAGGTTGTTTCCTGACATGCCCCATTTCATTATTTGCACTAAGGCCCAGAAGCTTCAAGTTATGCCTCTGCATGAATGTATACAGAAACCAGGATCCACCTCTCACAAAAGGTGAAAGGAACATCTCAACCTCTTCTCCTCATTGCACACTGACTTCTTCCCAGGTCACAGAGCATGCCTAGAAAACTCTCCCATAGACGTCAGTGAATCAGTGCCTGATCACAGATACTATGGTCTATGTGGCTGCTAAAAAGCATCACTCTAACTGCTGTTAAAGGGGTTGTCTCACTACAAATAATAGCTTTCATCATGTATGGAACAATACATGAAGATTTTTATTTTCCAAATATATTGCTTTGAGGAGATAAGAGAGTGTTTATCTACTCTGAGTGTACACAGGTTTCTCTAGTTACCAGCCTGCTCTCCCATTCTCTCTCAGCTCTTTGTCTTATCTGAGAGTAGGGAGTGAGGTCACCACAGGTCAGCACACAGGACCCCGACAGATTGAAGATGGAGTGTAATATCTCTAACAAACAAAGAAGATTAATGACTTTTCTTTACTTTAGAGCAAAAGCTTCGGAACTCATAGATGAGATGTCCTGCTTTCATGTCAGTGCAATAAGAAGAACTGTGAATACAGAGTCGATATGCTGCTATACAACCACCCACAGTCTGAACAGAAAGACACAGGAAGCATAAATCTAAAGCTGCCTGTTGCTCAGTGAAACAGCATGGTGCAGTTCAGCAAGACAGCTGCACCCATAGTCATGTATAGAAAACAGAATGAAAAAAAAGCAGACAAAATTCTACAATCAGAAAATAAAGGCAGCTAAGAAGAATGGAAAATGTATCATTACCTGGATTTGATTGCATATTGATAGGACAGGAGCAAGTCAAAGAAAGACTTCCTTCAGAAAGGATAGTAGGTCTCACTCGTGCATAACTCTCCATTCTGTTCTAGGGGAATTCTGAGTACATCAGAACACAGTGCTCACCTTCACTGGGAACTCCCGTAGAACAGACTGGAGAGTTGCGCATAAGCTTGACCTTTCCTCCATTCTAAAAAAATGACTTCCCCAGATAGGTTCAGATCCCAGAGGTGGGACCCGCACCTATAGCACTTTGATGGCATATGCTATCAATATGCCATCAAAATGCGAAATGAGAACACCCCTTTAAAAGCATCATCTAAACAATCCATCTAATTGTTGTCCATAGGGAGGTCCTGCTCCTGCCAATAAATGGGGAAATAGCCATTTAGTGTGGTAGTATGGGGGTCTCTCACCTCTATGGTCTCCATGAACATAAACAAAAGTTACATTTCAACATTCACCTAACAGAATGCATTAAGTAACACACAGTTCTAAATTATAAAACACAAAAAAAGAAGACAGTGGACAAGAAAGGAGAAAACATGGAAAAAAGAAACAAATCTAAATGTACTTGGAAAAGTTTTTTTTTTTTTTTTGCATAAACCAAGACTGAATTTTCACAGTGAATGTCCTTCACCTTTGAGTACCATTATATTTTTTATCTTAATGTGTCTACAATTCTCTACTGTTAAATTCCTAATGAATCTTAATGGTAATCAGAGCTCAGGTTTCTTATACAGAGCTCCAAGTCCCATGCACAAACATAAATGATAAAATTCTAGCTGTCTGCCGGAGAGTCGTTCTCTTTTTTCTTTCTTCATCCGGTCCAGACCGCCATGACATCTTCTCCCAGCCCTGCAGAACTTATCACACAAACATGTTAGACTAGTTCCCCCAACCAACTATAGGGTCTTCATTTGTGCCACCAGTAGGTAGGAACACACTCCATATAGTAGACAGCCCCCAAGATTAGACAGGCGGATAAGAAGACACTTCTTTTAGATAGGTTAGACCTTAAGAATTAGACAAGTGGCAGACTCTTCCTATTAATTAAGTAAAGTTCCCCTTCAGTATAGGGCCCCTTCTAGTTGGTAGGTAAGTAGATATGGCCTCTTAGGGCAGGCAGTTAAGGACACTTAAGGCAGGCAGTGAGGGCCACTAGATAGGCAGGTAATAGGTCCCCAGTATACAGATGGGCAGGTAATTGGGCACCCAGTATACAGCTAGGCAGGTTATTGAGCCCCTAGTATACAGATAGGTAGGTAATTGGGATCCCAGTATACAGATAGGCAGGTTCTTGGGCCCCCAGTATACTGATAGGTAATATGGCCCCCATTATATAGACTGACAGGTAATATGGCCCCCAGTATATTAATAGGCAGGTAATATGGCCCCAGTATATTGATAGGCAGGTAATATGGACCTCAGTATATAGCTAGGCAGGTAATATGGCCCCCAGTATATATATAGGCAGGTAATATGGCCCCCAGTAAATAATATGGTAATATGTCCCCATATAATAGCAGGTATATGGCCCCCGTATGTAATAGGTAGGTATATGGCCCAGTATATTGTAGGATACATGGCCCCAGTATATTAATAGGCAGGTAATATGGCCCCCAGTATATTAATAGGTAGGTAATATGGCCCTCAGTAGATTAATAGGTAGGTAATATGGCCCCCAGTATATTAATAGGCAGGTAAAAAAAGGCCCCCAGTATATTAATAGGTAGGTAATATGGCCCCCAGTATATAGCTAGGCAAGTAATATGGCCCCCAGTATATATATAGGCAGGTAATATGGCCCCCAGTATATTAATAGGTAGGTAATATGGCCCCCAGTATATTAATAGGTAGGTAATATGTCCCCCAGTATATTAATAGGCAGGTAATATGGCCCCCAGTATATTAATAGGTAGGTAATATGTCCCCCAGTATATTAATAGGCAGGTAATATGGCCCCCAGTATGTTAATAGGTAGGTAATATGTCCCCCAGTATATTAATAGGTAGATAACATGGCCCCCAGTATATTAATAGGCAGGTAATATGGCCCCCAGTATATTAATAGGTAGGTAATATGGCCCTCAGTATATTAATAGGTAGGTAATATGCCCCCCAGTATATTAATAGACAGGTAATATGGCCCTCAGCATATTAATAGGTAGAAAAAAGGAAGGAGCTTAATCCACCACCAATTAATACCAAAATTCTTTATTAAATAATTATAAAAAATCACATACATTTACAGAAAAAGAGATCCCATAGTTGAATACAAAGATGCGGATAAACATTACAAGACAGTGTATAGAAACAAATAGGGTAATGTGAGATAGGTGAAAGGTCACATGTATATGAGAGTAATACTCAGTGTAA
Source organism: Phyllomedusa bahiana (assembly GCA_025379985.1). Taxonomy (NCBI): domain Eukaryota; kingdom Metazoa; phylum Chordata; class Amphibia; order Anura; family Hylidae; genus Phyllomedusa; species Phyllomedusa bahiana. The sequence goes on along the minus strand of JAODAL010002801.1, from coordinate 127,760 downwards.
AAATACCCTTAGTGGGTGTATATTTCTCATAAAAGACTTCATTAAGACCTATATATCACCATCTGCATATACAATTGATAAGTTATAATACAAATAGATTACCCATATTGTAGTTGAGTCCTTATACCTCCAGTCACCCCGACGTACGTTTCGCCGATTAAATGCTTCCGATTAAATGGGCAACTATAGACATGTGGTACATGGGAAATTAGTATTTAAACTCCCTTGGCAGCTGCTAGCTCATACTCCTTGAGGAAGCATTTAATCGGCAAAAAGTATGGGGTATGGAGGTATAAGGACTCAACTAAAATATGGGAAAAATTTTGTATTATAATTTATCAATTGTATATGCAGATGTGATATAAGGTCTTAAGAAGTCTTTTTGAAAAAATAACCCACAAAGGGTATTTTTACATGAGTATTACTCCATATACATGTGACTTTCACCTATCTACATTACCCTATTTGTTTCTATACACTGTTTTAACTTGTTTGTAATTTTATGCGCCTCTTTGTTTAAACTAGGGGATCTTTTTTTTGTAAATGTATGTGTTTTTTTATAATTATTTATAAAGAATTTTGGTATTAATTGGGGGTGGATTAAGCCCCTTTCCCTTTTTTTTATATGTGTAAATTGTTTTTTTGGAGTATTCCATCTTTACTTTCAGGTTGGGACTTTTTTTTGGGGCATTTTTTTGTGAAAAAAATTGGGTTTTGTATTCTGTTTTTGAGCTTCTAGCTCCAAAACCCCCCTGGATTTTCTTCACGGGATGGTCATGGCTGTTACGTTTAATAAATTGTTTAAGAAGTCCCAAATTTTGGGTTTTTTAAGAAAACAATGTGGAATGAAAAAAAATAAATATCAAAATTTAAAGAACTTGTTAAATAAGGTCTAAAGGTTGGTGGAATGGGGCCCCTTTCTCGAAAAATATCTGAAAAAAGGGTCTCATACCCAGGGGTCTCAGAATTCAGGTTTTTCCTTTGTTTATCATAGATGATGAAGTTTTTAAAAGGAAATGGGAAGACTTAGCTAGTTGCTGTTCCCAAGGGTTTATGCGGTTGTTAATTCAATCCAAAAATGTACTTTGGAAATAATTGGGGCCCCAAATTATTAATTTCGGATAAATTGAGGAATGAACCCCCAAAAGGAAAAAACTTAGAGGCCTTAAAATTGATTTGGAAAAGGACTTTAAAAGGTGGGAGAAGGAAATTTTGTAATCTTAAGACCAAGAAATTCCAAAGAGATTCAAATGATTTTCAATCAAATAGGGTATATAAGTGGAGATGCCTAGGTGAGAGAAATCGTTCTAGATCACGTTCTGGCTCTGTTTCTTCCTCTGTTTCCTGGAAAAAACATTTCGCATGCAAATATCAGAAGGATGAAACCCCAAGACTAAAATGCATAGACAAAATGTTGGGGACAAGTCACTAAAGAAAAGGGGGCCCCGTTTACACAACAGGGGGGAAAAAAACTAAAAGTAAGTAGAATAATTAAATTTATCTTCATTTCCCCTTCCTGATGCTCAATATGAAGTATTATATGGGTTTAAAATTTCCCCAACTAACAATTTGATTTTTTCACACCCGTGAAGGACCTGAAATGTTCTCAAAAAAACTACTTTTAAAAAAGTTTCACCCCACTAAAATGGTGAGGGGATTTTAAATCAAGGGGGGAAATTGGGGGCGGGTTGGGATATGGAAGAATACTGTCTGAACAGAGGTGCAGACGTTGGACCAGTTCCCCCAACACATTTTTCCCTAAATCATCCAATTTTTCCCCCTTGGCATTGACCCAAATTGGATCTTTACAAAATTGGTGACTGAGGATTTTAAGGAATATTAAAAGTGAGATGTGACAATCTGACATCTTACAAGTAAACATTGAAAGAGCTAAAAACAATAATGATGGGGTGTAAAAACCACCCGATAAAGGCGGGTAACATCGTCATTGGCCCACTATCAAATACGAAAAAGGGTTTTCGACAACGAAGTTTTAAACACAAATAAAAAAATTTGAATAATCCCATACAATGTTCACTTTTGATCTTCAAGTAATTTTGGAAAAGGCATATAATGATGGGTTAATTTCCCAAAAAAAAAAATTTGGGATGGATTAATTGTGAAATACCCTAGAATCCCCCCATTGTATCCCCTTTCCCCAAAGGCACTTAAGGATCCTTGTGATCCTCCTGGCCGCCCGATTGTGTCTGGTTGGGGGACTCTGTGAACCCATCTGAAAAAATTTTTGATTACTATCTAAAATCACTATGGAAACCTACCCTCTATTCAAAGATACAAACAGACGTCCTTAGCACCTAATGGCTTTTAGCTAGATTCTGACATGTTTTAGTTACTGCAGATATAGAGTCACTCTTTCCCCAGTAAAAAAACGAGGAAGGTTCAGAGGGGTACTTTTTTCTTGGGAATGAGAATTTGGACGACAAAATGTGTGACTTAATCAAATATTGTTACGGTTTATTTTGACACACAATCTTTTTGTCTTTAAAGTATTTTTTAGTGCAGAAACAAGGTACGCAGGGGTGCCGTGTGCCCCCTTCGTATGCAATCTTTCTTAGGATTCTGGGAGAGGTTGATCTTTCTGAGAGGGGGCACACGCTGTAGCCCATATCCAATGCTGGATGGCTACATAGCGACATTTGTTTGTGTGGCGGGGTACTGAACATCAACTTCTTGAATTGATTGTCAACTTAATCAAAATGACTTGAACATTAAACTATCTTTTTAAATATGATTTCAGAGGGTGGAGTTTTTGGACATCTTGTTTGAGGTGGATAATGGGGGATATTTAAAATGATGTATAAGAAAAGTACTTTGTAAACTCTCTGTTGCATGGGGCAACCTTCCATGATCCATCAACAATTGGGGGCCTTTCCCGACTTTCAATTTCTCAGGATAAACGAATTTGCTCACTGAAGGAATTTTGAAAAACAGTAATGGGACTTAAAGAACCGATTGATGATGGGGATATATCGGGAATAATTAAAAAAGGGATATTTGAAGCCAAAAAAATACCCAAGAGAGAGAATTTGCGAAAAAGTAAAAAAGAACACGGGACCAAAACATTGGGTTTTTATTTCTACTTTTAAAATCAATGGTCTATGATGGGGGAAAATATTGGCAAAGCTTTGGGTCGATTTCAGACCGAACCAACTTGAAAAAGACAAAACGATGTCCCCTAATAACACAAGGAGGTGCCCGTAATTAAAAGCCCTTTTAGTTAAAAGTCTTATGTCCCTGAGAAGAAAAACCCTTTGGGGTTTGTCAAATCAAAGGTGGGGTTTTTTCCATGTGGTGATGTTTGGCGTGCCAGAATATGTCCGATTTCAACTTTCCAGACAGCAAGGGGGGAACATTATACAAAATCCTACAATATATACGTGTAGCACCACTTGTGATTTTTGGCATCGTGTGGTTGCCCCAAGTTTATGTGGTTTGACGACAAAGAATCGTTTTACGAGTAAGGAACATGTCAGAGACATCGGCGGTAAAGAATTGTGTGATATCACCCCAATTAAAAACATCCCGAAACATTTTTTGAAAACATAAGGGGATCCTACCTTTTTTAAAGGTGTTTGGGATTGATTCTATTCATTGTGGCATTCGAGGGGGTAATGTGAAGAAATTTTGCTAGAACAAAAAAGATGTAAATGTATCAAAACTTTGAACCCCCATGGCGTGGGTTTTAGGTTTTGAATGAAAAATTGGCTATGCTCTTTTCTTTAGATTTTTCTTATCTTCCCCTTATATGTTTTATTGCTTTTAATCAGTGTTGTTTTTCTTGATGCTAAAATCTGATTTTTTATTTGTTTTAGATTTGTGTGTATGTCCTTGTGTTTTGTTGTGAGAAGCTTCCAGTGTTTTCCCCCTATCCCCCTACATCACTACCCCCGGAAAAAAAAAGAAGATTTGAATGAAGAAGAAACATTGCAAACAGACTTTTTTTTTTTTTTTCCTTTCACTTTGAATATGATTATTTCATTGTATAATTTGTAACATATTGCATAGTATAAATTTTAATTTTATATTTCCCATTTAGTCGGTCCTATTCACCCCATTTTTATTTAACAGTATTTTGTTGCACTGCATGTAATTTTACTTTTTGTTTTTGTTGTTTTTCCTAGTGCACTGGCACGGTGTGTGTTTTTTTTTTCCCGATGTCGGCGGCGGCGTTATGTGATGCTTTGTGCATACCCGGTGCCGGGGGATTTGTTGTGCATCGGGGTGGCGCGATTGCGTTTTTTCGCCGGTGTGAGGTGTGGGGGGGGAGACGTCATGCCATTAACCTGTGATTGAATTTAGAGTTTGGTATATGATATACATTCTATTCTCCCCACTATTTTCATCTATATTATTTATTTTTAAATTTGGGGCGGTTTTTTTGTATTTGGGGCCCGGGTTTTGGTGATATGCGTTTAAAAGTAGCGGCGGTTTTTTGCGGGGGAGTGCCCTAAACTGGGTTTTTGATTTCTGTGTGAGTTAGTACAGACCCCGGAATGGGTTTGACGATGGGGGGTGTGTTCTACGCAGTTCCATATGTGCGGGGATTGCCCCTTTAACCCTGCGGCTTCTGATGTGAATTGCGCATCCCCGGGGAAATGCGCATTCCGGGGCATGGCACTCCGCTCTGGATCCGGGTGTGGGGGAGTGGAGTTCGCTGCACGCGGGGCTTGCATTCAATCAGTGATAGGGGATGGATTTGGGAAAATAAGGGGCATTTGGGAATGGGAAATTTGTATTTAAACTCCCTTGGCACTGTATCCTACCCCCTTTAAAAGCATTTAAAACGGCGAAACGTACGTCGGGGTGACTGGGGGTATAAAGGGCCAACTACAATATGGGTAATTATTTGTATTTAATTATCAAATTTTATTGAGATGGTGATATATAGGTCTTAATGAAAATCTTTTATGAGAAATACACCCACTAAGGGTATTTTTACACGATATTATCTCAAACATGTGACCTTTCACCTATCTCACATTACCCCATTTGTTTCTATACATGTCTTGTAATTGTTTGTAAGTTTATGCGCCTTTTGTATTCAACTATGGGATCTCTTTTTCTGTAAAAGTATGTGTTTTTTTTTAATTATTTAAAAAAAATTTTGGATTAAATTGGTGGTGGGTTAAGCTCCCTTTCCTTTTTTTTTTTTATGTGAAATTGTATGTTTTGGGGTATTTCCCTCGTTATTTTAGGTTGGGACTTTGTTTGGGGCATTTTTTTGTGAATAATATTAATAGGTAGGTAATATGGTCCGCAGTATATTAATAGGCAAGTAATATGGTCCCCAGTATATTATTAAGCAGGTAATATGGCCACCAGTATATTAATAGGTAGGTAATATGGCCACCAGTATATTATTAGGCAAGTACTATGGCCCCCAGTATATTAATAAGCAGGTAATATGGCCTCCAGTATATTATTAGTCAAGTAATATGGCTCACAGTATATTAATAGATAGGTAATATGGCCCGCAGTATATTAATATGTAGGTAACATGGCCCCCAGTATATTGATAGGTATGTAAGTATGGCCCCCAACAGGTAATTAAAAATAAGAAAATACCAGTACTCACCTTTCCCCGCTCGTTGAAACTCCCGCCCATCTAAGTCTTCTTCCCGGCACAGGTGGTGTGACGAGATCATGCCGCGCAGGCGATGTGATAATGTACTCACGCCATTTGTGTCGGAGTGCTCCATTGAGCAGGGAGCACTCACTCTCTGCTCCATGGCAGCATTCAAGTATATGCACGTCCATAGGATGCCCATACACTTAAAGAGACCGTCTGCGCTCCTGGCCCACAGCAGCGGCCTGGGAGCCGCCGACCTGAGGTTCGTGCAGCTGAAGTTTTATCCAGGGCACAAACCCCGGATTAAGCTGCCCAGTGATGCCCCTACCTGAGTGTGTTGCGAGGGGTCCTGTGGGCCCCCCAAGCTCAGGGACCGATGCAACCCCTGTATCTACGCCACTGCTTCAGGGCCGTAGTGCAAATAGTGGAATGGGGCCCATCAGTTACCATGTGCCATTGACAATGCTGTGACAGAAGGGCTTATGGGGCCCTCACCTTATCTGAAGATAACTGTATTGTGAAAATAATCCCGGTGATACATAGAAGTGCAGAGCCACCCGGGGTTGGGCTTGGGTCCGCTCTTATTTCTCTATGATGTTTATATACCTAATAGGGGGAATGGAAAGGGTTTTTCCCTGTTTGTACAACATGTTCAAAAAAGTAACCTGCCCAATGCATCATGTTGATGATAATGTAAGTGGGACTGTGGATAGGTATCACAGACTAAGGAAAAAAACACAAAATAGCTCAAAGTTGTATGGTATCAAAAACCAGACCTCTATTTCTAACGAGCCTTGCTGTGTCCCGTATGACTAGAATTTCAGTGGAATCAGAGAGAAAATATTGTGAAGGCTTCCATGGGTTACAGTATTCAGATGTTTCTCCCCATAAATAATTGCTTCTAGGAAGAATACCAAAAAAACAAAAAGCACCTGTGGCGGGAACTCACTCTCTACATCACTGTATATAAACCCATATGGACCCAATGGCAGTGTACTGGCTCCCCTCCACAAATCCACCATGTGCATACATAAGCCCTAAAACCTTGTTTTTGATTCAATCTGGATCACAAAACCCCGGGATTTAAATAAAAATTTACAACCACGTTTTCATGGTTAATTTTAAAGAATAACGTTTGCGTTCTACAATCTTGTATTCACCATTGATAATAGTGTTTTAAAGACATACAAGGACAAAGCAATGTTCATCCCACAAGTATTCCCAATAGACACTCGTGGAAACAGAGCAGCTCAATGCTCAAACTAGCAGATGGGAGGTGTGGATTGTCACCCGGGCTTCACTTTGCATTTCACTTTGTCTCTGTAAAGAAGTCAGTCGTTTTCTGATAAAGTTCATCTTTCTCCCGGGAGAGTTCAGGTGTGTTTAGTACATTGACGTCCCTATGGAAGAAAATTATTTAGTTACATAGTTTTTGGACGGGTTTAAAAAGAACTCCTTTTTTAATTTAACCAAAGGGGGGAAAAAGGTGTGGTTAAAGGGAGGGGGATTGTGGTGTTTAAGCTTTGTTTCCCCACTGATGAAGACTTTAGAACCCATAAGGCAAGAACCAATCTGCCCTAAAGGAATATTTAATTTCTGATCACAAAGTTGCCATCAGACTGGATCTAGATATTGTAAACAACTACATAAGTATTAATATTATTTACTAATAAGTGGTTATCTAAGACTTTCTTGAAACCCTGAACTGTTTCTGCTGTGAACAGCTCCTCAGGCAAACAATTATAAGAGGAAATACCAAGGAATCAAACAACCCATACAAACTGTATCTTACCCATAGTATTAAGCTCCACATGAGTGGCACCTGATGCCCCACCAATGCTTCTTCAGGGGGTGTGAAGATGATTTCAATATAATAAAATCTATGACCAGTATGGGTGAAGAGGCTGAATCTTAAATGGTCTCCAAATTTAGTGGCACTTGTACCGTGTTGTTTTCGTCTTTTTTTTCTTCTTGTTTCAATTGTATTTTGAATTATTGTCATTCTTTTTTATACTTAATTTGGAAATAAAGGTGTGTTTTTTTTTTTTTTTTTTTTGTTTTGGTATATAGTCCTCATTGTTTTCTTAGGTCTATCTATCTATCTATCTATCTATCTATCTATCTATCGGTGTTTGTGAGTTATTTCATGAAAATGAATTATTATATTTAAATGTACTTGCCCTTTTTGTATACACAAGCTATATTGTAATGAGTTAACTATGCTGCTGAATATCCACCTATCAATCCGGTGATTTTTTTGACATCATGGTATTTTTATTATGTTAATAAAAATTGTCATAAAATATATTTATATATTAAATTTGAAGCTTATTCACTCTGGGTTCGGCACATATGTCCTTTGTAGGGATATAGATGTTATATTTTTATAGATCTGGCAATACCAATTGTGTGTGTAAAAAATTACTTGTCAATTGTCAGGAGGGAGGTGATCTGAACTTTTAATTTTTTTTCAACTTTTTTTTATTTTTAAAACAGTGTTATTGTCACATATATACTTGTATTTCCTTAGGGTAGTTGATTACTATGAGGCTTGATCGCTTCTACACCCTTCTGCATCCTAACTGACTGGAATAGTAAGATTACAATTAACATGAATGTAGCCCACAAAACATCTCAGTAGTGCAGCTTCAGGCCTAGGAACTACAACTTCAAGTGACCATGTAGCAGCACTTCAGTTTACAAATTGTAATTTTCAAATTTTTAATGTACACTTAAGTCTTTCTGGTACTTTTCTTGGGGTTGGAAGCTAAAATATATAACCTATTATAAACCTGGGGCAAAAATAATTACTCAAAATGGAGTTTCAGCACCAACTGTGGAACGGGCAACTTATGGCCCAAGAAGCAGAGAGGACGGATGAAACCTGGTTTTGAAAAAAAATGTCTATTTTAATGTTTACCCGATTTCTTGAAACGGAAGTATTCCAATGTAATTCAGAAAGAACTTCGCTGCTTCTGCAGACATTGCAGTCAAAGGTGAAAACATAAAAGAAGCCTCCTTATCTGGATTGACCTCCCTCTGCCGACTCACATGTGTCCTGGAGATGGCTTTTCCTTCAGCTCCTGTTGTGGATTGCAGCACAATTAACAAATAAAACAAAAGACTGTAAATGGTGGATGTTCTTGATTAATATTGCTCTGATAGGGCCATGTTTGGGTCAACACCTCTTCAACTTAAGTTGTAAAAAAAGACTCAGGTTCGGGATGTCCTGAATCAATGGGGAACAATGCTGAAAGGTAAGATAAAAACTAAAACATCAAAAAAAAAAAAAAAACCTTAACCTTCTCACTATGCAGTTTCATAGAGCCACAGGCCCTAGTCAGGCTGTGGGTGGGTCTATAGCAGGCATTGGCATATTATCTCTGCTTTTCCTATCTGATTCTGTTTCACTGACACAAGTACATGAGCTTTGTACCTAGCAGTGTACAAGGCTACAAGACTCTAAGGTGTAAAACCTGTCATTAACTTAGGTAAACCAAGCTTCTGTTTTAGAGATAAGTGTGAGGGTTCGGTGGATCCGCTGGACCACCGCAAGCGATGATAGTTAAGCCACGCCAGGGAGCGGAGTCTAAGTAGCCCCCGGTATTCACCAGATCCCGCCGCAAAGCGGGATGGACTTGTTGCGGCGTGAGGCTACCAGGTCGCTACCCCTGACGTGACTTGCTTGCGATGGCGGCCGGGGTACAGCGTGGTACAGAAACATAATCCCGAGGCGTAGTCAGGAACAGGCAGAAGGTCACGGCAGGCGGCAGAGGTTCGTGGTCGGAGACAGGCAGACGGTCAGGGCAGGTGGCAAACAGGCAAGGTCAGGAACGTCATCAAGCGGACTGGTACACGGGTAGACGAAACAGACTCTAACACTCTCTAAAGGCTAGGTACGCACACCAACAAACTGGCAAGGATTGTTGGGGGCGTGTACAATATATAGGACCAGCGCCCGGCAATGGACCAATTACCGGGACACTGGCCCTTTAAATGTAGACCAGTCATCGCGCGTGCGCCTTAGGAGACGGGCACGAGCGCGGCGGCCGGGACGGACCGGCTCGACGTTCACAGGAGCGCGGGGTGGTAAGTGAACCGGCGCCCGGCACGCAAGAGGAGGGTCGCGGGCAGCCGTGGCACCCGCGCCGGAACCCCTGCGGCCCGGGGTGCGGCCGCGGGGAGCGGAGGTGCCCGCGACCCCCATGACAAAAAGACTCAACAAGGCATGACTCACCATGGTCAGACAGACTGTCAGCTGCTTGAAGCAACTAGATAAGAGAAAGAGAGAAAGAGCAAGAAGGCTGAAAATTGTCTACACTAGAGGTAGATAACATCTTCTATATTTCCTGAACAAAGCAAAATCAACACAGCAAAGTATATGGTAAAAGTATTTGTTTACCTTTCCTTACATGTTTAAAGCTAAATCTAAATTTATGGTTACAACTTAAGGCTCTGAGCATTGCAGGACCAAAAGTGAAAGCTAATTTATCCCCTTCAAACCCTATAAAACCATAACTCTAATTATAAGCTCACACGGCTAAGACGGTTGTAGGACCTGGAATGAAGGAGAAAGGTAAGTTATTCCCTTCAGACCCAACTCAAACTCATCTTAGGATAAGAGGCTGTTTCCTTTTTTTTCTTTTCTGACAAAATTAGCCCATGACAACCAGTGACAAGAGCAAAATAAAAATTGAAAGCTGGGCTGGTTGAATTGGGAAAGAAGAACAATGATTCTTTCAGACAAGTCTCCGGACCGGACCAGTTTTATTAGTGTATTGGTATAACATGCAACACTGACACCTGGGGGGCAGGATAATGACACTGACACTTGGGGGCAGGATAATGACACTGATACTTGGGGGCAGGATAATGACACTGACACTTGAGGGCAGGATAATGACACTGACACTTGGGGGGAAGGATAATGACACTGACACTTGGGGGCAGGATAATGACACTGACACTTGGGGGGAGGATAATGACGCTGACACTTGGGACACGATAATGACACTGACACTTGGGGGCAGGATAATGACACTGACACTTGGGGGGCAGGATAATGACACTGACACTTGAGAGCAGGATAATGACACTGACACTTGGGGGGCAGGATAATGACACTGATACTTGGGGGCAGGATAATGACACTGACACTTAGGTTCAGGATAATGACACTCACAATTGGGGCAGGATAATGATACTGACACTTGGGAGCAGGATAATGACACTGACACTTGGGGGCAGGATAATGACACTGACACTTGGGGCAGGATAATGACACTGACACTTGGGAGCAGGATAATGACATTGACACCTGGGGGCAGGATAATTACACTGACACTTGGGGGGGCAGGATAATGACACTGACACTTGGGGCAGGATAATGACACTGACACTTGGGGGGAAGGATAATGATAAAGACACTAGGGGACACGATAATGACACTGACACTTGGGGCAGGATAATGACACTGACACTTGGGGGAAAGGATAATGACACTGACACTTGGGGGCAGGATAATGACACTGACACTTGGGGGCAGGATAGTGACACTGACACTTGGGAGCAGGATAATGATACTGACACTTGGGAGCAGGATAATGACACTGACACTTGGGGACGGGATAATGACACTGACACTTGGGGGCAGGATAATGACAACACTTGGGGGACAGGATAATGACACTGACACTTGGGGGCAGGATAATGACACTGACACTTGGGGGGGCAGGATAATGACACTGACACTTGGGGGGCAGGATAATGACACTGACACTTGTGGGCAGGATAATGACACTGACACTTGGGAAAGGATAATGACACTGACGTTTGGGGACAGGATAACGACACTGAGACTTAGGGGGCAGGATAATGACACTGACACTTGGGGGCAGGATAATGACACTGACACTTGGGGGGGCAGGATAATGACACTGACACTTGGGGGCAGGATAATGACACTGACACTTGGGGGCAGGATAATGACACTGACACTTGGGGGACAGGATAATGACACTGACACTTGGGGGCAGGATAATGACACTGACACTTGGGGGCAGGATAATGACACTGACACTTGGGGGGCAGGATAATGACACTGACACTTGGGGGCAGGATAATGACACTGACACTTGGAGGAGAGGATAATGACACTGACGTTTGGGGACAGGATAACGACACTGACACTTAGGGGGTAGCAGCCGAAGTAACTGCTACGGGGCCCGCTGTTCCCAGGGGCCCGACGCTTTCTGTCTCAGAATGCCCGGGCCCTCTATTTTGAGTGTTCAGAGGCAGGACTGCCTCGCTGGCTCTCTCATCTGCTATTCTGGCTGGTATTCCTAAGGCCTCAGGCCTTAAGCTTTTTAGGCATCCACTCCCAGTGCTGATCTAAGTGGAGTGATGATGACATTATCATGCCACCCGTGCCAGGCTCAGAAGCAGGCCTGCCACTCCACACATCGGGGGTATCATGAAGACAGGTGAGTTAGTTATTTGTTTCTTTTTTTAACACTAATGGAGCCTACCTAAATTCTGCTTACCTATGTGTGTGGGGCCCCCTATAGCCTAACTAAAGTCTGTCTAGCTATGTGAGCCCCCTATAGCTTACCTAAAGCCTGCATGTCTATGTGAGGCCCCCCTCTAGCCTATATACCTACCTATGTGGGCCCCACCTATAGTCTCTCTACCTATCTACCTACCTATGTTGGCTCCACCTATAGCCTATCTATCAACTTGCCTACCTCTGTGGCCCACATAAGCCCCAACCATAGCCACCTGTGACCCACCTAATCCTTACCTACCTAGCTACCTGGAGACTAGCAACAACCTACTTAGCTACCTGGGGCTTACCTACAGCTTACCTATCTACCTGGGGTCTGCCTACCTAACTGGGGACTAACTAATGCCTACTTAGGGCCAATCTACCTACCTATTGTAGTCTACCTACCTAACTAGGACCTACCTACTTGTGGCCTAACTACTGCCTACCTACCTAATTACCTAGGGCCTACCAACCTATCTGCTGGGGTCTACCTTCCTGGGGATACTATTCTGAGGGGTACAGGCCATAGCTGTAACACAATCTCCAGGATGTGAATCCTATGTTCCTCCCCTTGCCTATAGCAGATTGTACCTCTAAGCCATGGCCTGTACCCACTCTGGCACCGCTGGGAAGTTGATACGGAGGTGGGGACAGTGAGGGAGGTGGTGAAAAAGTGTCTCCAAATCTGCAGGGACTAGTGTTTACTGGGAGAAGTCTTCATGGCGGTCTGGACCGGATGCAGAACAGAAGGGAAAGTCAACAACTCATCAGAGAAATGACACCTGTGAGTCACAAGATGTAAATGCACATTAATTGCTTGTATGTTTGCAGAGCCTGTGTACACTGGTGTCTACCACTATATGGTCACTGTATGGAGGTAATATTCAGTCTGCAGAGCCTGTGTACACTGGTGTCTACCACTATATGGTCACTGTATGGAGATAATATACAGTCTGCAGAGCCTGTACACACTGCTATGAACCACTATATGATCACTATATGGAGGTAATATAAAGTCTCCAAAGTTTGGGTACACTGGTGTCTACAACTATATGGCCACTGTATGGTGGTAATATACAGTCTGCAGAGACTGTGTACACTGGTGTCTACCACTATATGGTCACTGTATGGAGGTAATATACAGTCTGCAGAGCATGTGTACACTGGGATCTACCACTATATGGTCACTGTATGGGGGTAATATACAGTCTGCAGAGCCTGTGTACACTGCTATCTACCACTATATGGTCACTGTATGGAGGTAATATATAGTTTGCAGAGCCTGTGTGTCTATTACTATATTGTCACTGTATGGAGGTAATATACAGTCTCCAAAGTTTGAGTACACTGGTGTCTACAACTATATGGCCACTGTATGGTGGTAATATACAGTCTGATGAACCTGTATATATACAAGTACACAGGTATATACCCCTATTTGGTCACTATATGGCAGTAATATTGGTCTTTATTGAGTAAAAATATAGGGGTATTATTCAGTCACTATGTGGTGGTAATTTGTGGTCGTGTTCTGGTGATATAATCAGGTTCTTATGGAGCTGCGTTATTGGTAATGTTGTTCTGAGTATAGGAGAATTTGTCTGGTACCAGTATCATGGTAATATGTAGGATGAGGTATTTGCTCCTTTTATTTTCTAGTAACTGCATGACTTATTAAGAGGTTCCGGTAAATGTTCGTGGTCGGATGGGGAGGGGGCAAGAGCGGAGGAGGCATCCAAAACTTTGCTATGGGGCCCAGTCTTCTCTAGTTATGAGCCTGGGGCTAAGATGATGACACTGACACTTGGGGGAGGATAATGACACTGACACTTGGGAGCAGGATAATGACACTGACAATTGGGAGAGGATAATGACACTGACACTTGGGGGGAAGGATAATGACACTGACACTTGGGGAGAGGATAATGACACTGACACTTGGGGGCAGGATAATGACACTGACACTTGGGGGAAGGATAATGACACTGACACTTGGGGGCAGGATAATGACACTGACACTTGGGGGCAGGATAATGACACTGACACTTGGGGGCAGGATAATGACACTGACACTTGGGGGAGGATAATGACGCTGACACTTGGGGGCAGGATAATGACGCTGACACTTGGGGACAGGATAATGACACTGACACTTGGGGGCAGGATAATGACACTGACACTTGGGGCAGGATAATGACACTGACACTTGGGGACAGGATAATGACGCTGACACTTGGGGGGCAGGATAATGACGCTGACACTTGGGGGCAGGATAATGACGCTGACACTTGGGGGACAGGATAATGACGCTGACACTTGGGGGCAGGATAATGACGCTGACACTTGGGGGCAGAATAATAACACTGACACTTGGGGACAGGATAATGACACTGACTATAAACTTAAAAGAAGTTATTGCGGACATAGAAGCCCCTTTCCATATGAGAGCTTCCACTGTCAATCGTTGTTCACTTTGCTCCAAGACACAGGTGTAACTATAGCCATAGGAGTCATATTGGTCACCATGGGGCCCAGAGGATGAAGAGGCTCCACTCAGGAACATCGCTCCTTTCTTGTAGGGAACAAGTATTTGGTGGTTTTCTGCTATCTAGTACTACTATGTCGGTTCCCTGGTATATGGCGGTAATATTTATACCTTTAATTACTGCTACTTATGCTGCTGTTGTAGCTTATTGTCGTTAGGTGGGTGAGACCAATCTCATTTTGCTATGGGGCCCTATTATTATTATTATTATTTATTATTATTATTATTATTTATTTTAGAGCGCCATTGATTCCAGGACGCTGTACATACAAGAGGGTTACAAACATAACATACAATGCTGAGAGTATGTGACGATCAACTGGCACAGAGGGAAAGAGAACCCTGCCCGCGAAGGCTTACAATCTACAAGGAAGGGGGAAAGAGACAGATGGTGGGGGCAGACATGTTTGTGGAGGGTGTAGTGACAGAAGGGGTACTATATTTAATAGGCTAACCTGAAGAAGTGGATTTTCAGGATGCTTTTGAAGATGGTGAAAGTGGAGGAGAGTCTGATGTTTTGGGGAAGTGAGTTCCAGAGTGTGGGCGAATCACTGTAGAAGTCTTGGAGATGGTTGTGTGAGGAAGTGATAAGAGGAGAGCAGAGATGAAGGTCCTGTGAGAAGCGGAGATTGCGTGAGGGGGAGGTATCTGGAGATTAAGTCAGAGATATATGGAGGGGAGAGGTTATGGAGAGCCTTGTAGGTCAGGGTTAGAAACTTGAAGTGAATTTGCTGGGCAATGGGAAGCCAGTGAAGGGATTTTCAGAGGGGAGTGGCAGAGCAGTAGTGAGGATTTTTGTAGCATTAGGGTTGAGGAATAAGCGGATTCGAGAGATATTTTTCAGGTGGAGGCGGCAGGTGGAGGTAAGGGTGTGGATGTGTGGTTGAAGGACAAAGCAGAGTCAAGTGTTATCCTAAGGCAGCGGACGTGCAGGATCGGTAAGAGTGTGGAGCCGTTGACTGTAATAGCGAGATCAAGTGGAGGGATGGAGTGGGACGGTGGGAAGATAATGAACTCAGTTTTCTCAACATTAAGTTTTAGGAGACGGGAGGAGATGGAGGAGGATATGGACGACAGACAATCTGGGATCCGGGACAGTAGAGAGTTGATGTCTGGGCCGGAGAGGTAGAGTTGTGTGTCGTCCGCATACAGGTGGTATTGAAAGCCATGTGAGGATATGAGCTGACCCAGACCAAGAGTGTAGACAGAGAAGAGTAAGGGACCCAGGACTGACCCCTGGCGGACACCAACAGGGAGAGATAGAGAGGAGGAGGTGGAGCGAGAGTGAGAGACACTGAATGACACTGACACTATGGATTCTAGTCTCACCCTTGCTCCTAGAATTGTCTATACTCTATATTAGGTATATGGAGAGTGCTGTGCTGATGGGACGTGTCTCTTCTGGGAATGTTATAGTCTGGAAAATGTTTCCATGAAGACGTACATACCATAGGACAGGAGGAGCAGGAGACAGGTTGCTGCAATCATCTGCAGACGCATGGCTGTATCCAGCAGCTCTAGAGACAGCTATATGTGTAAATCTGAGGTTGTTTCTGTAAAAATACAGAGAATATTAGGAGCATGAGTTCACGGCGAGGATTCTTTGTGACACATTAATACCAGGGGCACAGAACAATGACACTGACACCAGAAGTATAAGATAATGACGTTGACACTTGGGGGCAGGATAATGACACTGACACTTGGCGACAGGATAATGACACTGACACTTGGCGACAGGATAATAACGCTGACACTTGGGGGCAGGATATTGACACTGACAATTGGGGTACAGGACAGTCACACACTGACATATGGGTACAGGACAGTCACACACTGACACATGGGGTACAGGACAGTCACACACTGACACATGGGTACAGGACAGTCACACACTGACACATGGGGTACAGGACAGTCACACACTGACATTTGGGGTACAGGACAGTCACACACTGACACATGGGGTACAGGACAGTCACACACTGACATATGGGTACAGGACAGTCACACACTGACATATGGGTACAGGACAGTCACACACTGACACATGGGTACAGGACAGTCACACACTGACACATGGGGTACAGGACAGTCACACACTGACATATGGGTACAGGACAGTCACACACTGACACATGGGTACAGGACAGTCACACACTGACACATGGGGTACAGGACAGTCACACACTGACACATGGGTACAGGACAGTCACACACTGACACATGGGTACAGGACAGTCACACACTGACACATGGGTACAGGACAGTCACACACTGACACATGGGGTACAGGACAGTCACACACTGACACATGGGTACAGGACAGTCACACACTGACACATGGGTACAGGACAGTCACACACTGACACATGGGGTACAGGACAGTCACACACTGACACATGGGGTACAGGACAGTCACACACTGACACATGGGTACAGGACAGTCACACACTTGCAGGAAGCTGCTCTGATATTTGCCTCTCCTCTCGGCTTTTCTTCCCGCTCCTTGCTCCAGTCTCTCTCCCCAGCAGTCTGAGCGATCCAGGAAATAGTGACGATTGAAATACAAAATAAACGTCTGGAACGTCATTGTTTACAGAACAAAATCCCTTTTGCGTAACTTTGTCATTGACCTAAATAAATCCCTCTGAAGTTTTACTGACGAAAGTTATTCAGGTTTCTTTATGTTCCCATCAACAGACAAATACCAGGAATCCCATATACTGCAGACAGGAGAGAAAGAAAACCCAAGACACAGGATGGAAATAGACTTCTGAGGCCACAACAATTGTTTTATATTGCACCTATCAATATTACATCACAGCATTGAGGGGCGTCTGGCAGTCTTAGGGCCACTTGTAATACATAAGTCCCCGCTCTCCAGTCTCCCCTCTTTATCAGTGTAATTGATACGAGGCAATGGGTTCCTGACGCACATGATAACGTTATCTCCTTCTCTATTGCTTGCCCTGGTCTAGTGCAAATGTGGCATTTCTAGAGGAGGTCTCCAACCATTTCTTCCGTCTTCTCTCTCTCTTTCATTACTGAACCACATCATTCCTTATTGTATACAGTGTCAGTTACTGATAGGATTTTCCTTTGGGTCTAGACTGGATTGGTGGTTTACACCTTGACATTTATGAACGGGGTTGCGCCAGTTTTCTGACTTCAAAAAGCTTTAATAGACCTGTACTATAGATGTATGAATAGTCACCTTACAAAGTTTGGCGCCAAAGATTAGGGGCATTATTGAGGCGATGTGCCACATTCATAAAAGTAGGCACATTTATGATTCTTCGACACCAAACCTAGACGCAAAACAGACTTGTGGTATTGCCTCTACACTGCCTGTATGTATGACCTACAGAAGAACAGCCAGACCAGGGTAAAGGTGGTGCCTGAGCCAGACTTGTGGGTGTGGCTCTACACTGCCCTGTAGGTATGACCTGCAGAAGAACAGCCAGACCAGGGTAAAGGTGATACCTGAGCCAGACTTGTGGTATTGGCTCTACACTGCCCTCTATTTATGACCTGCAGAAGAACAGTCAGAACAGGGTAAAGGTGGTGCCTGAGCCAGACTTGTGGTATTGACTCTTCACTGCCCTGTATGTATGACCTGCAGAAGAACAGACAGACCAGGGTAAAGGTGGTGCCTGAGCCAGACTTGTGGTATTGGCTCTACACTGTGTCTGTATGTATGACCTGCAGAAGAACAGCCAGACCAGGGTAAAGGTGGTGCCTGAGCCAGACTTGTGGTATTGGCTCTACACTGCCCTTTATTTATGACCTGCAGAAGAAAAGCCAGACCATGGTAAAGGTGGTGCCTGAGCCAGATTGTGGTATTGGCTCTACACTGCCCTGTATGTATGACCTGCAGATGAACAGACCAGGGTAAAGGTGGTGCCTGAGCCAGACTTGTGGTATTGGCACTACACTGCGCCTGTATGTATGACCTGCAGAAGAACAGACCAGGGTAAAGGTGGTGCCTGAGCCAGAGTGGTGGTATTGCACTACACTGTCCTGTATGCATGACCTGCAGAAGAACAGACCAGGGTAAAGGTGGTGCCTGAGCCAGACTTGTGGTATTGGCACTACACTGTCCTGTATGCATGACCTGCAGAAGAACAGCCAGACCAGGTAAAGGTGGTGCCTGAGCCAGACTTGTGGTATTGGAACTAGACTGCGCATGTATGTATGACCTGCAGAAGAACAGCCAGACCAGGGTAAAGGTGGTGCCTGAGCCAGACTTGTGGTATTGTTACTACACTGCCCTGTATGTATGACCTGCCGAAGAACAGCCAGACCAGGGTAAAGGTGGTGCATGAGCCAGACTTGTGGTATTGACTCCACACTGCCCTGTATGTATGACCTGCAGAACAACAGCCAGACCAGGGTAAAGGTGGTGCCTGAGCCAGACTTGTGGTATTGGCGCTACACTGTCCTGTATGTATGACGTGCAGAAGAACAGCCAGACCAGGGTAAAGGTGGTGCCTGAGCCAGACTTGTGGTATTGGCACTATTGTCTCTAAACTGCCCTGTATGTATGACCTGCAGAAGAACAGCCAGACCAGGGTAAAGGTGGTGCCTGAGCCAGACTTGTGGTATTGACTCTACACTGCGCCTGTATGTATGACCTGCAGAAGAACAGCCAGACCAGGGTAAAGGTGGTGCCTGAGCCAGAGTTCTGGTATTGGCGCTAGACTGCAGCTGTATTTATAACCTGCAGAAGAACAGGTTCATACATTCTGGTGCATTCTACACTGCCTTAAAGCTATTGAGAACTGGCCTATCAGAGCCAACGTTCATACATGTCACCCTTAGTATCTGGTCTCTGCTGATAAAGTGTCAATATTGATATTTATTTTATTTTTATTCCATGGGGTTGTACAGAAAAGGTGTCACGGAACGAGTGACAATCCCCCCGTCAGGCCGAATAAGCGCTCTGGTCCCGGGCACCTCTAATTTACATCTTTAAGTTCCTGTGTTGTTGTGGTCTTCTCCTGTGTGCCAGCATGTGCGTACCCGCTCCATAGGACACACACACGATGCCTCTGTGAGATGTAAAGGCCAGCATTTGCCGGGCGATGATTCTATGTCTGGCCACCTCCTCTTCCTCTCCCTGCCAGATTGTTGGTGTGGTTTTACCTGAGATTGAGTGTTATGTTTCTTGACCACATTGTTGTCACCTGCCCTGACCTTCCTGCCTTTCCTGACTTAAGGGGTTGCGACCTGGGTGTCTCCCACCGTAGCAACTCTAACCGACCTTGCAGTGGACTCCAAGAGAGAATCCACCTCCCGTTGTAAAAGACTGTCATCATTCACATTCATCCCTGTTCCAATTGTGGCTCATATTTAAGTTTAAAGTTAACCTATCAATATTTTTTTGAAATATAGGGAAAACCAGAGTACCTGAAAGAAACCCACACAAACACAAGGAGAGCATGTAAACTCTTTGCAGATGTTGTTTTTGGTGAGATTTGAACCCAAGGCTTTCAGAAAGTGATTTTGCTGAATGGCTGATATGTGCCATGTCGCATTTGGAAAGATCCCAGAGTATCAGGACAGGTTAACCCCTCCAGAAACTAGCCAATTTTAGTAAAACCACACATAGAGAATTTATTTAGGATTGCAGTGTGCATTTTGGATCCATGGGTATTTTTTTTTTGTACTGGGCCGTAGAAATGGAAAAAAAAAAAAAATAAATAAACAGCAATTCCACCATTGTCTTTTGCATTTTGTTTTTACATTGTTCCCCATGCAGTATAAATGTTATGTTAACTTAACCACGTGAGTCCGTACAATTATGATGACACCAGATTTTTATGGTTTTTTTATGAGTTCCCAAACTCATACTTGTTATGTCCCTAAAGCTAACCCGAACGCCTGACACCACTGGCCCTATCCTACCCCTAAAATTTCCACTATTGTTGTCCTTCACTTGGCTAACCCTAACGACTGAAAACCACCTAAGAGAACAGAGGAATAGACCACACTGCAAGACAGGTATAGGGCAGAACAGAAGCAACAGAGAACTAAAGGCAAACAGAGCTTTAACAAACTGGGAACAGATAATTACTGAATGCAACAAGTTCACAAGACACAAACTCCAGCTCAGGGAATTTCCTAGGCTAAATTTCACTCAGGGTGGTATGAAGAAAATTCTCCCCTACCCTTAACATATTGTGCCACAATGTGACACTGTGCATCACTGTCAACCAGAGCCCGAATATACAAAAAGCTTTAACATAATGTACTACATATAAAACTACTAAATAGTAGTCATACAGTTTACCAAATAACACTGCTACACAAAACCCGAAGCCCAAGACTAATAATACCAATTTCCTATTAAGACCACATATAACCAGCACATAGTGACTGAATAATACTGCTATACCATGACCACATATCACCATCATGGAGTGACTGAATAATTCAACATACTATTACTGAATATAAACCATTAAACTACAACCAATATTACTGGCATTCGGTCACCATACAGCGATGGATACCAACTGTACACAGGCTCTGCACACATACAAACGATTGCAGTAAAGTTCAATCCAGGGCCTTTCAGGAGAGGTCTCTGAATAGTTGTTTCCTTCTTTGATGAGTGGTCCTCTTTCCCTTTTTCTTCTCCATCTGTCCCAGACCACCATGACGATGTCTCCCGGCCATGATTCTTCACTGTAGAATTTACAAAACAAACATGTTAGACTAGTCACCTTTCCAGCACTTATCATATTTTAGATGAAATTAGTAAAGTAAAATGGAAAGAGAACTATAAACTTGTAACATTAGATGTCCCTTTTCTTTATACAACAATCCAACATTTAAAGGGATGTAAGAATTTGAAATATTTTTTGATGAAAAGTAATATCTTTAATGATATACAGACAGACTATGTAGTAGAATGTGCCTCTTATATTGGAACACAATTATTTCATGTATGATGGACAATATTTCTTGCAAACTTGGGGCACAGCCATTGGGGCCAAATTTGGCTCTAGCTATGCCAACTTATATGCAGGTAGTTGGGAGGAAAAGATAATATTTCCAGGGGGCCAACTGTGAGAAGAGGTAGCCTTATGGAAAAGGTTTATAGACGAAGTTATATTTATTTGGAAAGGATCCTTGGAATCATGAAATGTGTTTTTAGATGAAATAAATAACAATGAATATTTTTTAACATTTAATTCAGAAATAAGTAAAACCACTACAAACTTCTTGGATATTACTGTATTCATAGAACAAGAACCTCTACAGACAAAAAGTTACCATAAAAAAAACTGACACCAATAGCTTTATATCATCTTCCAGTTGCCACCTTACTAGATGGTTATCAAACATTCCTAAAAGTCAATTCTTGCGGATACGCAGAAATTGTACTAATATTCATCATTATGAGGAAGAAGCCATTATACTTTTGAAGCTATTTATTGCTAGAGGATATTCTGGGGAAAATGTTGAAAAAACTAAAAAATGAAATTAAAATTTTTTCTAGAAATACACTTTTAAAAGAAAAGAAAAATCTAAATACAGTAAAAATAGAATTTTTCTGGGGAAAAACTAATTTTCCCCATTGGTTTCAATACCACGATCAGGGCCGCTGATAGGGCTAAACCGGGTAGCTGTCCCGGGGCCCCGGGGCGTTGGGAAACCCCAAGGGGGGGCCCCCGCCGCCGCCGGGCAGCTCCCCCCCCTTTGCTTCACAGAGGCATCCTTTTAATGGTTTTTCTTGTCCGTCGACGTGCATACTTTTAAGATGAACGGCGGGGCAGGGAGAGCCGCCCCCGCCCCGCCAAAAAGCTCAGCGGGCGGCGGGGGGGAAGTGACTCACCGCCCCGCCTGCCGAGCTTCCTGCCTGGGCCCCCAAGCTAAAGCAGAGGCTTGGGGCCCGGGGGGGGACGGAGACCCGGGGAGCAGGGCCAGAAGTTTTACACGGGTTGCCTAAGAACAGGGGGGAAACTACCCTGCCTACAGGGGCCCTAAAAAGGGGGGGATCATCTCCTACGGGCCCAAAAGGGGGGGGGGGGTTTTATCCTGCCCGGGGGCCCAAAAAGACTGGGGGGGGGCGAATTCCTCCCTAAGGGCCCTAAAGACGGGGGGGGGGAAATCTACCCGCCTAAAGGGGCCCCTAGAGATGGGGGGGATCTACCTCCCCACAGGGGCCCTAAAAAAGGGGGGATTTTCCCTGCTACAGGGCCCAAAAAAGGGGGGGGATCTATCCCTACGGGGGCCCTAAAAAGGGGGGAGGATCTACCTGCCACGGGGGCCCAAAAAAAGGGGGGGTTTATCCTGCCTCGGGGCCCCTAAAGACTGGGGAGGTTATCCTGCCTACAGGGGCCCTAAAGACGGGGGGGGGGAAATCCTGCCTACAGGGCCAAAAACGGGGGGGGGAAACATTCCCTACAGGGCCAAAAGAGGGGGGGCTACCATCCGCCTACGGGGCCCTAAAGACGGGGGGGGGGATTATCTGTTTACAGGGGCCCTAAAGATGGGGGGGGAACTACCCCCTACGGGGCCTAAAGAGGGGGTGGGGAACTATGCGCCCCGGGGGCCCCAAAAAGGGGAGGGGAACTACCTGCCTACAGGGGCCCAAAAAAGGGGGATCATCCTGCCACGGGGGCCCAAAGACGGGGGGGAGGATCACCCTCCCTAAGGGCCCTAAAGACTGGGGGGGGGAACTATCCTGCCTACTGGGCCTAAAGCGGGGGGGGGGGGAAAAATCCCCCTACGGGGGCCTAAAGATTGGGGGGGCTACCACCCTGCCTAGGGGGGCCCAAAACGGGGGGGGATCTTTCTGCCTACGGGGGCCCCTAAGACGGGGGGGAACTACCTCCTACGGGGCCCAAAAAAGGGGGGGGATTATCCTCCTACAGGGGCCCTAAAGACGGGGGGGGGGCTATCCTGCCTACAGGGGTCAAAAGAGGGGGGGGGAACTTGCTCCCTACGGGAGCCCTAAAAAGGGGGGGGGAACTATCCTGCCTACAGGGGCCCAAAGACTGGGTGGGGAATATCCTCCACGGGGCCCAAAAAGGAGGGGGGTAGGAACTACCTCCTACAGGGCCCTAAAACGGGAGGGGGGGCTATTTCCTAAAAGGGGCCCAAAAAAAGGGGGGGACTATCCTGCCAAGGGGGGGGCCCAAAAAATGGGGGGGGGTTTTTATCCGCAACAGGGGCCCTAAAAACAGGGACTATCCGCCAACAGGGGGCCCTAAAAAGGGGGGTGGGGGGGAATACCTGTCGACAGGGGGCCCTAAACAGGGGGTGACTTTCTGCCTACAGGAGAACCCTATCACGGGGGGGATCTTTCTGCCCACGGGGGGCCCCAATCTAAGGGGGGGACTATTCCCCCACAGGGGGCCCAATCTACAGGGCAGGGACTATTCGCCTCAGGGCCTAATTACAGGGTGGGACTTTTTCTCCCTACAGGGGGGCCCAAATCACAGGGGGGGGGACATTCTCCCTACAGGGGGGCCCAATCTACAAGGAGGGACTTTTCGCCTATGGGGGGGCCCCTAATCTACAGGGGGGGGGCGATTCTGCCTAAGGGGGGCCTAATCTACGGGGAGGGACTATTCGCCTACAGGGGGCCCCTTTTTAAGAGAGGGACTATTCTGCCACGGGGGGGCCCTAATCTAAGGGAGGACTATTCTGCCTACAGGGGGCCCTAATCTAAAAGGGGGGCCCTATTCACCTACAGGGGGGCCCAAAGCTACGGAGCCCCCATTCTCCTACGGGGGAACCCTAACTACCGCCCGGGGTCCCCGAAGCTACCTACGTTCCCCTAGCTACCGTTGGGATGGAAGCTACCTAGCTACCGCCCAGGACCCCCCTTTGTACCTGCATCCGACTGGGGCCCCAAATTTACAGGGGGTAATTCTCCCTTGGGCCTTATAAAGGGGGGTTTGTACATGGGGGGGGGGGATCATTGGGAAAATATAAAAAAATGAGGGTTCAGTATTTGTGTTGTAAATTCTACAGGGGCGTGGGGGATGGGGGAACATCATGGGGGTTTTGGACCAAATAGAAGAAAAGGGAAAGTGAACGACTCCCAACAAGACGTCACCTTGAGGCCTAAATTAAGTAAACTATTTCAAAGCACCGTATATTGGTACTACCACATTGGTACTGTATGGAGGGAATATACAGTCTGCAGGCCTGTGACACTAGTATTTAAAACCCCTTTTGGGCACTTATGGAGGAAAAAAATTGTCTTGATTAATGGTTTTATTCATAAAAAGTAGGCGGTATTTTTCAGTTTTTTCAGGTGGGGGATAGTGTTTTAGATGTGGCGGGATTTGGCTTGTATATTGTGTTGTTTGGTGATATTGGTTTTGGTAACGGTTTAGTCAATAACACTAGGTGGTGCTATTAGCAATGGTTGTGATAGATGGCATATTATTTTGTATTTGTATATTGTTCTTGGCAATATTGGGGGGTAACTGGTTTGGGGCAGTAACATTTTAAAAAGGGGGGTATTTGCTTGCCTTGTATAGAATGACCCAAAAAAAAGATAGACTGACCCTTTTAAAATCCCCGCAAGAACAAAACCAAAAAAAAATGGGAATTGCATTTTTTCTTGTGACCCCCCGAAAAAATTTTTGTCTGGTTTTGGGGGTGGGAGATGGGTGGGCTCTGTTTTGGGTGGTGGGGATGGGGAAGTAGGAGGGGAGCAAAGGGAGGTTTTTCGGGAGGGGCGGGCCGGGGGTGGGGAGGGGGGCCAGTCTTCAGCTGTATGGGCCCCAAAATTTTGATGGGGGCCCGACCCCGATCAAAACAAATTTTAAAAGAATAAAAAAAAAATTTGGAAAACTCGCAACAGGAAAAAAATGGGGGGGGAATATTTTTAAAATGTTCCCCAAAATATTTTTAAAAAAAGCCATAACTTGGGAAAAAAATGGAATTAAATGTAAATATTAGATGTAAATGAAGTACTAAAGGATTTTTTTTCCCTACGGAAAAAGGGGCCGCTTGTAAAAAATGTAAATGAGCAGAAAAATAAATGTAAAATTTTTTTTTAAAAATTCGTTCACCGGTTTTTCTGAATTTTTCCCCACAAAATTCTTTTCGACCTAATAAATTTGGCCAAATCGCGTAAAAAAAAACCAGATTTCCTGGGTGAGAAGCCGAGGGTGGTAGAAAGTTTGCCATGCTCAAATATGCGGGGAACTTTGGGGGCTTCTACAATGCTGTGTTTTAGTATGACATGCAATGACCGCCACCGCATTAGAACGCTTCACTCTTTAAAATTCCCTGGGCACTTTTCAGGGGGAAAAATGAGCAAAAAACTGAAGCGGAATGCAGCCGATAGTCATGGGGAAAGCGCCAGTTGGGAAAAAAAAGCGAGGGCTAAGACCTACAATAGCGTCAAAGAACACAATATAAGTTCCTGGAGCCACCACAGATCGCAGCAAAAGTAAGGTGATGTCACAGCAGGGGGCACCCTGTGAGCAAAACTTCTGGTGTCATCTACGGCCTTTTGTTGACCACCCACTAGGTCATACACTTTCTCCCAGATGACATCTGACAACCCCAGCCAAGAGTTGGTGAGTTTGTCAGACACAACCCTTAGTTGGCATGGCCCGGG
Organism: Phyllomedusa bahiana; assembly: GCA_025379985.1. Taxonomy (NCBI): domain Eukaryota; kingdom Metazoa; phylum Chordata; class Amphibia; order Anura; family Hylidae; genus Phyllomedusa; species Phyllomedusa bahiana. Next base: position 101,482 of record JAODAL010002801.1, on the reverse strand, counting down.
AGCAGGTGATGGGCTCTCACCTGTCCACAACTCACCTCTGTTCCGTTTGCTTCCCACACCCAGAGAACTACTATGTGCTGTGGCCTCTGTGCCCAGTGAGGACCAACTATTTGAGGACAGTGGGCAGCAAAGAGGTGGGGAAGACATCCGATGCTTCTTGCAGAAGCGGGCAAATAGTGATGAGGAGAGTTGCAATGGGGGTTTATGTTGCGAGCGGTCAGGCTATGTGTAGCGACAGCATTGAGGTGGACGGCGGTCACAGGGAAACACTAATCGATGGAGCCGATCGCACTTAAAAAGGGGGGGAAGCAAGCAAGCTGGGACAAGGTTTTCGGTCCCCCCGGGTTAAACAAGGCATAAAGTGCCCCCAAATGGAAAATTCATCCCACCCATGCTCCTTGCGCCCCTTTTCTCCCTGGATGAAGGGGCCGCCCTAGGCGTCGCCTACCTTGACAACCCTTGTCCCACCCTGGAAGAAAGGGGTTTCAAATTAATTTTAGGAGAAGAGAGCGGCGCTTGCATCGCAGGGCGCACCCTGCAAGTGGGTAGGGGGGCCCCGAGAGTCACAAGGGTAAGGAAAGGGTTGGGAGCCAAACCCAAATTGACCACCCACTTGCGGGTTCAAAAGTAGCGGCACAGGGGCTCACCGGGCAGCGGCGGAAAAAATCAGTCATGGGGAGCATGAGGTAAAATCACCTACTGGGCGTGTGCCATTCTTTGACAACTATATTTTATTTTCCCAAAGGGAAAACTAAACCACTTTTCCTTCTTTAAACACAAAAACGTAACTTTTATTAATTAACCTTAACCTCAAAACACACTATTTAAAACCGATCTCAAAACCTCATCATTTTAACCCTTTTGCTTCAAAGAGGGAATAACCCCTTTTCTATCCAAAAGTCTGACCGTCGGAGGTCAATATGAGTTTTAAATTGTGACCCTTTCACCTCTGTCTACAAGTGCACCTGCGCAGACGGTGTACAAGGGGGCCTTATTTGTTCTTTTGTCTATGATTTTAGGGACGCTCCCAATAGTTGTTTGGGGACCCCTTACTAAAGCTAGACTTTGCTATAGATATAAGGCCTCCTGTTAATAGTGGGTTCCCCCAGATTGATGATAGAAAGGAGTTATTCCCCTTTCAGAAACCCCAAAAAAGGGTTTTAAATTTAAGGGTTAAAATCGGGTTTTTAAAAGTGTGTATAGGTGAAGAGTTAGATAAAATAAAGTTACGTTTTGTTTTTTAACCCAAAGGAACTGATAGATTTTAAAGTTTGCCTTTGCAAAATAGTAAAAATAGTGAACAAAAGTCACTTTTTTCTCTGCAGATTCCCAATTTTTTTTGGGGATTTTGTGACAAAATTTTTTGACAAGACACCAAGGAGGGGAACAGGCTAATGTAAATCTTGGGGAGAAAGAAAGCGGCCGGGACCAAAACCCGACACCCACCCTACATCAACACATGCAGTGTCACCCTACTTTTCCGGAAAAATGTGTCTAGAATTTTTTCCACCTGTCCCAACAGTAGCAGCACCCATGGGATGCCTCCATTCAGGGAGTCAAAGCTTTACCTATCAAAACCTACTATAAGATTTGATACAAATAGGAACGGGGTTTCCAAAACCCCCTAAAGAATAATGATATTTAATGTTTGGAAGGTGCCTTAATTTTAAAAAAAACTTTTATTAAGTAACTTTAAAAAGAAGAATATTCAAAAAAGTATAGAATCACCTTAAACAAACAAAGGAAAACAGAAACTTATAAACCAAAATACAGTTTCAGAACCAATAAAAAATCACCACATTAATGATACCCAATGATGGAAAGATTTTAACATGGATACATATGCAAGGATAGAAAAAATGAGCAAGGGTTCCTACTTTCATAAATTTAAGAAATACTTGCTACTTCTAATCCGCCTAAAATAACAGGACAAGGCGTCCGTAAGGAGATCCGCCCGGAACCTTACCCAACACTGGGCCCTAAAAATCAACCCCCCATCAAGTATCTTGTGACAGTTAAACAACGGGAACAAAAAAAAAAATAAAAAGAAAAATTTTCCCTTTAATACTGGGGATCCAAAATCTTCCCGAACTTGCACATAACATTACAGCAGAACAAAAGGAATGACCAAACTCACATACCACTGGATCCCAACATGTTTTCGGCCCCGCACGACCACACAGTCGAAAAACATGAAAAACAAAAAAACATACAAAAGGTGTGCATATAGATCACTTTTACAGTAATATTCAGAGTGTAAAATAAACCAAAAAAATGAAAATCGCTTCCTATTTGGTAATAAGAAGAAAGACATGGATTGGCTCCTTGCTGTGGCAGCTATTTGTGCTGCACACTGCGATCACCTGGACGGTTTAAGTAGCACGGGACATGTGTGGGGGCCCAAACACAATCGCCACGTAGAGTTCCTCAATACAACATATCGGGGCTCCCTCACCTACCGGGGGAACTGGAAGTGACTATCGGGACCCCCAGCGAGGGGTTAACTTTCCCGCACAGCAGGAAAGTTTAAAGGAACAGAAGTGATGAAAAGAGTACACCATAGCGGCTCATATTTCAGTGCTGTCCAAGGAGTAAATCAGGGACATTGATTATAAGTCCCATATATTAGCGACCATTATTCTCAATATATGCAAACAATGGTATCTGATCTGTGTTCATATAAAGTATGACTGATAACTTAAATAGCGGCTGTCGCGACAGGTAAAGAATAACTTAGCACATGTATGAGGGGCTAGAGGAAAAAAAAAACAGAAGCCAGGGAAGATTCTATAGAAAACAACCAAAATTAAGTTGGTCATTAAGGCCATCTGGATGCATCATGTTTAATGTATAAATCCAGAAGGACTCTCTACATAAAAGAACCTTTAGGATCATTAAGGATCACCACTGTGTTGAGACCAAATGGTGATCCTAAATGCTTGAAGTTTATGGGCACCGACAAGATTATGCCACAGGTCCGGAAAGGGAACTTTGATAAGGTTCTTCACTAGTGATGAGCGATTACGTTGACTATCGTCATCGGGTAGATAGTCGATATCGGCAATTAACAATAAGATATCCGATAGTCGATAATAGATTATCGTCGATGACCATTAAAGTCTATGGGAGAGGAACAACACCTTCATTCTTACACCCAAACAGGGTTGGAGAAGCTGGAATTAACATCCATAACAGTCAAATGGATACGTGCTACATCTTAGGCAACACAATTAGGTTATAAAAGCCACAGAAAAAAGTCACACACCATTCACTATCCCTGTCTTGCACCACAGCCTGACCCTTAAACCTGCATCACCCACAAATTAAAAAGTGCCAGAAGGCAGTATTATTTGAACCAATTGGACATTGACTATACCTGTTCTGTACCGCAGTATGACTATTAAACCTGTCTGACCCACAGATTAAAAAGTGCCGGAAAAAGGAGTCTTTGAACCACCATTTTAGTTGAACTGGACATTGACTATATCGGTCCTGTACCGCAGTATGACCATTAAACCTGTCCCGACCTACAGTTAAAAAGTGCAAGAAAAGGAGTCTTTGAACCACCATTTTAGTTGAACTGGAACATTGACTATACCTGTCCTGTACCGCAGTATGACCATTAAAAACCCGTCTGACCCACAGATTTTAAAAAATGCAGAAAAAGGAGTCTTTGAAACCACCATTTTAGTTTCACTGGATATTGACTATATCTGTCCTTTACCGCAGAATGACCATTAAACCCGTCCCGACCCATAGATTAAAAGTGCAAGAAAAAGGAGTCTTTGAACCACCATTTTAGTTGAAAATGGACATTGACTATACCCGTCCCGGGCCACAGCATGAGCCCCAAAACCCGCAAAGACCCCCAGATTTAAAAAGTGCTGCTAAAAGGAGTCTTTTAACCACCATTTTAGATGAACTGGACAATGACTATACCTGTCCCGTACCACAGTATGACCATTAAACCTGTATAACCCACAGATTAAAAAGTGCCGGAAAAAGGAGTCTTTCAACCACCATTTTAGTTTCACTGGACAGTGACCATACCTGTCCTGGGCCACAGCATGAGCCCCAAACCTGCATGACCCCCAGATTTAAAAAGTGCTGCTAAAAGGAGTCTTTTAACCACCATTTTAGTTGAACTGGACAATGACTATACCTGTTCTGTACCACAGTATGACCATTAAACCTGTATGACCCACAGATTAAAAAGTGCCTGAAAAAGGAGTCTTTCAACCACCATTTTAGTTGAACTGGACATTGACTATACCTGTCCTGGGCTACAGCATGAGCCCCAAACCTGCATGACCTCCAGATTTAAAAAGCGCCGCAAAAAGGAGTCTTTTAACCACCATTTTAGTTGAACTGGACAATGACTATACCTGTCCTGTACCGCAGTATGACCATTAAACCTGTCTGACCCACAGATTAAAAAGTGCCGGAAAAAGGAGTCTTTCAACAACCATTTAGTAGAACTGGAAAATTGACTATACCTGTTCTGTACCACAGTATGACCATTAAACCTGTCTGACCCACAGATTAAAAAGTGCTGGGAAAAGGAGTCTTTGAACCACCATTTTAGTTGAACTGGACATTGACAATCCCTGTCCTGGACCGCAGCATGACCCTTAAACCTGTCTGACCCACAGATTAAAAAGTGCCGGAAAAAGGAGTCTTTCAACCACCATTTTAGTTGACCTGTCCTGGGTAACCTAAAGATAAATTCTAAAGATAAAGGCGACATATATGAATCTCGCCACGTCGGGGCGCACCTTTCCACCAGATTTCCAGCGAAATGTGCGCCTGATTTCTGTCGGCGCCGGAAGCGCACTCATACATAACATGTAAAGTCCGCCGCGCCTCACCAGTGTGTGGGGCGCAGTGCGGGGACATGGGCGCAGTGCGGCGCTGCGCCTAATATTCGCCATCCGAGGAGGTGCGCTCCTACATGCGGGGAAAAGTTCCCTGCGCCTCGCCAGTGTGTGGGGCGCAGTGCGGGACTTAGTCGGAGAAGGGTGTTACCGTGGTGGTAGTGGATCCTCTGAACCACCACAAGCGATGGCGTAAGCCACGCCAGGGAGCGGAATCTAAGTAGGTCCGGTTTTCACCAGAGCCCGCCGCAAAGCGGGATGGACTTGCTGCGGCGGATTACTACCAGTTAACTACCCCTGACGTGACTTGCTTGAGGTTGAATCCGAGTCGTGTGCGGTACAGAATCGTGGAGAAGGCTCGTAGTCTGGGACAGGCAGAAGGTCTGTGCAGGCGGCAGAGGTTCGTAGTCGGGGACAGGCTGAAGGTCAGGGCAGGCGGCAGAGGTTCGTAGTCGGGGACAGGCAGAAGGTCAGGGCAGGTGGCAAGATTCGTGGTCACAGGACGGAGGCAGAAGGTACGGTACACGGTAATCGGAACTTAGATGCTTAGGAACGCTTCCTCTCTAGGCACAGGGCACTATCGATTCGGCACCTTGCCTAGGAAGGGGCAGAGCTTAAATAGGAATAGCACCAGGTGAGAACCAATCACCTGCGTGCTGTCCCTTTAAATTTCCCTGCAGTGCCGGGCGCGCGCCGGGACGGGCACAGAAGCGAGACGAGGTAAGTGCGGTCCCGAGGCGCCGAGGTGTCCACAGCCCGAGCCCCGGGCTGTGGCACCGGCCGCAGCAGGTGACGCTGCGGCGTTGCGGGTGTTCCTGCGACCCGACACGGGGGTCGCAGGAACACCTGTAACAAAGGGACTGCGCCTCACATGTATTCCAATTCGAGACAGGCTGGAAAACAGCGAGAAATCATTAAAGATGTCCGTGCGGAGTATGAATAAAAAAGGCGTAAAACATTATCAGAAAAAGAGCTGAAATCTAAAAAAGAAAATAGAATTAAAAAAAAAAACACTTTCCAAAAATCTAGAACGGCGCAATATAAAGAATTAGGATATTGAAAATTGCCGGGAAATACAGTAATTCAAATTCTGAAAGCTATTCTCAATGGTCGGCAGAAACCGGCCAATCAGAATAGGAGCGACAGTGAACCATTAAAACCTATGGAGAAGTTTGGACCAATGAAAATCCAAGGTGGGACAGTTCAAAATACAGTAAAAATACAGAAAAGAGCTGATTGGCTGAGCTAGCGGGGGCTTGGCTATCCCAGCCAATCAGAGCGCGAGCTACTTCTCCCATTGTAGTCTATGGAGAGATTGGCGCAATGCAATCTTGGCGCTCAGCGCTGTGCGGCATGGAGTATGAATAAAAAAATCATTTTTATTAAGTGTCAAACATTATCAGATAAAGCGCTGAAACCTTCTCTAAAAATAAATCAGTTAAATCCCGAACAACGCGTTTGTCACCGAGACCTGCGCTACATAGGTAATTGCAATATAGAGAATTGCCGTGAAATACAGTAATTCAAATTGTTTAAGCTCTTCTGATTGGTCGGCATAAACCAGCCAATAAGAACAGGAGCGACAGTGGCCCATTCTAACCTATGGAGGAGTATTGACCAATCAGAATAGGAGCGACAGGGACCCATTATATCCTATGGAGAAAAATTGACCAATCATATTCAAAGGCAGACAGTTCAAAATACAGTAAAAATGCAGAAAAGAGCTGATTAGTTGAGCTAGCGGGGGCTCGTCCAGCTTAGCCAAACAGAGCGCGAGCTACTTTCTCATAGAGTTCTATGGGAAAAGAAATGCAGAGCGAGCTCTGTTTGTGATTGGATCATTTAAAAGAGGTGCGGTTATTTGTACCAATGGGAGAGCGAGCGACGCTCATATGGGGTTTCTAATGCAATTTGGAATGAAACTGTACATGGCCGAAATCAAATAATAATACTACAGAAGTTGTACCGATGTGTATATAAAATGAACAATAATATTGGGGTAAAGAAAAAAAAATGAATTCAATAAATTCATGTTTATTTCTTGTTTTTCGTTAGCCAAGGACCAATAGCATGGGTGTACCGAAAAAAAAAGAAATAAACATGATTTTATTGAATTAATATTTTTTTTCTTTACCCCAATATTATTTTTCATTTTATATACACATCGGTACAACTTCTGTAGTCTTATCATTTGATTTCAGCCATGTACAGTTTTATTCCAAATTGCATTAGAAACCCCATAAGAGTGTCGCTCGTTCTCCCATTGGTCCAAATAACCGCACCTTTTTTAAATTGCCTCGGAGTTTTCGAGCGTTCCGCGTCCCGCCCCGGAACGCCTACACCAGGCCCACACCGCGCCCATTGCACACCCCATCATGCGGGGCGCAGCTGAAAGTGGCGAACGCTGCGCCTAACACCGCATCCCTGCGTCCGACAGCGGATTCGAGCCGGTGAGGCGCAGGATACGCCAGAAATCGGGCAAAAAGCCCGATCATACATGTCGCCCAAAGTGAGTAAATGGAATACGGTTTTGTCATGAAACCTTCGTGTCTTTTACAGTCTCCTCACAGCAAAACCAGCAAAATGATCTTTTCGGAACTGAGAATAAAAATTGCAGAGAGAAATGATCATTTTAAAAAACATTTTTCAAGAGGACCATTTCTGTTTGAAGAGGAATGTAAAGTAGACCGGCAACTAATCGGTGACCTGATTCATCTTGATGAATGTCAAACGATCAACATTATCTGTGGAAAGCCAGATGTGTTTGTCTGTAATGACTCCTCCAGCTGTGCTGAAGGTCCGCTCAGATATGACGCTGGCTGCTGGGCAGGAAAACACCTCTATGGCGTGGCGAGCGAGTCCGGGCCATTCATCCATTTTAGATGCCCAGAAGTCGATTAGGTCCGAAACACATCCAAAAACATCGGTGTTGAGACGCAGATAGTCTTGCACCATGATCTTAAGCTAGTCTCTGTGTGTTGGATGTGTGCCCTGCATTACATGCGTTGGTGAGGTGGTAAATAAAGATTGCCAGAGGTCAGCCATTAGGCTTCTGCCACATTGCCTGCTGCTGCTACTGCCGCTACGGCTGCTTGGCACTGTACTGCTGTCATGTCACTGACGTTGTTCCACCGTGACATTTGAAGAACGTGAAGCAGACGAAACAGATGTCTCCAGTTGATCAATCAGCAAGGTCTCCATTTCCTGCATTTTACTCTCTATTTGGGTGGGTGAAAGGAAAGTGCTAAGTTTTGTTTTGTACCGGGGATCCAGGAGGGTGGCCACCCAGTAACTGTTGTTCATTATGATGGCCTTAATGCGATGATCATGTTGGAGGAAATGGAGCATCCAAGCACTCATGTGAGGGATAGAGCCTTGATTTCCCAAGCCTCTGGGTCGAGGAGAACTAGAAAACTCATCTTCCTCATCTTCCTCCTCCGCCTCAAATTCGCAGCAACCTCTTTCCAAGGCAGGGACGTCGGTAACGTCAGTGTCTAGGAAAACCTCCTACTCCTCCTCCGCTTCCTCCAGCACAGCTTCAACACAGCCCTGACTTGCCTCAGATGATGCACCCTGAGAGCTGAGGCGCCGCCTTGCCCTGGACCCCGATCCACTGCCTAATGAAGACCGATAAAATTGTGAAACTGTCGGGCCTTGTGGATTCGATGGAGAGAAAGGCTCCATGTCCGCATCTGTGTCCGTCTCCTCCTCCTTCGTCGCTGGCGGGACCTGATGTTTCAGAGTGTCCAACGATCGTTCCAGAACTAAGATCACCACAATGGTCATGCTGACAAGGGCATTGTCCGCACTGACCATTTTGGTGGCTTCTTCAAAACTGGCAAGGATGGTGCAGAGCTCTTTCACCTGCCTCCACTCTCGGTGGCTCATCACCCCGAGATCCGCACCGCTGCTTGTCAGGCCATGTGTCACTTCGTACTGCTTAATGGAATTGCGCTGCTGCCACAATCGCTGGAGCATGTGAAGGGTGGAATTCCAGCGTGTTGCCACATCAACAATGAGACCGTTGACGGGGAGGCCGAGCTGACGCTGCAACGCAGCCAGGCGGGACGAAGCAGGGTGCGAATGGCGGAAGTGCAAACTCAGACCTCGAGCCTTCCTCAGCAGGCAGTCCAGACCCGGGTAGCGCTTTAGAAATTTCTGGACGACAAGGTTCATGACATGTGCCAGGCAAGGGATGTGCTCCAGCCTACCGATCTTAAGGGCGGCCAGCAGATTTTGACCGTTATCGCACACCACCTTGCCTGGCACAAGTTTCTTGTCACCCAGCCAGGGCTCGGTCTCGTTGCAGAGAGTCGTCCACAGCTCATGACCTGTGTTTGGACGGTCTCCAAGACAGATTAATTTCAACACGGCCTGGTTTCTCTGGGCCCGTGATGCCACCAGAGGACCTTGGGGGAAAGAATCCTGCACCATCCCTGCGGTTTTGAAGAGCGTGCGCCGAGCCTGAGAGCCACCGTTACCACCAGAGACATCCACCCAGCTCACCCAGTGAGCTGTCACAGAGATATCGCAGCCTTGGCCATGCTTACTAGTCCATGTGTCGGTGGTCAGATGGACTTTTCCGGACACAGATGAAGACCACGCGCTTGAAATTTTAGATGACACATGGCTGGCCAGGGTAGGGACGGCTTTTCTGGCAAAGAAATGCCTACTCGGCATCTGGTATTGGGGGCAGGCAAGGGCCATGACGTGGCGGAACCCATCTGTGTCCACCAGACGGAAAGGCAACATTTCCAAGGCCAAAAGCCTGGCAATGCCGACATTCAGGCTTTTGGCTTTGGGATGGTTTGGGTTAAAGTGTTTCTTCTGCTCCAAAACCTGGAAGACAGAAGGCTGGCTGCTAGACTGGCATGCAGGTCGTCAAACTGGTGGAAGGAGAAAGGGTAGGATGGGTCTCTGGTGGTGCTGGTGGCACTCGGGCGTCGGTGGAGGCTGAAGCTGATCCCTGATTATGACTCTGAGAGACATGGGCAGCTGAGGAACGCTTGGTGGTGGCGGAGAACGAGGAGGAGGCGGAGACAGAGGGTGTGACAGTGGTTGGAAGCCCAGCATCAGTGTGGCCTTTTTTGGCCAAGTGTTGCCTCCATTTCAACTCATGCTTTCACTCCCTGTGACGGGACGTTGGTGGGGGTTAAACATTAAGATTCTTGCCTCTATGATGCTTTTTGGGGCAAATGTGGCATAGGACATTGCTGGGGGGGAAACCGAGGCTTGCTCAAAAAAGGGCCCAGGCTTGGGGGCCCGGGAAACCTTTTTGATGGCGAAAAATCGAGGAGGGGGAAATTTCTGCTGACCGTGGCTGGGGAATAAAATAAAGGGCCCTTCTGCAAACCCCCCTCCCCCTTTTTGAGGGGGGAACCCTTTCTGTACTCCCCCCATCTCTTCCTCCCGCCAGTGACGAAGCGCTCCAAGCAAATTCCGGGGAAAAAAGCCCAAACTTGGATCCGCAAGCGTATCATCACCCATCAACACAGGTACTTGGCCCGTCCTGACATTTTGCATCCGGGCTGCGGGGGGCTAAAAAGCAAGGGGCACTGCAAGGCGTTCCCCAAACCCCCCGGGATTTTTCCCAATTTTGGGGGGGCCCACCTTCTCCTCTCTGATGGCATAAGAAAACTTGGGGCGAGAGCAGAAAAAAATCATCGTTTTTGGGCCTTTTGATCTTTTAACATCCCTCATGACCCCAACCGCTTTTTGCTTTCAAAGAGGTCTTCAAAAAAGGGGATTACCCACAGGGGTGGGTTTAAAAACGAAAGCATTTGGCGGGCCTTTGTTTCCCTTGTTGGACGGATGCGGGATGATGTGATGAGACTTTTTGGGGCCCCGTGACTGGAGGACGTGGAGGAAAGGGACGGGCTGGATGCAGGTTCCCTTTAAAACCCACTAAAGGGAACAGATTGGCGATGCTTTTCTTTAATTTGAATTCACGGGGCCCTGCCCCAGCGAGGGAAAACCCTTGACGGTCCTGCACCCGACGATCCACGGGCTTGCGTTTTGCCCGCACACGGGAAAGGAAAAGCTCTTCCTCGAACCTTACCCCCTTCCTACCCCCCCTTTCCCTCGCTTCCCACCTGCTTTCGCCCCCTTTGTTCGAAAGAAAAAAATTTTTAGAAGGTAGGGGAAAAAAATTTTTGGGAAAAAAGCCTCTTATTAAAAAAACCAAAAATAACAGCATTAAAAAATTTCCCCAAATTTTTAAAAAGGGCTATTTTGGTTAAAAAAACTGAAATTTTTCTAGCGAATAGTGTGAAATGTGGTCTGGTGGGGGAACCTAAGACAAAACCCAACAGTGTTCCTTTCCTTCTTTTCCCCAGGGTTTTTTAAAAAAAAGCCCCCGTAGGACTGGGAAATAAATGGGTTTTCCAAAAAAAAAACATAAAAAGCGCGCTATCTGAGAAAAACTGAGATTAAACAAGGCCAAAAAAAACTATTCAGAAGTTAGTTGGATGAAAAATTGTTTTTTTTTGCAGCAAGACAAAAAAAAAACAGTTGCAAAAATATTTTCTATAAAAATTGTCAAACAACCGTGGCTATTTAAAAAAAACCTAGGGCCCCCAACACGTGCAATACACAAAATTTAAAAACTATTTTTGATTTAAAAAACGGTGGTTTTTGCACCTATTACTACACCTGGGTGGCTAAAAAAAATTGCTGTGTTCAAATTTAAGTTCAAAAAGGGGCCCCCTATGAAAAAGAGGCCCGCCAAAGTGAAAAAAAAAACCCCCTTAAAATTTAAATGTATACGGATAAAAAAAGTGGGTTTTTCACCTATCAAAAAACACCGGGACTGACTAAAAAATTGGGTGAATTTTAAATTTTTAAGGGGCAAGGGGCCCTCTATTAACAAAGCGGGGCCCGCCCAAAATGAAATAAAAACCTATCTGAAATGTATTCGGGAAAAAAAAGGTTTTTTTTGCAAACCCAAAACACTTTTGGGAGGACTACAAAATTGCTGTAAACAAAAATTTTAAATGCAAGGGCCTTCAAAAAAGGGGGGCCTGCCCAAAAGGGGAAAAAAAAACCAAATTTAAAAGTATAAAGGGGTAAAAAAAGGGATTTTTTTGCACCTTTCAATTCACCTGTGGGACTAAAAAAATTGCTGTATTCAAAATTAAGGGGGAAGGGGCCCCCCTATGAAAAAAAAGCTGGCCTGCGCCCAAAGTGAAACAACCCTATCTGAAATGGTATACGATAAAAAAAGTGGAGTTTTGCACCTATCAAATAAAACCTTTCGGTACTAAAAAAAAAAGCTGTTTTAAAATTTTAAAAGTGCAAGGTGCCTTTTTTTGAACAAAGCGGCCTGGCCAAAGGGGAAAAAAAGCACCAAACTGAAATGTTTTTACAAAAAAAAAGGGAATTTCATTATCAATAAATACACCCATTTAAAAACAAAAAAAAATTTCTGTATTAAAATTCCCCCCCGGGCCCCCCCCCACCCCCCCCCCGCGACTGAAAAACCCCTAAAATTCCCTTTAAAATTACCCAACCAAAAGTAACTAAAACCCGGCAAAACTCAAATTTACCAAAGGTTCTAAGGGGTTCCCACAAAAAAAAACATACTGTCTGTGTGAAAAAATAAAACAGTTTTCCGACGCTTTGGACAGAACCGACACACGCCCTGCTAAAAATGAGACACACCAAACACGGGGAGAACAAAGGGCTGTTTCAATGTAAAACGAGGTCTTGTTTTTTTTTTTTAGCCAATCGCAACCTTTACACACCCCCAGTCATGACGACGAAAACCACACAGTCACCCTGCTCTTTTCTTTTAAGCTGATTTGGGCCCCCAAAAAAGACGGGAACCCTGGAAAATGGCGCATATTAATAGATTATGCGCAGATTTTCACCAAATTATGCGTATCAAAAAAAACCGATCAACAAAAAAACCCAAGGGGGAAAATTTAAACTTTGTCGATAGTAATCGTCAAAAACTTTTTCTTCACCTTTTTGTAGGGTTATTTTTTTTTTTTTTCCTTTATGGGGCCCCCCAAACCCCCCGTCCCCTAAAGGGGGTTGTAGGGGTTGCCAAACAGGGGGGACTCTAGTGGTACTAGGGTTTTTGTGTACCATCCCTTTTGGTTTTTTGCTGAAACCCTTTAAATTTGCAAGTCCAGGTTTGATTTTGGGTATACCAGTCTTACGGGGAAATTTTTTTTTTTTTCTTTTTTGTTCCACAGTATGTTTAACGGGTAAACCCAAGAAAATTGATGGGGGAAATTGATTATAGGGACCCAGTTTTTGGGAAAGGTTCCGGCAGGTTTGTCCTTATCAGGACGCCTTGCCCGGGTTTAAATTTTTAGGCGGGAATTGAAGTAGTAAGTCATTTCCTTAAAGGGTAGACAAAAGGAGAGAATCCTTGCATACATTATTTTACCCCTTGCATATGTATCCTTGTTAACAAAACTTTCCATCTTTGGGTATCTTTAAAATTGGTGATTATTATTATTTTTGGGGTTTGTTTAAACTTGATTTTGGGTTTAATAAGTTTTCTTTTTTAAACATTTTTTTTGTTTAAAAGGTAAATTCTTTGTTTTAAAAGTATTCTTTTTTTAAAAGTACTTAATAAAAGTTTTTTTTTTAATTTAAAAGTAAACCCTTTTTCCCAAACTTTAAAATTTAAAACAGTAAAAGCTTCACCACCCCATCAACGGGCCCAAAACTCCGCTCCTCGACACTCATTGTCCAGCGTCTGAAACGTTTTTCCAAGGGGGAAAAGCATATGCGCCCTACCCCATCCCAAAAGGGGCAGAAGCTAAACCGGCTCCTGTCCAATTTGGTGGTACTGCTGTCCCCCCCTTTTCAAGTGGTGGACTCTGCCCATTCAGACAACGGGCCCGGGGAAATATGCTTCACTTTGGCATTTACACAGTCAGAACATCCCCCTGAGCTAAACAGAACAGAAAAAACAAAAACAGAGAAAAACAGGAATTTTGAACGGGGGAAAAATTAATGAACAGGGGGAAAATTGATGAACGGGAAAAAAGGCCTTTTAATGATTTTTGTGACCCAAGGGGGAAGGGAGTAGTCCCCTGGGCAAACGAAGTCCTCACGGGGGGAAATGCTCCCGGGGCATCAAATGAAATCGTTTGTGGCTTTCTCCGCGACAACTGAAAATTGAACCCTTGTGACAGACAATGGAAGAACATGGTGTCCGCGCTGCGTGGGGAGGGCTGAGCCATGCTCCCATGGGTACATGTTCATTGGTTGTACAGTCCATTGCAGAATTCTAAAAATGGCCAGGAAACTTTGCATGCACTTTTGCCCTTTTACCTGCCAAGCCACCCTTCTTAAGCTGCAGGGCAGAAGGCCTCCCCCAACATAGGCTGAAATATGAATTTCCATCCATGTAATTCCGCCTCCATATGTTGGAACGATCTATAACAGGAAATGCTATTAAATGGTTTTTATTGTTTATCCAAGTGGACAGGGGTACACCCTGTGTAATTTTAATGTCGGCGTGGCGGCTCTGCGTGACACCTGCCGTTTGCTCAGGCCCTTTGAGGTGCAAAAGTTATTTGTCAGTGCCAGGACTACGGGATGCAGTGACGTCATTCCACTGCTTCATTTTCCTGGAACAGATGCTGCAAATTCTGTTGGTCAGGGGATGGAGACGTGGCGACTACATCTACGGCCACATAAGTCCAGTGGGGGCTGAACTGGAGGAGGAAGACATTGGAGCACAAGCAGTGTCTGGCGAAAAAAGTTTTTTTTATATTCAGGTGACTGGAGAGGAGCAGGAGCAACTGGAGGATTAGGAAGATGACCCAGACATCCTGTGGCAGTATACAGTGGAGATGAAGGCAGAGAGTCCCTCAGAGTCACTTGCGCAGAGGGCCCCGCTGCATTTCTGATTTGCCCGGCTAGTGACAGCTGAATTGTCACCATCCGGTAGAGGGATGACTTCTGGCTCTCCCCCTTTTGGACCCTTTGTTACCGGGCCAATGGGGGCATTTGTTCACCTGCCAGAAGGGACAATCAAGTATGTAGAGACATTTCCCATGTAGTCAGTTGGCCACTGCCTATCTGCGCCATGGTCCATCCTCTAGCAGGTTGACCGGGTGGTTCAAACAGTGTCAGTCCTTTCCACGGTGTGGGGGAGTGGGGGGTTACGAGCAGTACCAGCTCCATCAGCAGCAACCTGAGTCTGGGGGTGTTGATGAGCGCTTTCTTCCCCTCCTAGTGTTTTAGGTCCCCACTGCAGCAGCCCCTTTGAGCAACCCGAACTCTGGTTTTCTTTTGTCTACCTATACTATTTCGATGCTCCCACCCCCCTATTCCACCATTGCTGCCAGCTGCTCCTTCTCCCACCCACCATCTTTACCGGGGAGGTTTGCCCCCCACCCCCCCATCTTCACTGGGCCATTAGTGCCTTTGACGCGCTCCCAACCTCACCCTCAATCTCCTCTCTGCTCCCAACGGCCCCCTCCAGTCGACTTCTCTTGGTTTTCTAATGCTGTTTCCACCCTCCCCCTTTTCTATACATTGCCACTATGTTTGGGTTTTTCCCCTTCTTTTTAATTGTGGATGGATAAAAAAACAAGAAACATGTAAATATTCCATTTACTTTTTTTTGGGGGTTCAACCCCTGTTTTTTTTTTGGCTTTGCAATGATGGATTTTGACCAAAATAAAAGCGGACACTGAAAGATCAAAACGAATGGCAAAATATTGACGTCAATGCAAAATGATGATGACACCCTCCCCACTTTTTTTTGGGGGGGGGAGGCTTCATTTTTGAATTTAACAGAATCACCACAATAAATGAAAAAAAAAAACGTTTTTCCCCAATAGCAAAATCCCAAGGACTGGTTTGGGATGTATTAGGGGTTTAAAAACACAAAAACTGGATTTTACACGAATTCTCCCAAAAAAGGAATAAAATTCTTGGCCACGATTAAAATACCCCCAAACGGGCTGAAGTTTATGGATTTGGCATGTAACCACACAAAGTATTTCACTCCAAAAAACAAGGGAAAATTTAAACCCCGGTTTTTAAAATTCCCCACAGAAAGAACAGGTGAAACTTAAATGTATGATGGCGGACAAAAAAACACGTATTTTAAGTACAACACAACAAATTGAGGATTCCTAGAATGAGAAATTCCCTAATAATAGCACAGGTGAAATTTAAATGATGGCGGACAAAAGATACTCTGTACTACACTCCCAATACAACACTAACAGGATTGAGTGGGTTCCCAGAATCTGAAAATCCCTAATAAAAGCACATGTGAAATTTAAATGATGACGGAAAAAAAACATTCTGTATTTGACTCCACGTGCAGCACTAACAGGATTGAGTGGATTCCTTGAATCTGAAATTACCTAATAATACAGCAGGAGAAATTTAAATAATGGCGGACAAAAAAGCGGTCTGTATTTCAATCCCAATACAACAGTAACACAGGATTGGTGGTTTACTTGAATCTGAAATTCCCTAATAATACAGCAGGAGAAATTTAAATAATGGTGGACAAAAATGTGGTCTGTATTTCAATCCCAATACAACACTATGAGGATTGAATGGATTTTTAGAATCTGAAAGTCCCTAATAATACAACAGGTGAGATTTAAATGATGGCGGACAGAAAAAAAGCACTCTATTTTGTCACAGGGCTCGGCTCGGCGCAGCTTCGCCCGCAGCCCTTGCCCTTCTGCTCCTGGCCGGGAAACCCCATACTCACCAGTCCCCGCTCCTGTGTCCGGCTCCGACGGCCGCCGCGCGCGTACCCACTGCTTAGGGTGCGCGCGCGATGGCTGGACAGGATTTAAAGGGATAGCGCACCGATAATTGGCCATTGCCGGCCTCTGATCCTATTTAGTGTGCACGCCTCCTACACTCACTGCCAGTTCGTTGCTGTGTGTTTGGAGAGCTAGTTTGTAATCAGAAGTCCGTCTTGTCTACCCGTGTACCAGTCCGCCTGCTTACGTTTCTGACCTTGCCTGTTTGCCGCCTGCCCTGACCGTCTGCCTGTCTCTGACCGCGAACCTCTGCCACCTGCCCTGACCTTCTGCCTGTCCCTAGCTATGCCTCTGGTTTACGTTTTTGTACCACGCTGTACCCTGGCCGCCATCGCAAGCAAGTCATGTCAGGGGTAGCGACCTGGTAGCCTCGCGTCGCAGCAAGTCTATCCCGCTTTGCAGCGGGCTCTTGAATACCGGGGGCTACTTAGACTCCGCTCCCTGGCATGGCTTAACTATCATCGCTTGTGGTGGTCCAGTGAATCCACCTCTGCATTACATATTTCAATGCCAATACAACATTATCAGGATTGAGTGGATTTTTAGAAACTGAAATTCCTTAATAAAACAACAAGTGAAAATGCAATGTACATGGGGCAGAATTACACCCACCCTGGACACCCTACGACTAAGGGCCAACATGTACTGGGCCTGAAACGCGTTAGAAGTACCTGTTTTTCCTGTCTTTTTTTACTCCTCTCCAAATAAATCGTGGATTATACTTTATTCAAGCACAGCTGGACATTCTTTCCTTTGCATATTGTATAGAGCAAAGGGATCCAGAACGCTGAGTGGGAAATTAACAGACATATAGTGGTCTCTTTCCCCCTCCACACTCGCTGACTAAAGCTGTATAATGAGATCTGTGTAGCAGCAGATACAAATCACTGAGTGAGAAAGTAACAGACTTGTAATGGTCTTTTGTCCCCTCCCCAATTGCTAAGTAAAGCTGTATAATGAGAGCTGTGTAAGAGCCAGCTCAGCAGCAGAGATGCTATGCCAGGACACAACAAGAGGAATGAGGAAGTGCAGGTGCCGCCCGGACTTATATAGTGCTGTGATGTCACAAAAATCCCGCAGTCTCTGTTTGGCTCATCTCTGCACATGTCTTTTGAGGGTCTCTTCTTCTTCCAGAGTTTTTGTGCCCTTTGTCACGCATGTGCTTGTGGCCATTTTAGCAATTAAAAACACGCTTCGTTCCCGCAAATCACCGTAATCTTCGGCTTCGTGCAGAACCGATGTTTTCCTGAAATTCTAAACGAATTCCACTTCGACCTGACAATCAAAAGGCGCAATATATGCTATAAAGTGCCCATGCGGAAAAATATATGTGGACAGAACTAAAGGATCATTAGCCACCCGCATGAGGGAGCATGTATACAGTATAAGAACAGGCTATCTGGGACACCCATTATCAAAACACTTTAAAATTATACATTAAAGTTTATTAGTAGATACTGTCTTTTTTGGCATCGAAAGTTTGAAACTGGACTGGCGAAAAGGTGATCTAATACGTAAGATGTCCAGAGCAGAAACAAGGTGGATATTTAAAGGAGTTGTCTCGCTACAAAGAATAGCCT
Organism: Phyllomedusa bahiana; assembly: GCA_025379985.1. NCBI lineage: Eukaryota > Metazoa > Chordata > Amphibia > Anura > Hylidae > Phyllomedusa > Phyllomedusa bahiana. Next base: position 83,266 of record JAODAL010002801.1, on the reverse strand, counting down.
TCAAAATGTAGGGAACACTAAAAGAAGATATTTTCCAAATATATTGCTTTGTTCATCTTTTTTTGTTAAGAAGATACAAATTATTTTATCACCTTCCTGGCTCTATTTGGTTCCCTCAGTGGCCGACCTGTTTACACCTTTTCCCCTGCTGTTTGATAGCAGTGAGTGAGGTCATCACACAGGTCATGGAAGCTCTGTGCTGGCCAGCAGTAAAAAGCTTGTTTTTATCTGATCTTTCAGACAAAGCTAGTAATTACTGCTGTTTACTTTAGATAAACCTCCTGCTAGCAGTTTCAGAGAAGCTTCTAAACTGATCTAAACTAACTAGCAGAATGAAAATATGGAGTTAAATACACGGAGTTGAATACACGGAGTGAATGCACGGAGCTCATATGCTAATTACAGACAGTCTGACCAGGAAGTGACAGGATGTATCTATGAAACTCTGACCTAAGACAACCCCTTTAATTTGAATTCACAAATACCAAACAGTTTGAATTCAGACATTGAACTTTTTGCATTTTAACGTTTATTAAAAAGTCAAAAAGGGAAGGGAGAGAAAAGAGAAAGGAAGGAAGGGAAAGAGTAGGGAGAAGAAAAAAAAGAGAAAATTCTCAGATTTTTTTTTGTCCCCCTCCTTGGGATTTGAAATGAGGACAGCATTTATCAGTGACCGTTTTAACTTTTACACATTAATGTGCATATTGCTGGTTTTTATTGTAGCATTATTTATTGTATTCATGATTAAAGGGGTTGTCTCACTACAAGGATTGCTTTTAATGTGAAAGATCTTGCAAAAACAAGTCACTTTGCAATATGGGTCCATTGACAGTGTCCTACCTATTCCTAGATATCCCCTCTTGTATGGGCAGCATCAGCTCCTCAGGTCACTATAGCTACAGACCTGTTCAATATCTCCTGATAGCCTGCCAGCACTGGTTGCTATAGCTACAGACCTGGTTGCTACTGCAGCCTAGTAGAAGCCAGTAAACATGCCCCTGAATTCAAAGTGAAACCAAGAAAACAGGACTGAGGTAAGATGAATCAATGTAGTGAGACAACCCCTTTAAGTTTTATGAGGTAGAATATATTAAAAGTTAGGGAAATGTATTCTTGATTGTCTTTTAAGCAACATCATTTGTAGCAAGCAGGATGTGGAACAGATATAAGGCCCAGACTAAGCCAGGCACTATACCCTGATGAAGGAGATTGTTATTCTCTGAAACGTGTAGGTCTTGTGTGCCTGCTCAGCTTTCGTTAGCTACAGCCTTAATGGCGTCACTCTAGTCTTTTAGCCTGTATGTGTGGATCCCGCACGCTGTCGGCCAGAGTGTATCAGCGGTGAACACACCACAATGTTTGTATGTTTTTTTTAATTATTTCTGACAAATCCACCAACTGAAGATTGAAGTGGACAAGAAATCTGGATTAGTGCGAGGTTCCTGGGTTATGTGAGCATCAAGTGAGAATCTCTGGGGAAACATTTGCACTGTTACAGGTTTTTTTTACACTAAATGCATGGGGGTTGCATAATTTGGAGTTTGATTATTTGGGGACTGCTTGTGGTGAAGTTGGTACCCTATACAGAGAACATAGCGCTATCGTCTTTTATATATATCCACCAGTTATTTGAGGCAGTTGCACTTAGCAACAGCCTCATCTAATCTAGTAAACATTAGAAGATGAAATGGCAGGAGAATTGCATGCCATTCCTAACAAGAAGATGTTCAGCATTTCTCATCAGGGAGAATACAGTACAGTTATAGTTCTTAAATAAGGTGTAAACAAGACAATAAGATAAGTAACTGCATGAACAGGAGCCAGTGTCTCGCATTCAGTGATTACTAAGAATAACACTCTGAGGCGGGATGCCTACCAGGGCATCCCCTATGGGTAAAGCCATGTCTTATGAGGCAAAACGCTATGCACTGTTGCCAATCACTCTGTAACGGAAGGAGATCTATTTGCCCACCAAGATCCTGGAATTACCTTCTTTCCATAGTACAAAGTTCCTACCATAAAACAGAAAGCATGTCTTGAGATAAAGACATCCGGATGTGGGGGAAAAATACAACTTTACGGCAGAGGGTTATATGGCTGGGATCGGAGTGAACTCCAGTCCAGGCTGTAACATTCAGCTGGTCTTCCACGTTGATTGTGTGAGTTTAGCTGTTGTGCCTACACGTTGCCGTGCCATACATTTACAGCATTTGCGGCAACTCCTTCCTGACCATGACATACAACTATGTTAAATGTTAGGAAGGAATTACCAGCCATTACCTGACACAAATGGGGTGGACTCAATGGGTAAGCTTGCTCATACCCCCTTACCCACCTCATGACATGACTGTACTTTATATTATTATTTATTTTAACCCCTTATCAACATTGGTCATATGAGTATGTCCTGATTTTGGAAAGGGTTTTTTGTACGGAATCGCAGCGCTACACAGCCACCAGGTGTTAGCGGCTAATTGCAGCTAACAGCCAGTGGGTGCTGCCACCATCCTATGCTGTTTGACCCCTTAGACACCGCAGCAAAGATGGCCGTGGCATCTAAATCAACGAGAAATGGTGCCGTGCACTGTTCCTCACTGTGATCATGGTACCCACGCCGAAATTGCGGCCCCCTCATATCGCTTAACATGGCAGCTGGAAGCCTCGTGAAGGCTTCCATCGCCACCATGTTTTCGATTTCCGCACTTCTGGCCCCAGGCAGGAAATAGTGAGACCGCCATATTGGTACAACCCTAATGTATTGTTTATACACCCTATGGGGACTCAAAGTTAAAGTAAAGAAAAAAAGTTTTAAAGTGTAAAAAATAAAAAAATGCTGTACGTATAAGATTTACCTGTTATTTCTTGTGGCGCAGATACAGATTCCCTCCCTTCGTTATTTTGCAGCACACTGCTCTCCATTGTTGAGCTCCTAGATGGAGTTAACAAAGGCTTTTACTTTAGTTTGTCTTTCCCTTGGGCACTTTTGCACAATTATGCCAAATTCCTGTACAAACAAACAAAGTGTGCTTTGTTTCTTTTAACCACCACTTGGTTTTACTGCTACTGGAAAATCAGGTTTCTGAACTTCTGCTACCATGTTCTTCCACATCTTCAATTAGAAGATCGTCATTAGAGATGAGCGCATTTTCTCAAAAATTCACCGAGTTCGCAGAATTTCCCAACAAAAATGTATTTGCGGCGAATCGCGTTAAAAAATAGCTATTTCCTGGCTGCAGAGAGCCTGTAGGGTGTTGTGGAACGTTGTGCCATGCTCAAATATGCAAAGGGAGCGTGGTTTGGTCTTCATACAAGGCTGTGTTTTAGTATGACACGCACATGACAGCTGCCGCTCTTAGAATTGCTTCACTCTTCACTTCTCTGGGCAGTTATGGGGGCAAAACTGACTAAATAACTTGTGGGAACGCAGCCTGACAAAGTCATGTCAGCCCCAGTTGGAAAGAACCGAGCTGAGGGCCAAGATCCTACAATAGCGTCAAAGAACACAATAGTAGGTTCCTGGAGCCGGAACAGTTCGCAGCACAGTAAGGGGACATCACAGCAGGGGTCACTCCACAAGGCCAGAGCTTTACACTGTCACCAGATAATTCCACAGAATATGACAGAACCTGTTCTGTTAAACACTGATACATGTAGAGGCCCCCCTCCCCCGAATGAGTGGAGAGGGTGTCGGCAGTAATTTTGCATTGACGTCTCTGATCATTTTGCCCTTCCTTTCATCCGTCAGTGTCATCTTTCAAACGGTCAAAAATCCATCAGTATTGCTAAAGCCAAAAACAAATAGGAGTTGATCCAAAACAGAGATGACCAGTAAATGGGATATTTGCATGTCTTCTGTGTTCTGTATCAACTCCTGCTTTTGGCTAGCTAATCATCAGACAATCCTGATCCTTTTCATTCCTTCTGACAGATGAAAAGAAGGGAAAAACAAAACATAGTGGAAATGTCATAGAGCGGTGGATTGTGGAATCAGGATTAGGAAACCACAGGGTGTTCGAGTGAGACAGCGGTCAGTTGGCAGCAGCATGAGTAGGCCACAGAGTGGCACAATGACAAATTATGGAGGTGACAGCAACATCAGGAGCCCACGGAGTGGCACAATGACACAGTGTGGAGGTGGCAGCTACATCAGGAGCCCACAGAGTGGCACAATGACACAGTGTGGAGGTGGCAGCAGCAGCAACAGCAGCATCAGCAGCATGAGGTCAGAGAGTGGCACAATGACACAGTGTGGAGGTGGCGGCAGTAGCAGCAGCATGAGGTCAGAGAGTGGCAGAATGACACAGCATGGAGGAGACGGCAGCAGCAGCAGCAGCATGAGGTCATAGAGTGGCACAATGACAGTGTGGAGTGTGGAGGTGGGTGGCAATTCCAGTCCCTGGTAAAGACAGTGGGAGGCAGATGGAGCAACTGGCAGATGTGTGGCATCAGGCAGGTGACAGCATCAGAATAGTAGCTGAGGCAGGTAGTTAGAATCCAGACTCATTTCTCAAAGTTTTGGGGAGGCGTCATAGCTGATTTAATCTGATGCATAATGCATTGGTGTGTGGAAATCCTGGCCGATCCACACCTGATTCCTCATGACAAAGGTGAGTCTCGCCACATTTCGGGTGGACAAGCGGGTTCTCCTTGGGGTAACGATGGCCCCCGCCACACTGAACACCCGCTCTGATGTCACACTACTGGGCAGGCAGGACAGCTTTCTCCACTGAAAACACGGCAAGTTGCGCACAACATCCAATTTGCGTGCCCAGTAAGTCCAGCAGCGGATCTTCTAACTGGGTGGCAGAGTCTTCCAAGTAGGCCACCAATTGTTCGTTCAGGGTCTGCTCCAGGTCCTGCTGCTGCTGCTTGTAATGCAGAGGTGGATTCGCTAGACCATCACAAGCGATGATAGTTAAGCAACGCCAGGGAGCGGAGTCTAAGTAGCCCCCAGTTTTCACCAGAGCCTGCCGCAAAGCAAGATGGACTTGCTGCGGCGTGAGGCTACCAGGTCACTACCCCTGAACGAGACTTGCTTATGCGATTGCTGCCGGGGTACTGCGTGGTACAGAATCGTAATCCAGAGGCGTTAGTTGGGACAGGCAAAGGTCAGCAGGCAGGCCGGCAGAAGGTTCATGGTCAGAGACAGGCATACGTGCAGGAGCAGGCGGCAAACAGGCAAGGTCAGGAAACGTTAGCGAACAGACTGGTACACGGTGTAATCAGACAGATTTCCAAAACTCTCAAGACTTGCTAACGCACAAACAAACTGGCAGAGAGTGCTGGGGGCTGTATCCTTATATAGGACCAGCGGCCGTCAATAACCAAAATAACGGCCACGTCTGGCCCTTTAAATCCAGACCAGCTCCGTCACGCGTCGCATTGACCGACACAGGAGAGGGGATTGGTGAGTACGGGGGGGGGGGGTTTTCACCCAGCCAAGGGCAGAAAACCAACAGCTGTGGGCAGCCCGCGCACCCCAAACCAGACCCGTAATCGCCTACAGGGGGACTGGCGCGGCGAGCGCGCGCCAAGCGCCGTGACAGGTGCCCGCCCGCCCCCCCCGTTAGCTCTTCCCTCCCCCCTTCTTTGGATTTAGAGAGGAGATCAGGGGACAGAATGGCCTTCAGGTTCCCACGAACGCTCCTCCTGAACCGAAGCCCTTCCATCAATAAGGAAGAACCCACGCTTCCCCCTCACCCTGAGCTTCTCCGCCATCACCTCCATTGACGCTCAAGATGTTAACTGTATTAGCAACAGGATAAGTCGAAGACAGATCTACGAGAGAAGCGTTAGCACCAGCGGCTTGAGGAGCGACACGTGAAACGCGATCAAGATACGAAGAGACGGGGCAAGCGGAGCTTAATAGGACACTGGTTCAGTCGCCGAAGTGCCACAAAAGGCCCAAGTATTAGGGACCCAACTTGTAACTAGGCACCTTACAGGCGATGTACTTCGCAGGATAACCAAACCCAATCGCCTGGCTCAAATAGGGGCTGGGGCCTACGTTACCTGTCAGCCTGAATGTTTGGTTGCGGTCAGAAAGCTCGAAGCAGGGCCTGTTTGTGTGAGTTGCCAGAGAGCCCTGATGTCCTATACTTTACATGGGCTCCAAGCAGGGACAAGAACGAGGTAGCTAGAGGGAGAGGTGGTCGGGATTTTAACCCAACAGACAACAAAAAGGGGGATGGCCCCAGCGGATTCTGACCTCTAAATATTTATAGGAAAAACTCTGCCCAGGAGAAGAAGATCGGCACCAGTTATTCCAGCCGAGCGTACACAAAGTGGCCGCAAGTAAGTACCCAACACCTGGGTTAACCCTCTCTACTCAACCTGGCCCGTTAGTTTGAGGTGGGTATGCAGATGAAAAATCCATCTTGAATCTGCAACTGACAGCACAGGGGCCCGCCAAAATTTAGCAATAAACGTGGACTCCCCTGTCAGAGACGATATGCAGAAGGAAGACCGTGCAAACGGAAAATATGATGAAAAAAATGTTAGGGCCAGCTGGGGGCAGAGTGTAACACAGGCAGAGGGATAAAGTGGAGGCCATTATGGAGAAACGATCGGTCATCACCCAGATGACTGTGTTTCCTGATGAGGGCGGGAGATCAGTGACAAAGTCCTTGCGACATGGGTCCAGGTTTTTTTTTTCCGGCAACAGTGAGAGCTGAAGAAGGCCCTGCGGGTTTGATGGCGAGGAACTTATTACGGCACAGAGAGCAGGCCATCACAAAGTCCCTGACATCTATGAGACAAGGGTGGCCCACAGTAGTAACGGGAGACCATCTGAAGGAGACATATGGACTTCCCTGGATGCCCAGCTGTTCGGTGAAGAAAGTCCCCACTTCAGGATATCTAGCCACAAGGCAGGGCGCACATACGTCTTCCCCGGGGGCAAATGGTTGAAGATCCACGGGGGGCAGCCGCGACATCCCGTTCAGGAGGGACTATGTGCTGTTGGAGGAGACTCAAGACCCACCGAATCCAAGGCACTAGTATAGGGCGTCGGCTATGACGTATTCTTCCCGGCTGCCGAAAGTGGTAGCAGGAATCAAAACGGGGCCAAAAAAGAGCGACCATCAGGCTGCCAGGGGTTGCGGCCCGGGGATTCAGGCGTTGAGGCCGACTGAAGATATAGAAGGTTTTTTATGGTCGGTGAAGATGTTACAATAGGGTTGACGAGCCCCCCCTCCAACAGTTGACTGCCACCATCCAGAGCCAACTTTAAATGGCCAGTAACAAGTCGCGATCACCTATGGTATATAATTCTTCTCCGCAGGATAGAAAGTTTTGGAAGAAAAAAATCCACGCGTATGCAGTTTACCACCCGATGGAGGATCTCAGCAGTAGGACAGCCACGCGGCAACCCCCCTAGGAAAGCCCCATTCCAGAATGAAGGGCGGTTTGGGTCCGGGCGAGACATACGGAGCAGATGTGAATGCCGATTTGAGATGTTTTTTAAGGCTTCTTGAGCTTTGGGGGGCAGGACTGGATTGCGTTCTTTAGTTAGAGCCACCAGGCGAGCCCACAAGCCGTAAGAAGTGTGGATAAATTGTCCTCTAATAATTGCAATTCCAAAAATCGTTGAATGGCCTGAAGCCAACCGGTAGTGGCCACTGCAACACAGCAGAGAGTTATGTAAAGGATCATCCGGAGGCCCATATCATAGACGATGTTAACCCAAAAAGGGTAACTGTTATTGTACGATCAAAGAGACACTTCTCTGTTTGGCAAAAAGCTGATGGGTGCGGAGTCGCCTATGGACCTGACTGACGTGGTGGCGATGAGTTTCGAGATCCGGAGAAAGATTAGAATATCGTCCAAGTAGAAAGCAATGACACAAAGTAGAGTAGATCCCGGAAGATCTCATTGAACAAAGTACTGAAATACAGCCGGAGTATTGCATAGCACGAATGGCATAAACCAATACTCAAAGTGCCATCCCGCATTATTAACACGGCCGTTTTCCCCTCATCGCCTTCTCTATATGAATTAAATTATAAGCACTGTGTAGATGCCATATGGTGGAAAATAATTTTCGCTCCACGCAGGAGGTCGAAGATCGGAGATAAGCAGAGGTAGCGTTTTTTTTATAGTAAATTTTAATTTTAAGCCGCGATAGATGATGCAGGGCCAGGATAGACCCTCCTTTTTCTCCCCGAAAAAGGACCGGCTTCTGCTGGAGAGGAGGATTAACGAATGAACCTTACGGAGGTCTCAATATGTACTCAGGACATAGCCTTAGTCTCACGGACGGAGAGAGATATACTCTGGCCCCGGGGTGGAGGAGTACAGCCAGGTTGCAGATCTATGGGACAATCGAAAGGGCCGGTGCGCGGAGGAAGAGTTTTGGGCCTGTCTTTCAGAAAAGACATCGTTAAAAGTCCAAGTATGAGTAGGTAGCAGGTGGAGCTTGGTAGACTTCCGGAGCTCGACCCGAGGAGCAGGTGCGGCTTCGACAGGCAATGCGAGAGGCACCGGAACCCCAACGCATTGACTTCACCTGTGCCCCAGGTTGGGGAAAGGTACTGTATACCACCGGCAGGCCCGAAGGATTTCAGACGAGGTCGAATGCAGGACGAGAGGTTGCAAAGTCTCCTTGTGAAGAGCCCCAATCTGCTAGTTGAGGGGAGCAGTGCGGAAGCGGATATCGTCCTTAAGGCATTCGCCACTACCGAGAGACGAACATAGGCTTCATCAACGGAACCGACGGTGAGACAAACCTGGTCACAAGTACGTGGCTTAATGAAATTTCCTCAGAGTCCAGAATCACTAAAGGTCGTGGGTGGCCTGAAATGTCTGTCTGTGAACACCAATACATACGGGCATGGTCAGAACTGGGAGAGCCGCTCTGACACCTAGGTTGCCTCTCCAACAAGCCCTAGAGTGGAAGTTTTCCCTGGTGCACCGGACAGTCCCAATAAAATGCCATAACCGCCACAATAGAAGCCATAGCAGCTCAGACGCCGCTGAGAACCGTTCCTCCTGGGACAGACGGGGGCCTCTCATTACTACCTGCATAGGTTTCATCTTCGAATCCATCGGAGAGGGAGAGAGGTCGTTGTAAAGTGGGAGCCAAGCTGGTCAAGACGCGTGGATGACGAAACCTCCGCGTTGAAGGCTGGAGCTCTAGTTGCCTTTCGGTGAAAACGAATATCGACTCGGTGGCTAATTGGAATAGGTCATCCATAGCATCTGGTATCCCGACGGCGAGCTCGATCTGAATTTCGTCCCGAGAGACCAGGCCAGAACGTCACCCACCAAAGCTTCGTTATTCCAAATCCACTCCGAAGCCAGAGAGTGCGAAACTGCACCGAATAACTCTGACCCGAACCGTGTTGTCGCCCTGACAAAGCCGGAGCAGTGCTGCAGCATCCGACAGAATTAACGGCGTGAGTTCCTCAAAGGCCGTGTGAAACCCCGGAGGAAGGGTTTGGAGGTCAGCTGTCAGAGGATTCCCCTCGATCCCATAGGTGGCGTAAGCCCAAGCCAAGGCTTCTCTCCAGACAAGAGCTGATTAGTGAAGGCCACCTTGGCACGCTCTGTTAGGGAATTGATGCCCCAATCCTCTCGAGGTGGATGGAGCACTGCCGGCTGATGAACCCACGGTCAATTCTTAGGTTCTCCATCGTAGAGTAGAGGTATGGCAGATGCAGAGAAGGTTCCCCCCAAGCCCGGACAAGTAGAGCCAATGGATGCCTGGAGCAACGAAGCTGTGTGAGGCGGCAGCGGTGAAGGAATACAGACGCAAAGGTCTGCCCATCAAGGCCGCCAGCGGTCGATACGTTGCGGGCACAGCCATCGTCGTGACATCTCCGGGAGGTCGGGGCAGAGGTAACCATCTAGCGGAATCATGGCCATTTGTACTGTAATGTGAGGGGAATCGCTGGACCCCGGCAAGCGATTGATAGATAAGTCCACGCCAGGGAGCGGTGTTTGTCTTCTAAGAAGCCCCGGTTTTCCCCAGAGCCGCTGCAAAGCGGGAATGGACTTAGCTGCGGCGTGAGCATACCAGGTCACTACCTCCCTGACGTAACTTGCTGCGATGGCAGCCGGGGTACTGCGTGGTACAGAATCGTAATCCAGAGGCGTAGTCCGGGTGGAACAGGCAGAAGTCAGGGCATCGGCAAACAGGCAAGGTCATGAAACGTAGCGGAACGGACTGGTACACGGGTAATCAGACATGACTTCCAACACTCTCGAACTTGCTAAAACCGCACCCAACAAACTGCAGAGAGTGTATGGGTGCGTAAACCTTATATAGGACCAGCGGCCGTCAATAACCAAATTAACGGCGTGCTGGCCCCTTTTAAATCCATACCAGCCGTCGCGCGCAAGCCTAAAGCAGCTGGGTACGCGTTGCGGCGGCTGTCAGAGCCGGACACTAGGAGCAGGGATTGTGAGTCCGGGGTTTCCCGGCCAAGCGCAGAAGGACAACGGCTGCGGTGATCCAGCAGCCGCGAGCACCCGCGCCGTGAGCCCTGAAAGCGCAGGGGTGACGCCGTGCCGGACACTGCTGCTGCGACTGCCCTCCTCACTAGGCGGGTAAGGAAGCAGGCTCTATCAGTGACTCCAACCTTGTTAGCTGCTGATGGAGACTGGTACTGCTCTACCCACCCCACTTCCCCCATCAGCCCGGCAGTAGTACGAAGCGCTGAAGAACCCCCCGGTCAGGACCTGTCAGAGGAGTGAACGATGCCTGCACATAGGCAGCGTCCAACTGACTACGGGGATTTTCCTATAGTATTTGAGTTATTTTTTTCCTCCCTCATCAATAGCTAGGAAAAAGGGGGGGGCTCCATTTTGGCGGTAGCGAGGGCAAATAGGGTGGAAGCTCCAGATAAGTCATACCTCTGCCCGGATGCTGACTATTCGGTCATGTCACAACCAGGCAGAATCATGCATGCTGGGGCATCTGCACAAGTTACCGCCGAGGCTCCCTGCCTCCATCTCCACTGTATAACTGCCACGGAGCTTGCGGGTCATCTTCCCCACGTCCTTCCCTCACTCCATCTACCCCTCCAGCTGCTCCTGCTCCTCCTCTCTTGTCACCTGGTAGAAAATCCACGTCATTTCCACCAGACAAATGCTCTGCTCCAAGCCAATGTCCTCCCTCCTCCTCCATTTTCAGTCCCCCCGGATCTCATGTGGCCGCGAGATGTATTCGCTACGTCTCCAGTCCCCTGCCGCAGACAGATTTTTCAGCATCTGTTCCAGGACATGAAGCAGTGAATGACGTTATTCATCCCGTAGACCAGGCACTGACAATAACGTGGCCTCCTCCATGGCCTTCTACAAATGCAGGTGTCACTCATCGCATGAAGCTGCCACTAGCCTGAACATCAAAAGTTACACAGGGGAAGATCTCCTGTCCCGCCTGGATCATCAAAAAAAAATCGTTAATGGCCTTTCTCCTTTCATACAGTCGGTCATCCAACATGTGCAGAGCTGGAATTCCAACCGGTTGAAAATATTTGGGGGAGGCCGATTGCCACTGCAACTACGAGGAGGGTGTTCCTGGCTATTGTAGGAAATGGATAAGTGTCATGCACAGTTTCCTGGCCAATTTCAAAATCTTCTGAAGATCGGTGGGAAGACTTCAGGAACCTTTTGAACAACGCAATTGAACACGTACAGCAACATGCAGGGCGCATGGCCCATCCCCCCCGGGTGCAGCGGGGACAAAAGTTCCCCCTTTGTCGTCCCATGGTTCCAATTTGCAGTTGGCGCGGAAAACCCACATCAAAATTTTTTGGCAACACGGAGCATACCCCCCCTGTTTGACTTCGTTCGCCGGGCAAACAGGTGTAGAACTCGTAAAACACCGCGGCCCTACACATTGGTAGAGGGCAACTTGTGGACTGAGATGGTAGGGGTGGGGAGGAGGGAGGCGGACTTTGGGCCGGGAGCCGCAGTTTGACAACGGGAGGAAAAAGCCCCATCTCCTTCCAAGTTGTTGGTGTGCCGGGCAGGAAGCACATTCCCCAGGGGCCCGAAAGGAATGTAGGCCCCTGACCGATTTTACAGCCCAGAAGCCCTCGCTGCGGCACCTTGAAACAAACCGAAAAAACTAAAGGACGGCCCACCTTCTGTTCAATATTTAATGAAGGCTGGTAATTTCCCTTTTGGGAAAAAAAATTTTACGGTTGGAACCCCATCTCGGCTGGGCACAACCCTTTTGTTCTCAAAAATGTGCAAGTCCACCATTTGGAAAGGGGGGGACTGCATACCAACAACTTGGACAGGACCGGGTCAGTTCTGCCCCCTTAGGGGGTTTTTGGACGATACTGTTGTCTCTTTGCAATCCCCTCGCTGAACGAGGCGGGCCCAAGTTAGGGGAAAGCAGAGATCGGGCCCGGGGAGATAATGTCAAAGGAAACAGCTCCCTTCTGCAGAGGGCGGAGCCTTGACTGGTGCAAGGCATGCGTGCCACTGGGCTGCTGTGCTGTTGCGCGGCGGCAGGAGGGCCCAAAAATTGAGCCAGTTTCTCCCAGGCCCCCGGATGGTGAGCGCGTTTTTAGCGGGCCCCGGGGTGCCAACGTTAGCCCCCTGGCCCGCTTATTTTCTGCCCACAGATTCACATATACCCTATTCGGCTCCCCTTTAGCAAAAAACTGCCACACCCCCGAGTATCGGTTTTACCCCCAAGCTCCCCCACTGCTTGCCGCCACTGCCCGCTGACCCCTGGCCCCTATTTTTTGGGTGCGAAGGGGTTTTTTACCCCCTGGCCCCTTGGGTTCACCTGCGCTTCCTGCGACTCATGGGCCCCACAACCCACTTTGGCTGCGCCCTGGCGACCCCTCTTTTCCCGACGACGATGAACCCCTTTCCTACCCGGGTCCCAAGTGCGGTGGCTACTCATCATCTATTTGTGTTTCATGTCACTGCGTCCCCATCACCGTTTTTGGGATGCAAGGCGACCCACTACATGACCTCCCGCCCCCCAAATCAACTTTGCCGACTCTCAAGAACAGGGGATATTGGGCCCCATTTCTTCCTGCCAAATAGTGCTGACTGCCTCCCAAATTTTTCATCCCCCGCATTAGTGGGTGAGCCCAAACCCCAAGTGATCCTCAGGGGGGGGCCGGATGGGACGTGGGGGGTTTAGGGACGGGAGGGGCCCCTGCCCTCCCGGCCATGCCAACTAAGGTTTTGGGCTAGTGTTGAGCGTTTAAAATCGGGGACGGTTTTTACGTTATCGGGTTTTTTTTATCCCAAAATTTTTTTGTTAAAACTATGCATAATCTTTTTAAAGCCCATTTTCGGGGCTTCCTGTCATTTTGGCGGGCCCCAAAAAAGTTTAAAAAATAGAGAGGGTGAGCGTGTGTGCGACCCTCAGACTGGGATGTTTGGTTGCATTGGCTGGAAAAAACAAATACCTCGTTTTTTCAAGAAAAGCCCTTCCTGTTATGTCTGTGTGTCAGTATCTCAAAGGAGTAGGGGCGTGCGCTCTGCCTCTTGCAAAAACCTCACGAAAAAAAATTTTTTGTTTACGAGACAGCATTCTTTTTGCTGGAACCTTAAACTTGGGAGATCAGAGATTTGCAGATTTTTGGAGTTTGGGTAGAATTTTAAAGGACATCTACCGCTGTAAAGTCACGGGGGGAGCGGTGGGGGACCCGCGGGCGAACACAGACAAGCTCTTTAAAGAATACTGGATATTGTGCACCCCAACTTAGTGTAGACATTGCACTGCAATAGCTTTATTATTAACAGTTTTCTGTTGAAATATTACTTGGATGTTGGCAGCCTGAACTTATATAGGAAACAGATCTTTTCTTTTTGTAACCAGGTCTATTGTTAGGTGCCCAAAAATACCTTTTTTTATCCGTATACATTTCAGATAGGGGTTTTTTTCACTTTTGGTCAAACAAGCTTTGTTGTAAGGACCTTGCCCTTAAATTTGAATTCAGCAATTTTGTAGTCACCACAGGTGTATTGAAAAGGTGCCAAAAAAACCTTTTATTATCCGTATACATTTAAAGAAGGGGTTTTTTTTCACTTTTGCAGGCAGCTTGTTGATAGAGCCACCTGCATTAAATTTGATATCCAGCAATTTTGTAGTCACCAAGGTGTATTATAGGTGCCAAAAATACTTTTATTATCCGTATACATTTCAGATACGTGTTTTTTCACTTTTGGTCATCAAGCTTTGTTGATAAGATACCTTGAAATTAAATTTGAATCTAGCATTTTGTAGTCCCCCACAGGTTATGGGTAGGTGCCAAAAATACCTGTTTATTATCCGTATACATTTCAGAAGGTGTTTTTTTTTCACTTTGCAGGCCAGCTTTGTTGATAGAGCCACCATGCAGTTAAATTGAATCCAGCAATTTTGTAGTCACCAAGGTGTATTATAGGGCCAAAAATACCTTTTATTATCCGTATACATTTCAGATACGTGGTTTTTTTCACTTTGGGCCCGCCAGCTTTGTTGATAAGGACCTTTGCATTAAATTTGAATCCAGCAATTTTGTATCACCAAAGGTGTAATTATAGGTGCCAAAAATACCTTTTTTTATCCGTATACATTTCAGATAGGTGTTTTTTCACTTTTGGTCAGTCAAGCTTTGTTGATAAGGTACCTTTTCAGTTAAATTTGAATCCAGCAATTTGTAGTCACCACAGGTGTATTGATAGGGGCCAAAAAAAACCTTTATTATCCCATACATTTCAGATAGGGGTTTTTTTTCACTTTGGCAGCAAGCTTTGTTATAGAGGACCTTGCAGTTAAATTTGAATCCAGCAATTTTGTAGTCACGACAGGTGTATTGATAGGTGCCAAAAATTCCTTTTATTATCCGTATACATTTCAGATTGCACTTAAATTTGAGGCTTAAAATTTTCTGGGGCTGGAGTCACTATGGGGTCGCATCATTTGATCTCTATGGGTGTCTGTTCCTAATCACTGAAGAAGGATTTGGGAAAAAAAGAAACCATTTAAATTGATTGGCTGAATCAGTCTCAGAAGCCCGGGGGGCAAATTCTTCTCAACTAAGAAGTGTTTTGGTGATGATTAGGACATTTGTATTACTTATGGGGTGTGCGGACGAATTAACACATCTACACGTGTAAAAAATACCTTTAAAAACTGCAGGGAGTGGTGTATGTTGTATGTTATCACACTTGAAAAAAAAGCAAAATGATAATGATGTAAAACTATAAATAAAACTTCCCTAAATAAATTCTGTAAACAAATGTCAGTTACCAAAAATATACTAAAAGACAGTCACCTACAAAATAGCATAGTGCCACTTTGTGATCTGTGGGTTAAACAGGTTAGGGTCATGCTGTGGTACAGGACAGGTATAGTCAATGTCCAGTGAAACTAAAATTGTGGATCAAAGCCTCCTTTTCCGGCACTTTTTAATCTGGGGTCATGCAGGTTTGGGGGTCATGCTTGTGCTCAGGAAAAGGGATAGTCTATGTCCAGTGAAACTAAAATGGTGGTTGAAAGACTCCTTTTTCCGGCACTTTTTAAATTGGGGGTCATGCAGGTTTGGGGCTCATGCTGTGGCCCAGGACAGGTATAGTCCAATGTCCAGTTTTCAACTAAAAGGTGTTGAAAGACCCTATATTTAAGGACTTTTTAAATCCTGGGGTCATGCAGGGTTTTGGGCTCATCTGGCCAGGACAGGGATAGTCTAGTCCAGTGAAACTAAAATGGTGGTTGAAAGACTCCTTTTTCCGTCACTTTTTAATCTGTGGGTCAGACAGGTTTAAGGGTCATGCTGCGTTCCAGGCCTCACCGAGTGGCCTCACCGAGTGACCCCTGCTGCGACGTCCCCTTGCTGTGCTGCGACCTGGGCCTGCTCCAGGAATGTTTGTGCCTCTGCCACTCAAGGGCTCCATAATGCACCAACAATATTCCATAAGAGGATGGCGGCAGTGTAGGCCAAATATTTCAAATCTGAAACAATTTTTCAATATGTGGATGATATTCTTCTGGCCACAGAAAATGAACAAGAACATTTGTCTTTGCTCAAAGAATTATTGGAATTACTGGGCAAAGGTGGACTAAAGGTAAATTCCAAGAAATGTCAGTTAATGTAAACATCATTGACTTTCCTAGGTGTCCATATCACACCTGATGGTAAAATGCCTCACTAGCATAAAGTAGACATTATACAAAGGTTGAAGCTTCAAGTGTCAAAGACAGCGCTGAGGTCTTTTCTGGGATTAGTCCAATACCAGAGTGACTTCATTCCTCATTTTGTAGACATTGCCTGACTGTTGTACAATCTTTTAAAAAAAAAGAGGTAAAAGATGATGACATCAGCAAAGAATGGACAGAGGCACATACCTCTGCCTGTAATTTATTGTAAAGAGCTGTCGGACAGGCCACAGCACTAATAACACCAGATCCATCACTTTTGAGGGGACTCTTGGGGAAGAGCCTTGGAAGGAGAATGTTTTAGGAATCTCTCAAGACAGTCCAGAAGGGACCTTTTCCAGATTGGTAGATATACTCATAGATCTCCATATATGAAATTATTGTTGTTGTTTGTTTCACAGTTTGTGATATAATTGTTTGCAAGTTCTGTGCTGGTTGCTATATTTTTCCCAGGGTGTGTTTTGTAAAGGTGTTTATATGTTATGGTTAAATATAATGTTTTTTCCCTGTATTTTTATTTATGTTTTAAAAAAACCCTGTGTGGTTTTATTTTAATGTTTTTCCCCCCTTGAAACCCCATTTTATTCTGGTTTAATATAAATCAAATTTTTAAAAACATTTGTTGATGGCGTGCTTTTACTTTACTGACTGTCCCCTGAGAATCTAGGTGGGAATATTGTTGTTGTTCAATATTAGTATTATTGAATATTAATATTGTTAGTAATAATAATATTTCTTACAATGTCTGAAGAAGAGAACTAGTATTCTCGAAAGCTTACCATCAAATATACTCAGTTAGCCTCTAAAAGGTATCGCCTGATGTCTTCACTCCTCTACTGCTTTCCATGGCTAACATGGTACAACATTATACTACAGTATAAGGAAATAAACTCATGAGTTGCATAAAATAAGAGAGATGCTCAAAACAGAAACATATTTTTTGCTCTAAACAAATCACTGGTGTGCACTGGAATACTAGCAGATAGCCCATCCGAGGATGATGACTGTACAGTAATAGGAAATACATCCATTTAGGGGCAGAGTCCTGGAATTGGGGCAATTACTGAATACAGCACCAGCAGATGGCTCCAGGTTGGTGAAACAGGGGCAGCTGAGACACATGCACAGTGTAGTGAAAGTGGACTAGATGGCTTCTTTTTTTTCCCCAATCCCTCACATGGTACCACCCACATCATGTTATACAGCTCCTCTATGTGGGTGCTGATTGCAGCAGGAACGACCGGCCACATGTGGTGAAACAATAGCAGCTGAGACAAACATGCAAGTTATCCAAAATACATAACAATCGAGAAAAGCACTGCGGTCCAAAAGTTAGATAAACATCGAGGATATATAGAATGCAACAGCATCAACTTACAGGTAAGTCCCCACCTGCATACTCACTAAAGTCAAAAAAAGAAAGGCAGAAGCAGCATATCCATTCCTCCAGATGTTTCATTGTGCAAAAAAAAAATAGATCAACACATACTCAGATGAGTAAGGTGCGACGTTTCAGCTCTGTGAGCCTTCCTCAGGCAACCATATGACAAATGTTATTCATAGTTACAAAGTTACATAGTTTGTAAGGCCGAAAAAAGACAAGACATCCATCCAGTTCAGCCTGTTGTACTAAAGTGTTGATCCAGAGGAAGGCAAAAAACCTCCATGAGGTAGAAGCCAAATGTCCTCATTTTAGGGAAAAAAATCCTTCCCGACTCCAATCTGGCAATCAGAATAAATCCCTGGATCAACAACCCTACTCCAGAATCCTAGTCATTCCCTGTACATATATGCAGGTGTTCTAAATTGATCCACCAATCAGTGCTAGTCTACATAACATCAAAGAAAACTACAAGTTCAAAACACATATCTGCATATATCTGTATCTGCTCATGGATCAGAGCGCACCTCGCATTCAAGCAACATCTTTGTGTAACTAACACGCATGCACGAGACAAAACAACAACCCGCGCAAGACTCCTATTCAATACGCGATACAGAGCAACCAAGGAGAAGTTCTGCGCTTGCGTACGTTTCTTGCAGCAATCCCACATTGCTGCAATATCTACTAGCAGTGCAAAAGGGCAAAAAAACTACTCCCTACCAAACTATCCAGAGGATTATTACTACTGCATCTTTTCACTCTATCTATACTATCGTATGCAACAAAGGACATATATACAAAAATGTAGGGACCATTAATCACAATACAAGGGCTATATATAGTCAATATAGCTCATAATATTAAATACCTAAACATCCTCATATGGTCCCTATTATGACTACATTACGGTACCAACGTACCACATCTCGCTGCAGGCAACATGTGACACATAAGGTCATGCATGTATGGGAATGAAAGCACACATATAATATGCGCACTCAATTCCCCACAAAACACACCGCAAATCACAACGGGGCCATGATAATAAACGATAGATCAATTTTAGGTGTACGTTTACCCATATTTGGGTATACTGCGGTACCAACGCAACATGTGTCACCAAAAGCGACACACATCACAAAAGACTGTGGCTGCACAGAACATGCAAGTTAGTTTATCTGGAGCAGCTCCCTAGTAAGATACATTGAGTAACCTTTTCCACAATATCCCTACTAACACTTTGGCAGAACCACAGGAAACTAAGATTAGAATTAATATTTTTATGCATTTTTCTGACACATTTTTTGCCATCGTTGATTACTTCTGTAAATAATATATTTATAACAGTTACAGGGGGGTTATGCCTCCCAGCAGTTACTGCAAAGCTGATCAGGATCTGGAAGATGGGTCTCTACTCCCGCAGCTTCATAACTTGCATTCCTAACGTGCCCCTCTCCTCTATCACATATAGAATGCTGCTCTAGCCCCTGCTTCTTTTACATCTATGTAGTTTGCTGCTCATGACTCCTTCTCTCTCACATATAGATCACTGTTCATGGACCCCTCCTGTCTTACATACAGACTGTTGCTGAATATATCCTCTGGCTTAAAGCCTCCTTACCTATAGCTTGCTGCTCATATTTTACATAAACACTGCCGTTGTGGTGCCCCTCTCTGATCACCATGCTCCTGTCCTTACAATGTTTCTCCTCCATCTTGTGTACTGTAGTGCAATTTGCCATTATGGCCTTTGGTGACATTATGGGCTCTCAGTAGATTTTATCCAGTTTGTGCACAAATGCAGCAAAATACAGAATGTCTGTATCCCTCTGCTGTCCCCTTCTCTCTTCCTGCTGCTAAACACTGTATGTCTGTCCAGAAGATCACAACACAGTTAAAAAGGGTTTCCAAGGGACCCGCGCCCAGTGGCTCTGTCAGCTGCTGAAGAGGTTTTCAGGAGACTGAAACCCCATACATAAGTTTACTGTTGCACTGGTGTTTACAGTCTAAACAATCAGATGATAACCCCCTCTATTGCTTCACATATGTTAATATTTAGCCACATGCGGTTAGTATTTCTGTTACAAACTGACAAACTGCCCCATCGGCCCTATGATTGTCCGATCGACCTACTACCCGGGACCAGTCCTCCTCGGTGAAGTGTCTAACCGATGTCGGTGCCTGAGACTCAGGCCATGTCGGCCTACATTCAGGAGAACTTGCAGAAGAGCTTTATACGCCAGTCTTCTTCTCCAGCCGGAGACGGTTTCTTCTTTGTTGAAAAGAAAGATGGTTCTCTCTGCCATTGCATCGATTACCGTGGCCTTAATAAGATCAACGTGAAGAACCGCTATCCGTTGCCTCTGATTTCAGAGCTTTTCGACCGGCTCCGGGGAGCCAAGATCCTCTCCAAATTAGACCTGCGGGGAGCATATAACCTCGTTAGAATTCGAGAGAGTGACGAATGGAAAACGGCCTTCAACACACGTAACGGGCACTTAGAGTATTTGGTGATGCCTTTTGGACTGTGTAATGCCCCAGCCGCCTTCCAGGAATTCGTTAGTGACATCTTCAGAGACCTTCTTTACACCTGTGTCATCGTCAACCTGGACGATATACTGATCTTTTCTCCTGACCCGCAGACCCATCGCTTGCATGTACGCCAGGTACTGAGACGTCTTCACAGTAACCAACTGTATGCCAAGTTGGAGAAATGCCTGTTTCATCGGACAAGTCTTCCTTTCTTAGGCTACATCATCTCGGATAAGGGCCTGAAGATGGATCCAGCCAAGTTGACGGCCGTTCTGCAATGTCCTCGGCCAGTCGGTCTTCAGGCTATTCAGCGTTTTTGGGGTTCGCTAATTATTATCGGCAATTTATTCCCCATTTTTCTACACTGGTGGCACCGATGGTGTCCCCTGATATCCTGCTTCTATTGGTGGCCGACTCTTGCCAGGGACACAAGAGAATTTGTGGAATCCTGTACCACCTGTGCCCGGGACAAGACACCCCGTCACGGCCCTTCCGGCCTACTGCACCCATTGCCCATGCCTGATTCACCATGGTCCCAGGTATCGATGGACTTCATCACCGATCTTCCTTCTTCCTCGGGCAATACCACGATCTGGGTGGTCGCGGACCGATTTTCGAAGATGGCACACTTCGTCCCATTGCCTGGCCTACCCTCCGCTCCTCAGCTCGCTGCTCTCTTCTTTGAGCACATTTTCCGTCTCCCTCGTCACATCGTCTCAGACCGTGGCATCCAGTTTGTCTCCAAGTTCTGGCGTGCCCTCTTCTCCCAATTACAAGTGAAATTGGCCTATCACCCGCAGTCTAACGGTCAGGTAGAGAGGATCAATCAGATTCTGGGCACGTACCTTCGCCACTTTGTTTCAGCCCGACAGGATGGCTGGTCTGGTTTATTGCCATGGGCGGAATTTTCCTATAACTCTCTGGACTCAGAATCCACCGGTACTTCTCCTTTCTACATAGTTTATGGTCTGCATCCCCGCCACCTCTCCCTCTACCTTCGGCCTCCGAGGTCCCTGCGGTTGACACCTTGGTCCGGGACATGTCTTCCATTTGGGAGCAGACTCGCCAGTCCCTACAGCAAGCTACAACCTGCATGAAGGCCCAGGTGGACAAGAAGAGCAGACTGGCACCAACTTTTGCTCCGGGAGATAAGGTGTGGCTTTCCGCCAAGTATGTCCGGCTCAAAATCCCCAATTATAAACTAGGTCCACGGTTCCTGGGGCCTTTTGAGGTGTTGCAGTGGATCAATCCGGTGACCTATAAACTTCGGCTTCCTCCTACCATGCGGATCCCGAATGCCTTCCATGTCTTCCTGCTGAAACCTGTGGTGCTTAACCGTTTCTCCTGGAAGGTCGCTCCCCCTTCCTCTGAGGCCGAAGCATCCAACGTGTTCACGGTGAAAGAAATTCTGGCCAAGAAAACCATCCGAGGTAGGCGACATTTCCTCATCGACTGGGAAGGATTAGGGCCGGAGGAGAGATCTTGGGAGCCGGAGGAGAACATCTTGGACCAGGACCTAGTACGGAGATTCCTTTATTCCAGGGAGAGGGGAGGCCTAGGGGGGGGGGGGGGTTCTGTCACGGGTGTTCCCGCAGACTGGGCTGCGGGCGCACCCATGTTCCCGCTGGTTCCCTTGCGCCAGGGGCGGGTGTCAATATACACAAAAAAGAGCAACAGTTGAAGGGAAAAATGACGATCACAATATTTACAAAATAAAAAGTTTCATCTACTGTGATACAGATCACTTAATGTATGCCATAGAATGTACGATCTGTGACAAACTATATCTAGGTAGCAGCATAAGAAAAATGAAAGTAAGAATACAAGAACATCTAGCTAACATTTGAAAAAAAACAAATTACCTATTCAGGAGCTGTGAAACATTATGTAGAAACACACCAGGGCTCTCTAGAAAGCTTCAGATGCTACGGCATAGAAAAATTCAGGGATCCAGAGAATGGGAGCATCTGGGAACCTCAAGGACGCATGCGCAAAGCGTACTGGATACACACATTAGAAACTCGAATGCCGAAAGGCATGAATCACAGAAATGATTTAGTATATATCTACTAGAAATAAATGTAAACAAAAAGGTTCATCTTAAATCAATATACATGTGAAGATTAAATATTATGTAGATATAAATCAAAGAAATGACTCATACATTTTTCAGGTTTAAATATAGGTAATAATGCCAATCTAAAATTTTACATATATTGAAAGATAAATTTGATAAATTTGTTGCAGGTATTGACTATAACAATAACCTCAGCCAAATATAAATGCTTGTCTGAGATCAACATATATTTAAAGGTTAAACGTAACAAATGTCACTTAAGAGTTAATGTTCAGTTTGTCTTTGTTTTTAAAGAGTTAAGGGATATGCTGTAAGTAATGACGCAATGTCTACACCAGTATTTAAAGAGACTGCTGAATAGGCAGATTTGTGACCGTGATCAAGGGCTATGTAGCAAGCCAGAAACACCTCGGTTTTATGGCACACTGTTGTACCATCTACACACGTTTCTGCAATAAATTATTTCTATGCTGAAGAAATACCGCTGAATCCATTGTTCACGTTTGTTGGAGCAACTATATCCTGTTATATTAATTCTACAGATTAATACAGTTGTGTAGATACCTAATATGTGTAGGGTTTTTGTGTAATGTATGCACAATAAATTTTAATCACATATTTATTTTATTTTTTTCTACCATTTTATTCCACGAAGGGATAACTATTACATTATAACACTATTAATTATTACACAATTTTTTTTACACTTAGTAATATATTAGCATGTTTATATATGCTAATACATTAGAGTCTGCGTCAGTTAGACAAAGACAGCAGTCAGGGCAGCACACAGGGTTTCATGATCAATAGCTTGTTGCAGACAGCCATGGGGCTTCTCTAGGTCCCTAGGGCTGACTGTGGAGATGTTCCCCAGGCGCCATCTGGTCAAGATCACCCGATGGAGCAGGGGAATATCCTATGCTTATCCCAAATTTACTGACCGTGGCAATCAAAGGGTTAAGTGCTGGGAAGCGGAGGTTTCCTCTGCTTCCCAGAAATTACAAAGGTTGCTCCAGGAACAGAACTGTAAAGTATAACTCTGTTCCTAGAGCAGTTTTGGTGCTAGGAGTTGCAAAACATGGACAGGGGGTCGTTAAGGGGTTAATACACCCCATGATCCTAAGTTTCTTAGAAACTGCTGCTTGACATTGGTTGACACAATTAAGTTTACTGTCCACTAGGACAGTCCTATACATTTATGTTAGACCTTTTTCATTGACAGAAGTGTTTTGGGTCCTCCGTTTGAGAAATATTTTTACGTTAAACTATACATGATGTTCCAACTGCTATTAAGATATGGACACTGGAGTATAGAATACATAGATCACTAGAACTGCATAATTACAGACAGCACTTACACTTATGACTTGGTGTGATCAAGTACAATAACTTGTATAGTGCTAGTCCTTGCTACATATGCTAACAAGTAAAAATTAATGGTTCTATACATTCAGTAAGGGATAAATGTAAAGCTTTAAATTCATCCCAGACCAGGGTGGAAGTCAGCAACTCTTAATTCTTCATCACAAATGTAATTGAACAATGATGTCCCTCAAGCATAGAATCTTGATACAAAATTGCTGCTATAATAATCTACAGGAAGAACGATTCTCCGTACAATTCCCTGTAATGTTTTTTTTTTTTGTTTATTTTTTTCCAATTTTCCTAGTACCTAGGAAGAGTTCATTTCAGAGATCCTATGGGAGAAGTTGTTCATTTTAATGAGAAAAGAGAAATGTCTACGCTTTATTCCATCCTTAATTATGTATTTTATACTGTAGAATCTCTGCATTTACCAGAAGTTGGACGTTTCAATGCATCATCCCCGGAAAGAAATCAGCTGGTATTCAACAATGTGAAAATACATTGCGTGGGAATGTAAGATATTACACATAAATAAGTAATGATTATCCATCATGTCTTGTATCTTATTACATTCTACTCATAACGTTCCAGCACATTCCTCTTGACAATCTTAAATCACTTTATAAAGAGACATGCTCCACTGACAATCATAGCAGCAAATTATCATATATTTCTTTTCCGGAGCAGTAACAGGAGAACTAATAAATACAGAAGACTTTAACAAAATGGTCTAGAATTTATATTTTCTGCAGAAAACAAGTATTCACTAAATACAATTTTCATGAGATCTTTATGAAGGAAAATATTACTTGTTAATATTTTTACAACTCTATTGATGATATAGCAAGTTAGGACTCTGTGTGAGGATTAAAGGGGTTGTCTCGACACAAAGAATAGCTTTCAAAATGTAGGGAACACAAAATAAAGACATTTTCCAAATATATTGCTTTGTTCATCTGTTTTTGTTAAGGAGATACAAGTGAATTTATGACCTCCCTGGCTATTTCTGTTCCCTCAGTGACCGACCTGTAAACATCTCTCCCCCCTGCTGTTTGTTCTATGTGATAGCAGTGAGTGACCTCATCACACAGGTCGCTGCAGCTCTGTGCTGGCCAGCAGTTAAAAGCTTGATTTATCTAAAGTAAACAGCACTAATTAGGGCTTTTGTTTGAGGGATCAAATAAAAACTCCTGCTAGCAGTTTTGGAAAGCTTCTGCCCTAACTTAAACTAATTAGCACAATGAAAACACAGAGTTGAATACACCAACTGTATGCTTTTTACAGTCAGTCTGAACCAGGAAGTGACAGGATATTTCATTCATGCATCCTATGAAACTCTGTAGGGAGACAACCCCTTTAAGGTCAAAGCTCATTGTCATAAACAGCTGAAATAACATTTCTTCTCTTTATTAAGTTTATAAATTCATGCTGGTGTATGTGTATTACTTTATTTTGTGAGTCTTTATTTTTTACCTTTTTTACCCTAATTTTACTTGTCTTCTTATGAGACTATACTCAATGACCATTTGATCATTGGTATAATATGTTGGAATACACAACTGTACTCCAATGTATTATTCACCTGACAATCACCATGCACAAGGCTAGGCTTCCAGTTTGTCATTGAAGACATAACTCAGATCACGCATTGGGGTTCCGATAGAGTCAAAGGGTGTCCCCTCCATCTGTCATTCCTTTCAGATGGTCGATTGATATTGACATCTACATTCTTAGGGGTTGATTATCCGTGACTGGCGTAAACTTCATTCCGCTTCCATGTGCCCATCATGCGGGCTCAACTCCTGAGCCCATTTGATGTTTATGATGCACCAGTAGGCCAAATGTTAGGAGGAGATTAATCTGAGCAAGGAGACCAGACACCCTGAAGATTCTGTTCTTATATAAATTTATTCAAAATTAATGGTGATTTTATACCATGATTAGTAACAGACTTATATTAGTATTTAATCACAATAGATCCTTATGTTTCCTTGGAAAGCTTAAATAAAAGGTTACATTTTGGTAATAATACTTTAAATTATTTCAAATCATGACTATTAGATAAGTTTTATGATACTACGTGACCCTTAGTCTAATTTCAATGTTTAGAAATAAAGATATTTTAAAAAGCTAGTTTTGTTAAAGTCAGGAACAGGTGCTATCCAGCAAATGTGTTCAGCAAAGCAAATAAAAAAAAAATCATATCCACACTAAAGTAATTTATTTATCAATTTAGGTACAATTAAAACTATGATCATCTGTCCATTAAGAGGTAGATGGGTGTATCTGGACTGCACTCACAGAAACCTTTCTTACCTCACCTTCCATTGTTTACTGGACCCAGACCCTGCTGCTTACAGAACTGTCTCTATCCAAGTTTATGATAGGACTGCAGGTCAACCAATTCCAACTGTAGCCAAACAGCCACTCAATATTACTAGCAATTCCCCCTCAGTTAAAACAGAACTAAGCCCCTCTATAAGTCACCCAGGGTTTATGTACACTACTGCTTTTAAAATATATGTTACCCATAGTTAACTATTTGTTTCTACTGCACCAGTAGATGCCTCATAGCTAGCTCAACATTGGCTGAAGATGTGCTGTTTCTTTTGCAGCTCACACAGCATACATCAATCTTATTGTCCCATCATTATCCTACCCTGAAAATGGTGATGGTCATGATCAGCTACACGTGTATTTATGCAGGGTCTCCTGGTTTTTCTATCTTCCTCCTTTCCTGCCTCTCCTGCCAAAGGAAAAGTCAGCTCTCAATGACCAAGTCTATTACTACTGTCCTGGACTTACAGAATTTTCTAAAATTCATTTATTCACTCAATTTACTCTCATTAAAAATTAAAAATAAAACTGATTTTGTTGTTATATTTCCTATTTCTTCTAAAAGATCCCAGTATCTAGATGCTCTGAACAGTGTCCTCCAGGCTACAAAAGAACTTTAAAGGCAGGAATACATAAATGATGTTATGAATGTTTACAATGCTCAGAGGGAGAAATATCCAATTTAACAGGTACAAAATCTTAAATCTTACATATTTGTTCTTCTAATTTTGTTACAGTTGGGATTGTTACCATCAGGACTATATATATTCTTTTTAAGCATTGTTCACATTGCCGTTAGAGTGGAAATGATTTAAAATTATTTAGTTACATGAATAAATCTAGTCCTCTCTGTGACTTATCTGATGATATGGGGATACTTATTAGATTTCGTTTAGCATCTTCCTAGTTTTACTTTTGAGAAAACTTCTGTTGTCTTTAGTTTCCTGTATACATATTATTCTTGCAGACAGTGTATCATGCCAAAAGTGTCCAGATGATCAATGGCCAAATGACATGAGCCAGTGTGTACTGAAACCTATTGAACTTTTGTCCTACAAAAATGACTCTGCAGTTCTCATATTCTCCATTATTTCTATCTTATGTTTTTTCAAAACATCTATTATCTTGGGCATCTTCATTGTATTCCGGGACACTCCAATCGTTCAAGCGAATAATCAAACCCTGAGTTTCGTTCTCTTGGCTTCAATTATGTTGAGTTTCCTCTGTGTCTTTTTGTTCTTGGATCGTCCGACACATGTCACCTGTATGCTTCGTCAGACTTCATTTGGGATCATTTTCTCAGTAGCTACTTCATCTATTCTGGCTAAAACCCTACTGGTCTACATGGCCTTCAAAGCCACCAAACCTGGAAGCTTCTTAAGGAAATTTATCGGTGTAAAAATTACAAACTGTGTGGTCTTCTTCTGTTCATTTCTACAAGTCTTACTGAGTATCATCTGGTTATCTACTGCTCCTCCATTCCCAGAAAGGAACACTCACCTATATCAAGATAAAATTATACTCCAGTGCAATGAAGGGTCAATGCTGGCCTCCATACTCCTAGGCTATCTGGGGCTACTCGCAGCTGTTAGTTTCATTGTTGCTTTCTTAGCCAGAAATTTACCAGATCGTTTTAATGAAGCTAAAAACATCACATTCAGCATGCTGGTTGTCTGCAGCGTCTGGGTGGCTTTTATCCCAGCCTACATGAGTGTTACTGGGAAAAATACTGTTCTTGTTGAAATATTTGCTGTAATATCATCAAGTGTTGGCATTTTGGGCTGCATATTCTTCCCAAAATGTTATATTATACTGGTGAGACCAGACGTAAATTCAAAGAGAAGTTTATCCAAGAAAAAAAAGATAAGCACTTGAAACTATTCTGCCTCTGTCATTGATACTGAAACCTTTTCAAATGTTGTGCAGGAATGAAGTACGTTGCCCTCATGAAAAACTGCGAAAAGAAACTGGATATTTATAAAGTTAGTGCGCTGTACATACGTGCTTTCTATGGTGTATCTGTAATGATCTCCTGAGCGCCTCATTTTCTCTAGATGTGATACTTTCATTAATTGTCTTCATAATGTATCCATCGTAATCTTCTTTGAAGGATGAAACGGTTCATGAGGGATGATTTGGACCACATCTGCCTTGTACCCTCAGTAACGCACAAAAAGCTACAGATATTATAAAAATGAAAGGCACGTATTATAACTAGTGATGAGCGAATGGTAAAAAATTTGAGTTAGAGTCAAATCTCAAATTTTGAGAAGTGCGGTTCGAAGTTCGAATCGAACTTGAACCGAACTTCGAACCACATTAAAGTCAATGGGAGATGATTAGAGATGGGCAAATTTCTCAAAAATTCAGTTTGCCAGATTTGCAGAATTTTCGCAAAAATTTGTTTCGACCCGAGTTTATTTGCGTCGAAACGCGTTAAAAAAACAGCTATTTCCTGGCTGGGGAGAGCCTGTAGGGTGCTGTAGAACATTGTGCCATGCTCAAATATGCATCGGGAGCGTGGTTTGGTCTTGATACAATGCTGTGTTTTAGTTTGACACGCAGATGACAAGCGCTGCTCTTAGAATCGCTTCACACTTCTCTTCTCTAGGCAGTCACAGGGGCAAAACTAACCAAATAGCTGAAGTGGGAACACAGCCTGACAAGGTAATGTCAGTGGCAGCTGGAAAGAACCGAGTTGAGGGCCAAGATCCTACTATAGCGTCAAAGAGTGCACTCCTTTTACACCGACCTCAGATGATTCCACAGATAATGACAGAACCTGTGCTGTTAAACGCAGATACAGGTAGAAACCCACCGAAAGAGTGGAGAGGGTGATGGCAGTAACTTGCATTGACGTCACTTATCATTTTGCCCTTCTTTTGATCCGTCAGTGTCCGCTTTCAATTGGTCAATAATCCATCAGTTTTGCTAAAGCCAAAAACAAAAAGGAGTTAATCCAAAACAGAGATGACCAGTAAATGGGATATTCTCTGTTCTGTATCAACTGCTTTTGGCTACCTAATCATCAGACAATCCTGATGCAAACAAAAGAACCATGTCATACTGACCTTAAGTCTTCAATCGGTTGTTTGTCCTTATCATTCCTTTTGAAAGATTAAACGATGGGGAAAACCAAACATAGTGGCAACATCATAGAGTGGTGGAGGGTGGAAATAGCATTTGGAAACCACAGTGTGTTCGAATGAGACAGTGGTTGGTTGGTAGCAGCATGAGTAGGCCACAGAGTGGCACAATGACAGAGTATGGAGGTGGCAACAACATCAGTAGGCCACAGAGTGGCAAATGACAAGTTGAGAAGGTGGCAGCAACATGAGTAGGCCACGGAGTGGCAAAATGACAGAGTGTGGAGGTGGCAGTGACATCAGTAGGCCACAGATTGGCACAATCACACAGTTTGCAGGTGGCAGTAACTTCACAGAGTGGCACAATGACAGAGTGTGGAGGTGGCAGCAATATCAGTAGGCAACAGAGTGGCACAATCACAGAGTGTGGAAGTTGCAACAACATCAGTAGACCACAGAGTGGCAAATGAAAGATTGAAGAGGTGGCAGCAACATCAGTAGGCCACAAAGTGGCAAATGACAAATAGAGGATGTCGCAGCATGAGTGGGCCACAGAGTGGCACAATCACATAGTGTGGAGGTGGCAGTAACATCAGTAGGCCACAGAGTGGCTCAATCACAGTGTGTGGAGGTGGCAACAACATCAGAAGGCCGCAGAGTGGCAAATGACAGACTGAGGAGATGGCAGCAGAATAAGTAGGCCACAGAGTTGCACAATGATAGAGTGTGGAGGTGGCAGCAACATCAGTAAGCCACAGAGTGGCAAATAACAGGCTGAGGGGTTGGCAGCAACATGAGTAAGCCACAGAGTGGCAAATGACAGATTGAGGAGGTGGCAGCATGAGTGGCCCCCAGAGTGGCAAAATGACACAGTGTGGAGGTGGCGGCAGCAACAGGAACAGCAGCAGGAGGTCGGAGAGTGGCCCAGTCACAAATTATGGAAGTGGCAGCAACCTGAGTAGGCCACAGAGTGGCACGATGATACAGTTTGGAGGTGGCGGAAGCATCAGAAGTCTACATAATAGCCTAGAGAAGATTGGGGAGGTGGGTGACAATACTAGTCCCTTGTAACGATAGTGGGTGGTAGATGGAGCAGCTGGCAGCAGATGTGCGGCATTAGGTGGGTGGCACCATCAGAATAGTAGCTGAGGCAGGTAGCCAGAAGAATCCAGACTCATTTCTCAAAGTTTTGGTGAGGCGTCATGGCTGATCTAATCTGATGCATAATGCATTGGTGTGTGGAAATCCTGGCCGAACCATGCCTGATTCATCTTGACAAAGGTGAGTCTCTCCACATTTCGGGTGGACAAGCGAGTTCTCCTTGGGGTAACCATGGCCACCGCTGCACTGAACACACGCTCTAATGCCACACTACTGGCCGGGCAGGAAAGCTTCTCCAGTGCAACTCCAGTGCAAATTGTGGCCACACATCCAGTTTGGGTGCCCAGTTGTCTAGCACATCTTCTATGTGGGGTGGCAGAGTGCTGTCCAAGTAGGCCAACACCTGCTGGTTCAGGGTCTGCCCTAGGTGCTGCTGCTGGTGAGTACCCTCCTCACTAGGCAGGTGAAGGAATTACACATTGGCTGCTGAAATCACATGGCCTCATTCTATCTATGTCACTGCACTTCCTGATCGGCGCCATTCGCTTCTATATAGCAAACAGAATGGATCATTGTCCCTCTGCTCAGCTTTTTTAAAAGCTAGTAGAGATTGTTCCCCGACGATTTTACAACTGAAAAGGATCTTTGATAGAGTAGTTAGCTTAGGGTACAGCAAGATTACAGAATTCTAGTTAGTATTAGTTAGAGATTTGGAAACAGCTCCAGTGCTTTGAACAGCACAGATGCGGGGGGTGGTGGGCCACGCCTGCGTCAGGGGTGCAGATCCTGCATCAGACTTATTTATCCTCTCAAGCCACTGGGAAATAGCACCAAATTTTATTTCTGTGTAGCCAGCATCTACCACAATCTGAGTTCAGGGTGTCACTTTTTTGTGTGGAGCACATCGGCATTTATATCACTCATATGTGTCCTCTCAAGCCACTTTGAAAAAGCACCCAATATTATTTCTGCATTGCCAGCTGCTACAGTCTGAGTTCAGGGTGTCACTTTCTTATGGGGTGCACGTCAGCATTTATATCACGCATATTTGTCCTTTCAATTCACTGTCATATATCACCAACTTTTATTTCTGTGTAGCCAGTATCCACCACAGTCTGAGTCCAGGGTGTCACTTCCTTGTGGGGTTCTGTTCTGCAGTTATTATTTATATTTGTCCTCTCAATTCACGGTGAAATCGCACCCTATTTTTTTATGCGTTGCCTGCCACCAGTGTCATAGGAAGGGGAGCTTGACCTTTGTTGTGGGCTGAACTTCTGCATCATAAACAGCTACATTCATCTCTCATAAGACATCAGTGTTCTATAAAGTTTTTTCTATTTGTACTCCTGTTTGTCAGTTGTGGGAAAATACCACATTTATTCCATATTCTGTAGAAAAAGATTCCAATTTCTATACGTGATCAGTTGTCTGAAAAGACAGCAGTTGTTAGATAATTTCTAGAAAATTATTACATTTGTACTCCTGTTTTTCATGATGTCATGATGTTCATAATGACATTACGGATCCAACGTGGTCTTTTCAGCAGCATTTGCGCCTCATCAGTGGACAAGGAGGAAGATGATGGGGTAGTGTAGGTACAGTTGAAGCATCAGAAAGGGAGAGGACGTTCGCACAAGTCCGCTGACATTAATCCGCCAGCCATGGTCAGCGGTGTCAACAGAAACACCGCTACTAGCTTATCTCCATCTAAAAGGTCCAGGACCTGTGAAGCCTGGAACTTTTTCGATCAAGCCTCAGATTCGCCCAGCGACCTCATATGCCAGATTTGCCATCAACGCATCAGTAGAGGGAAGAATCTAAAGTGGTTAACCACCACGAACATGAATAGCCACATGCTGCGAAAGCATGAATTGAAATTGAGGAATCACTTGGCGAAAAATGGCCACACAGGTCCTGGGCTTCCAACCACTGTCCTACTCTCTGTCTCCTCCTCCACCACTTCCAAGACCAAGCATTCCTCTGCTGCCCATGTCCCTCAGCAGCATGAGCAAGGATCAGCCCCAGTGCCACACACCATCGCACGAGTACGACCAGCACCACCAGAGACACAGCCTACCCCTTCTCCTTACACCATTTTCAACTGCATGCCGTACAGCGGCCAGTCTAGCAGCCAGCTTTCCAGGTACCAGGTGTGGGAGCAGAAGAAATGCTTTAACCCCAACCATTCCAAAGCCAAAAGTCTGAATGTCGGCATTGCCAGGCTTTTGGCCTTGGAAATGTCGCCTTTCCGTCTGGTGGACACAGATGGGTTCCGCTACGTCATGGCCTTTGCTTGCCCCCAATAACAGATGCCGAGCAGGCATTAATTTTCCCGAAAAGCCATCCCTGCCCTGGCCAGCCAAGTGTCAGCTAAAATCTCCATCACGTTGGCTGCATCTGTGTCCAGCAAAGACCATCTGACCATCGATACATGGACTAGTAACCACGATCAAGGCTGCTACATCTCTCTGACAGCTCACTGGGTGAGTTGGATGGATGTCTCTGGTGATGATGGTGGCTCTCAGGTTCAGCGCACACACTTCAAAACCTCAGGGATGGTGCAGGTTTCCGATACCCAAGCTCCACGGGTCGCATCACGTGCCAAGAGAAACCAGGCCGTCTTGAAATTAATGTGTCTTGGAGACCGTCAACACACAGGTCAAGAGCAGTGGATGGCTCTGTGCAATGAGACCGAGCAGTGGCTGGGTAACAAGAACATGGTACCTGGCAAGATGGTGTGCAACAACGGGCGAAATCTCCTCGCCGCCCTTAAGAGCGGTAGGCTGGAGCACAATCCTTGCCTAGCACAAGTCATGAACCTCATCGTCCAGAAATTTCTAAAGCACCACCAGGGTCTAGACTGCCTGCTGAGGAAGGCTCGAGGTCTGAGCTCACACTTCCGGCATTCGCACCCTGCTTCAGCCCGACTGGCTGCGTTACAGCATCAACTTGGCCTCCCCGTCCACCATATCATAGTTGACGTGGCAACATGCTTGAATTCCACCCTCCACATGCTCCAGCCATTATGGCAGCAGCATAATGCCATTACTCAGTATGAGTATGTGGCTTGTGATTCACTGAATTTGTTACTGCTTGGACCTGTCTCAGTAATCAAATAGGGGGATCTGTACATGACTTATCCTGGACCCGTCCTCTATCTTACAGCCCTGTTTTTTCCCCTCATTAAGGGACGTGGATTATATTTAT
The DNA here is from genome assembly GCA_025379985.1 of Phyllomedusa bahiana. Lineage (NCBI taxonomy): Eukaryota > Metazoa > Chordata > Amphibia > Anura > Hylidae > Phyllomedusa > Phyllomedusa bahiana. The sequence goes on along the minus strand of JAODAL010002801.1, from coordinate 50,060 downwards.
TGCATACAAAACTTTTTTTTTTTTTTTTTTTTTTTTTTTTTCTCCTTAGATGTTCCGTATTGTTGTTATCAACTGCAATTTTTCCCTGATGAACCCCAGTATCTAGGGGGGAAACGCGTTGGAATATTGGAATATTTATGCGTTATTGATCATCTTTCCTATGACGCATCATCAATTCATAGTATTTTTTGAACATCAAACGTTATATTGTCTGTTGTATTGTTATTTATCACAGCACTTTTTTTTTTTTGTGCACTCCATTTTTTGGTATATGTGTTTTTCTTTTTTCATTTAGATGTAGCTAGGGGACAGGGTTAGTTTAGGTTCCAGTGTGGGGGCGCCCCTTTTTGGGCGATTTCCCCATTTTGAGGCAGACAGGTTTTTTTGATAGGGTATATTTGAGGGTGTCTTTTTTGTTTCTTTCTCAATTCTTATTTATTTTTATTAAAAGTTAATGTTTTATGTATCTTTATTCTAGGTGTTATTTCCTGTAGTTGTTTTGGTTTAAATTTTATTGGGGATTTCCAGAAACTTCATCATTAGTTGACGTGGCAACATGCTTGAATTCCACCCTCCACATGCTCCAGCCATTATGGCAGCAGCATAATGCCATTACTCAGTATGAAGTGGTGCATGGCCTGACAAGCAGTGGTGCGGACCTCAGAGTGTAGAGCCATAGAGAGTGGAAGCAGGTGAAAGACCTCTGCACCATCCTTGCGATCTTTGAAGAAGCCACCAAAATGGTCAGTCAGGACAATGCCCCTTTTTTTTCCCTTTCCAATGGGTTTACTACTATTTCACTAAATAATAGAATATGAATACAACATCAAGAAACAAAGTAACAAAAAAAAGAAACCATACACACTGCTGTATCACAGGAAGCCATTATTGTTCCTTCCTCCATCAACTCAAGTTCCTTTCTATTTGACCAAATAATATGTACTAAATAGACTTAGGGGTTTAACATTACAATTTTGTGCAACTCGCAGATTTAGGAATTCACTTCTTGCTCTTCAGTTCTCCCTGTCTGGTTAATAAGGAAACTTGGGTCCACCTGCTTCCATTGGTAAAGCTTATTATACCACTTTGCCTGTATCACTTCTTGATGTTTCTCCTGTTGGAACAAATTCATAAGATGTTCTCGGACACCTTCTTGGAGCCATACAGCTCTGTCTCTCCCTCCAATGGAACGATCAAAACTTTGGTAAACTATCTTGTTAATAATAATGGATAATGGATAATGGATCTTATCTGATTTATCTTCACAAGGTCGTCTACTTTAAAGCAGACGTCGAAAGCCAATTCAATGTCATGTTCAGGCCAAACTGCAAGGTTACTGTATTGCCATCCCAGTCCACAAAGGACGCCTGTATATTCTTTTCTTTTGTCATCAACTCTGAGCTCTATAACAGGAGCAAAGAGCATGCAGACGAGTGCTGGCAGACCAGGGATGGATGGAAGCAGCGATGTCTCTCTTAACATGAGCAAAGACCCTGTGACATATACTGATAGTGATGCAGCAGCAAACATTCTCTGGTGAGTCGCTTCTGGAGTGTCTTTAACAACTACCAAATTTATGCTTTCTTTTTCAATCCACACTGACCTGAATTTGGAAATTCTTCAGACTATGAAATTGGACCTCATGTGGGTTGAAAGGGCCGTGAAGAATAACCTTACTGTTTGGATTACCAAATTGGTTATTCTGGTAACTTTCTAGCAGGCTGTCAATCAGGTCCTTCGCATCCTTTCTATTGAATCTATGTGTCTCTATGTTTTCACAGGTGTTACTGCCCGAGAACAGTTTGTCAGCACGCCATTGCTTTGTTTTGATTCATAAGACTCCTCAGCCGGTTCAGCATAACCATCAGATATAAGAATGTCTCTTATACTGACTTTTTCAAGAGTCTTGAAATATCGATACACATCAACATGCAGGATGCCGTGTACAATGGAGAAGACTTTAACCACGATCGTGCACCCGCTGACTAAGGTGTTAAACTTCATACTAGCTGTACGACTCCACTGTTCTCCACACATTGGTGATCTTGATGATGGCCTCATTTTACAGATCTTGAACTCCAAGGCCTGAAAAGGAAGATTTAGAAGATGGCTGAGAATTTCTCTTAAAGGATTTAGATCAACTTCTAACTGGCATTTCTTCGTCACAATTTTTAACAGTGGCCGAGAGATCATTTTTCTAATTTTTGGGGTCATGGTGGAATACTTATGCATTATTAATTATTTCTTTGTGACGCATTATCAACTTACAGTATTTTGGAACATCAACATATATTGTCTGTTTCATTGTTTTTGATCACAGCACTTTTTTAGTTTGTGCACTTTATTTGTGGTATATGTGTCTTTTTTGCATTTAGATGTAGCCAGGGACAGGGTCAGTTTAGGTTCCAGTGTAGGGGCGCCCTTATTGGGGCGACTTCCCCATTTTTGAGGTAGTTAGTTCTGTGACAGGGGATTTTTGAGTGTTTCTTTTCTTTTTCAGCTTTTATCTATTTAAATTAATAGTTATTTCTTATGTATCTTTATTCTTGGTGCTATACCTGTAGTCATTTTTTTGCTGTCAAAAACAACAATAATCCAGGTTCTTTGTTAAAAAATGTGGTTTCTAACTGGCATTACTTCGTCACAATTTTCAATGGTGGCCGATAGGTCATTTGTCAAATTTTTAGGCTCCGTGTGCTGTAAACAAACAGCTATAATCCAGGTCCTATTGTAAAAAAGTTGTTTCTAACAGGCATTTCTTCTTCAGCATTTCTAAAAGTGTCCGAGTAGTCATTGGTCAAATTTTTGGGGTCCATGTGCTGTAAACAAACAGCTATAATCCTGTAATCCAGGTCCTATTCCCAAAAATGTTTTTTAAAAAACTCTTTTATTCTGGCTAATGTTATTGAGTGTTGAAAAGCCAATTTTTGCTGCTTTTGGGGTCAACAGCTGTAAAAGACTGCGATATTCAAGGTTCCATTCAAATAAATCTTGTTTCAAATACTCATTTCTTCCTGCTAATTGTATTCTCTGTGTCTAGTTTCTGCTGGTTTTGGGGTCAGGCTACTTTAAAATGGATGCCAGAGGTGCCAATAGGGCAGTATTCTTTTCAGGGACCTTAATCAAAAAGGGGCCCAGTGGTATGTTAAAAATAGGAAGTAGTAATGGGTGGGCACCCCATTTGATTTAGCTGCATGTGGCCATTAAACGGTTAATAGATGACTGACAGCAATCCTAGCTCTCACCGCACCCACTCTAACTAGGGCGTTGTCAGCTGAACCTCCGCATTCCCCGTTGGGATGTTCTTGCTGCCACCACATATATGACAAGTTTTTAGTTCCTGGTGCAAAAAGTGATAGGGGTCTCCGGGCCAAAGTTTTCATGTGTTTTTTCCCAATTCCCGTGTCTTTTTTTTGTGTAAAAGGGGGGCCCCCACAGCAGCTGCTCCCGCTGTACCTGCTGTGGAAAGCAGTCCTCATGTTATCAGTTACCCAAATTGAACGGAATGGATTTATTTTAGCCTGTGAATGTTTTTCTGGACTCTTGTCCCCAAAATTGTCTTGACTAAGATGTACCATCCCACCCAGTTTATTTTGTGGATGTTAATTCCAGTTCACCTCACTTTTTTTGGGGTTTTGCAAAAAATGAAGGGGGTGTTTCCTCCCCCTTTAGATTTTAAATTTGGGAATGGGGGGATTAATCGCAATCGAAAAACAAACACCGGGGAGATGATTCCACAAAAACTGTTTAAATTCCCCGGGAATCGCTTTTCATTACCTCCCCATTTCTCTGTTGACATACTGTTTAATCAAAAATTTTTACAATACAACAGTCTGTTTAAAGGGAAAAAGTCTGTAGGCGATAAACACACCCCCTGTATATGGTTTCAAATTCCCCAACAAACAAGGGGTTTAAAAACCCCCCTAAAGAAATTTAACCCAGAGGAAATTTCAGGGGGTTTGTGAGGCAAAAAATACACAAACCCTGTATTTGACTCAAAATTTCACCCACAGAAGTAGGAAAAATTAAACTCTGGGTTTTAAATTAGAATGGCCTACAGGGGTGAACCAGAGGGAAATTTAAAGGGTGTATGGGGCGAAATATTAAAATGGAATGATGTCGCACCCTGGGGTATTCAGGGGGTTTGTTGGGGAAAGGGTTTTTCCAGCCCCTATAGACCATAAAACATTTAAAAGGATCCAAACACTCCTCAAATGAATTTCAGTGGTTTTATTTCACCGTTCAGAAAGAAACGTCCCAGTCGTTGTAAATTTCCAGTGGCGCCTCCTTTTTCCTCTATACCGGGACATTTGAAAAAAGGGCCCCTTCACCAGCTAAAACCCGTTAAAGGTTAATTATGTCTGATTATTTGTAATTGCTGTAGAAAAATATTTCTGGAGACCTGTTTTTTCTGCACTTTTGTAATAAAACCATTTGATTGCTTTTATTGAGGTGTGTTTGGATCCTTCACTGTTTTTATGGGGCAGAAAAAAACACACCCTGGATTTTTGGGAAAAATTACCCCAAATTAAAAAACAAAAAAAAAAAGGCGGGTTTCAGGAAAAAGTGTGTATATAAATACACTTGTAAAGGGCCCTTTCCCCCCAAAGTAGCTCAAAAAAACGGTTTGTTTTGCACAAAATTGCAATATAGCCCTGCGAGATGATGCTTGGGGCAGAAGACACACTTACAAAGGTGTCAAAATTTTAAAAATTTAACTCCCCGTATTTATGGGAAATGTGGATTCACAAAAAGGCCCCGGGGTTTGCTGATTGGCTTCATGTCGGGAACGTCATTGAGGGTGTTCCTTTCCCCCTCCCATATTTTTCGGGCCCCATGCCCCGGGCCATGTGCTTGCGGCCTTTTTTAAAAAAAAAAAAGACGATTCTTTTCCCGCGAATCCCATGAACTTGGGGCCTTCGTGAAAAATCGATTTTTTCCTGAAAATTTTTAAATAAAATTCCCCCTTTTTTGGGAATCGATTCCCCCATTTTCTGGGGTTTTGGCAAACCCACAATTACCTTCCTTTTGAGAAACCCTGGAACAGGAAAACAATTTTTGGGAAATAAAATTTGGCTCTAAGGTCACAAAAAAAGGGTTTCCCAGGCAAAAAATTTTTCTTTCCTTTCAATGGCGAACTGAAAAGATGAGGACTGCGTAGCCATTTTGAGGGGCAGCTTTTTACTGCTGCTATGGGGGTCCCTTTGGGACACATAAAAAGATCCCGGGTTTTTGGAAAATTTAAACATGTGGTAACGGGCCCGGGACCCCCTATCACTTTCCCCACCAGGGACCAAAAAACTTCAATTTTCCCTCCTCTGCGGGGCCCCGACTAGTTTAAAGGACATAGGGGGCAGCAAAAAATTGCCAAGGGGAAACATTGGGGTTCCCGGGTTTCCATACATTAGACAGCAGTACCATTGGTGGCAGCAAGAACATGGCGATGAGCAACATGGTGGTTCCAGTTCGACTAGATTAGACGCCTTACAGCAACCAGCCTTCTGTGTACCAGGTGTGAGAGCATAAGAAACGCTTTTACCCTAACCATCCCAAAGCTAAAATCTTAAAAGGTCGGTTTTGCCTGGCTTTTTGGCCTTGGAAATGTTTTTTTCCGCTTGGGGGACCTTTTTGATTTTTACCACGTCATGGCCGGGGCATGCCCCCAAATATCAGATCCCGGCAGGTTTTCTTTGCCGAAAAGTTTGCCCCTCCCCTTAAAAAAAAAAACTCCCACCTTGAAAGAAAAATCCCAGCGTGTTGGGCCCTGAAATCTGTGTCCCCCCAAAGTCCATCTCACTACGGACACTGGACTAAAAAGCATGGCCCAAGGGCTTTACATCTCACTGAGGGGCTCACTGGGTGATTTGGGGTTTGGTTTGCCCAGGGGTCTTGGGGGATGGGTGTCGCCCGGGACGGTTTTTAAAAACACTGCCAGGATGGGCAGAGTCCAGATCTCAAACCTTGAGAGGTGAATCATGACAAGAAAAAACCGGGCCGTTTTTAAAATTAATCTGTCTCAGGGGACCCTTTCAAGACAAGGTAAATAGCTGTGGACGGCTCAAAGTACGGAGAATGACCAGTAGCTGGGCGCTAAGAACCTGGCACCAGGCAAGGTGGTGTGCTACAACAGGAGTAGTGTTGAGCGATTATTATCGACAAAGTTGAAATCGGCACAGTTTTTATGTTGATTGGGGTTTTTTGTCACGCGGGTTAATTTTGGTTAAAATTGCGCATTTTCTTTAATTCGTGCCATTTTTTGGCGCTTTCCCGTCATTTTGGTGGGCCCCGAAAAACAGCTTTGAGAAAAGATTTGGGTGAGGTGGGGTGTGACCCCTCATGGGCTGGGATTTTGTATTTGGGTTTTGATTGGCTGGAAAAAAAACACAAGGGCCTTGTTTTACAGAGAACAGCCCTTCCCGTTCATGGTCCAGGTGTGTCAGTGTATTTATAAGAGCAGGACGGGGGGCTCGGTCTTTTCTCAAAAAAAACCCCAGCGAAAATGTTTTATTTGTTTCCCCCAGCAAAAATTAGGATGGGCCCAAATTTATTCTAAACGAAGTGGACTTCGTTTAGTTTTTAGGAAAACTTCGGTTTTGAACGAAGTGAAGTTTGGGGTTTCTTGGGTTTAACGAAGTGTGCTTTTCATTTATAAAAAGGCTGGCCCAGCACATGGGTTACCCCGGGGGGAAAAAACTCTGGGAGGAAAAAAAAAGGGATAGCCTTTTCATGACATGTTTCAGAGATGAAACCAATCAGGACCGGGGGATTCTGTGACGTAAACCCAAAACTATATAAAATCCCGGGGGGCGGGTTGGGGGCTCCCCAATCCTCTCACCCGTACTGACTAGGAAAAGGGGCTGCGAGGTGATAGCTCTTATGAAGAACTGATTTTTATACAGCGTTTTTTTTGGGGTCTCAGCTTGGGTTTAGAGATGCCTTTTTCTTAAAGTTCTATTTTGTTTTTTTTTGGGATTGGTTTTGAAATCCCCGTGTTGGGGCCACGCAGGGGGCTATAATTTAAATCCCATTGCTAAAAACCCCATTGAATATCCCCAAAGGGGGGAAAATTTTAAACCAAATTCCTGTTGTTTCATTTAAAGAAACAGCGTTTTTACAATACAAATAACCCCTTCATTTTTTGGGGTCAATTTTTTTGGCCCCAATTTACATCCTGGGTTAATTAAACGTTGTTTTCAGCTGTGGGTGACTCCAAGAAACCGTATTTTTACCGCCAAAAAAAATATACATTTTTTTTCCCGTAGCCTAAATTTACAAGCAAAAGGGTTTAAATTTCCAAAATTTTTTTCTTGTTTTTGTTTGGGATAAAAAAAAAGGCATTGTAAAAAACGGCCCAAAAAGCTAGTAGTTTGTGGTGGTCAAAATTTTTTTGGGGCAAATTTAAATCCCGGGGGTTTAAATTAAAACATTGTTTTTCAGCTGTGGTGACTCCAAGAAAAACCCTCACTTTTCCCCCAAAATTTTACAAATTTTTTCCCGTAGCCTTTAAATTCCCCAAACAAAGGTTAATTACAAATTTTTTTTTTTGTTTGTGTGGCGTAAAAAAAAACGGCATTTTAACACGCTACAAAAACTAGTGTTTGTGGGGGCTCCAAATTTTTTGGCGCAATTTTTTTTCCGGGGTTAAAATTTAAACATTGTTTTTCAGCTGTGGTGACTCCCAAAAAAACCCTCACTTTCACCCCCCAAAAAAATATACATTTTTCCTGTGCCCAAATTAAAGCAAAGGTTTAATTTTTAATTTTTTCCTTTTTAGTGTGGCGTAAAAAACCGGCATTGTAACACGCTACAAAGCTTAGTAGTTTGTGGTGGATCAATTCTTTGGTGCAATTTACACCAGGGGGGTTTAAATTAAAACGTTGTTTTTTTTAGGGTGTTTGGGGGACTCCCAAAAAACCGTCATTTTTTTCCGCCCCAAAATATATACATTTTTTCCCGTAGCCTAATTCACCCAAAACAAAAAGGGTTTAAATTTCAATTTTTTTATCTTGTTGTGTGGCGTAAAAAAAAAGGCATTGTAACACGTACAAGCTAGGGAGTTTGTGGTTTCTCATTTCTTTGGCGCAATTTTAAACCAGGGGTTAATTAATCATTGTTTTTTAGCTGTGGGGGACTCCCAAAAAAACCGTCATTTTTACCGCCAAAATTTATACATTTTTCCTGTAGCCTAATTCCCAAGGCCCAAAAGGGTTTAAATTTCAATTTTATTCTTGTTGGGGTGGCGGGAAAAAACACGGCATTGTAACATGCTACAAAAATAGTAGTTTTTGGGGGCTTTATTTTTTTGGCGCAAATTTTCATCCAAGGGTTAAAATAAGGGTTTTTTTCTGCGTTGTACTAGTTTAAAAAAAACTTTCTTTTTCACCCCCACAGAGAAAAATTTTGGGAGCATAATTTTATATCCCAAGGTTTAATTAAGCCTTTTTAAATTTAGTAAAATACAAAGTTTTTAAACGGCACAAACCCAAATCAAATTTTTTTGCCAAATTTTTGGGGGCGCAATTTTTTATCCAAGGGTTTTCCCAAGTTGTTATGGGTTCATTTGGAGTCAAATAAAGGGGGTTATTTATCATATAAAAGTTTTCTTCATCAAAAAAAGTCTGTACATTTTAAAAAAACAGTATGTAGACAGAGGGTGGGAGGCTCTGCACCTGCAAGTGGCAGTGGCCCCAAACATTGTGGAAAAAGGCCCAGGTCGCAGCACAGCAAGGGACGTCGCAGCAGGGGTCACTCGGTGAGGCCAGAACTGCCGCTGTCATCTAGCGGCCGTGTGTTGTTCAGCAACCCAAGGGTTCTTGATTGGTTGACTAGGTCATCCACTTCCTCCCAGATGACATCTGACAACCCCAGCCAAGAGTCGGTGGGAACGTCAGACACAACCCATAGTTGGCATGGCCGGGAGCGGGTAAAGCGCCCTCACCTGTCCTCAACCCGCCTCTGTCCCATCCGGTTCCCTCAGCCAGAGATCTACTATGTGGTCTGGGCTCAGCGCCACTATATGGCGAGGATGAACAATTTGAGGAGGGCAGTCAGCAGCTACTTGGCAGCGAAGAAATGGGGCCAATATCCCCTGCTTCTTGCAGTAAGCGGCAAAGTATAGGGGCGACATGTATGAATTCGATATTTTTTACTTGGCGCCGACACTCCAGATTTTTGGCGCATTACATAGATCTTAGTGCGCCAAACTTCTCTCAAAGTTCGTCTCATTACACTCTATGCCCATACAAAGTTTGGCGCATTAAGCTCTATGTAATGCGCCAAACTTTGTATGGGCATAGAGTGTAATGAGACGAACTTTGAGAGACTGATGATTCTAATAATTATCAAACCATATAAAATCTATAGGGCGACATGTATGAATTCGACTGCGTACTTTTTTAACTTGGCGCCGGCACTCCAGTTCTACATAGATATAGAAGAGTGTAGAATACGTCAGTATGAAGATTTTTTGGCGCATTACATAGAGCTTAACGCGCCAAATTTTGAATGGGCATAGAGTGTAATGCGCCAAACGTGGCACATAAAGCTCTATGTAATGCCCCAAAAATCTGTCGTATTCTACACTCTCAGAATCTCAGAATCTGAGCATTGAAACATTAAGAGGGCAACATATATGGATTCGAATGCGTACTTTTTTTTTACTTGGCGCCAACACCACAGTTCTAGATAGATATAGAAGAGTGTAGAATACGACAGATTTTTGGCGCATTACATAGACCTTAATGTGCCAAGTTTGGCGCATTACATTCTATGCCCATACAAAGTTTGGCGCATTAAGCTCTATGTAATGCGCCAAAAATCTGTCGTATTCTACACTCTTCTATATCTATTTAGAACTGTGGTGTCGGCGGCAAGTTAAAAAAAAGTACGCATTTGAATTCATACATGTCACCCTAGATGTTGAAAGTGGCAAGGGAGGTTATGTTGTGAGGGGTCAGCCTCTGCATACCAAGACGGGTGATGAGGACAGCAGTGACGATGAAACACAAATAGATGATGATGTAGCCGACCGCACTTGGGAGCTGGGTGAGGCAAGGGCTTCATCATCGTCAGGAGAAGAGGGCGTCGGCTTGCGCGCCAGGCAGCGGCGCAGCCAGCAAGTGGGTCGTGTGGCCGTGAGTCAGCAGGATAGCAGCAGTGTGAGGTCGGGAGCCAAGCGGCCACGGGGTAAAAAACCCGCTTCGCAGGTCCAAGAAAGTAGCGGCACAGGGGCTCAGCGAGGCAGCGGCATCAGTAGTCACTCAGTGCGGAGCGTTGGCTATAAAATCCGATACTCGGCGGTGTGGCAGTTCTTTGCTAAGACACCGGAGGAGCCGAATATGGGTATATGTAGAATCTGCAGAAAGTGAAGCGTGGCCTGGGAGAAACGTGGCTCAGATGTGGTGGTCCATCCTGCCGCCGCAGCAGCAGCAGCAGCGCCCAGTGGCACGCATGCCATTGCATTCAACTTATTGTAGGCTTAAATACTGGTTGCGGTTTAGCAGCGGCATATGCAGGTCCCCACCTGCTAAATACCTGTTCACCGTCTTGCAATTATGCCATCTGCTCACAGGATGTCTTTATCCAATAACATTTATTTCATATATATTAGGCAGTAACACATGGAGTGTAATGCTGCAACTTCTTTAAAAGAGAAAAGTCTTAGTGACATTATTTCAAAAACCTGCAATCCATGATACAGTCCTGAGTTCCGAGTCCCGAGTCCAGGTATAATCATGCGGACGCCGGTATCTCGTGCTCTCGGTGTCTCTCAATGCATCTCAGAGCTGACCTGCCAACAGCTGGCTGCTGATTCGTCCGCGCACCTCACACGCGGTCACGCGACGTTTCGGGGGTCACGCCCCCTTTCTCGAGCGTGAAGGTAAGACCTGACTGATCTCCTTATATATCATTGCCTGTCTAAAACATATAAAAAAAATATATACAACGAACATGTACTTACACACACATTTAAAAACAATACATTTAACATAGTTTAGGGCTAGACTAACATAATCTCTTATTGATGTTAATTATTCTTTTATTCATATTCTTATCATTAATTTCTATTTTTAATTTTAATTTTTTAAAAATATATAAATACACTTATCATCATCTTTGTACTAAATCTAGCCTCAATCAGTGAGTGTACCATCTATTCATGGATTACCCTAAATTTGTCTATCAACGGGGCAAAACGATTGGTAATTTTATTACTCATTCAGATTTGGATACAAAGAAGAAGTCACGCCAAATGTTCCTAGACACACTGAGAAAGGGCACGTATCCATGCCTGTCATGTCAAAATTGTCATGCCACAATAAAAGGCCCATACATTACTCATCCTATGTCTGGCCAGCAGATTATGTTACGAGGTTTTTATACCTGTACTACGAAAAATGTAGTCTACCTTCTAAAATGCCCTTGTGGTAAGGGATATGTTGGCCAGACATCGAGGATGATACGGGTCAGATTAAATGAGCACAAATCACAAATTCGTTTATATGCAAAAGAACTGAGCAACAAAGTAGGCTGGACTAGCCTGGCTCCACTAAATATATGGAGTCGTCCGAAGCAAGACACTTTCATGAATACGGTCACCAAGTGACCGATCTAAGGTGGTGTGTGATTGAGGAAGTTCAGGATGATAACCAAGAACAAATTAAATTCAGATTGCTGCGTCGAGAGGTATATTGGATACATTTACTAAAAACCTTATCACCTAGAGGGCTTAATGAGGAATGCCCAAAGGAAAGTATATATATAATCCAACAGCGTGATAGCGATAAGTCCACGCTACACTCACTGATGGAGGTTAGATTTAGTACAAAGATGATGATAAGTGTATTTATATATTTTTTAAAAATTAAAATTAAAAATAGAAATTAATGATAAGAATATGAATAAAAGAATAATTAACATCAATAAGAGATTATGTTAGTCTAGCCCTTAACTATGTTAAATGTATTGTTTTTAAATGTGTGTGTAAGTACATGTTCGTTGTATATATTTTTTGTATATGTTTTAGACAGGCAATGATATATAAGGAGATCAGTCAGGTCTTACCTTCACGCTCGAGAAAGGGGGTGTGACCCCCGAAACGTCGCGTGACCGCGTGTGAGGTGCGCGGGCGAATCAGCAGCCAGCTGTTGGCAGGTCAGCTCTGAGATGTATTGAGAGACACCGAGAGCACGAGATACCGGCGTCCGCATGATTCTACCTGGACTCGGGACTCGGAACTCAGGACTGTATCATGGATTGCAGGTTTTTGAAATAGTGTCACTAAGACTTTTCTCTTTTAAAGAAGTTGCAGCATTACACTCCATGTGTTACTGCCTAATATATATGAAATAAATGTTATTGGATAAAGACTCCGTGACAAGGCATAATTGCAAGAGGGTGAATACCATGCCTGAGCCAGTAAAGGCTCCACCACCTCCGCAAAGGGAAAACTGTTTCTCTTTAACATCATCTCCCGCCCCCCCCAGATGCTCCTGCCCTCGCTACTCATGGCGCCACATTTTCAGCGAGGCGATTCCCAAAGGACAACGGGATGTGCCCAACCCATCCTAAGGTGCAAAAGCTGACCATACCCTGTCCTTTGTTGGTATTGCACCCCTCCCTTTCCAAATGGTGGACTCAGAAACAAGGGCTTGTCGAGCCGAATGGAGATTTCAACCCCTAATTTCTTTTCCAAAAAAGGGAATCCCAAAGCACTTCATAAAATGTGAACAGAAGGTGGGCCAATCCTTGGCTTAACGGTTTGTTCCAAAGGGTGCACGGAGCGGGACGCTGAGCGTAACTAGGGTAGGGCCAACATGTCCTTTACGCCCACGGGGTAATGTGCTTCGGCCCCAGCCACCAACAACTTTGGACAGGAATGCCGTTTTCCCCTCCTTCACGTTGCAAACTGGGGTTTTTTTCCTGCCCCAATGTCCGCCCCCCTCCCCACCCCACCACCATCCACTCCACAAGTACGCCCATCATACCACATTTTAGGGCCAGGGGTGTCACGCATTTCAACACCGGTTTCCCCGGGCGAACGAAGTCACCGGGGGAGGAACGCTCCGCTCATGCAGCAAGAAATCGATTGTGGCTTTCTCCGCCCCAAACTGCAAAGGGAGCCATGGTGAGGGGAAAAGGGGAGGAAATGGTGTCCGGCTGCACCGAGGAGGATGGTCCATGCGCCCGCATGACGCACATGTTCAACAGTTGTGAAAATTCCTAAGTCTTCCACCGATTTTTCAGAAGATTCTGAAAAGGGCCAGAAACTGGCTGCACTTCATCCATTCCTAAAAAGCCAGGAACCCCCTCCTCAGTTGCAGCGCAGAATGGCCTCCCCCAAACACACCAAATTTGCGATGTTTCCACCCTTTGGGAATTTCCCAGGCCATGTTGGACCGACTGTATAACAGAAAAGGCCATTAACAATTTTTGATGATCCAGGGGGACATAGTATCCCCTGTGAACTTGATGTCACCAGGGGCCTCATCTGACACCTGCCGTTTGTTGAGGCCATTCGGGAGGCACGTTATTTTCATTCCCGGGAATATGGGATAATAACTCTTTCCACGTTTCATGTCCGGAACAGATGCTGAAAAATCTGTATGGGCAGGGACGGAACTGGCGACTACACTCGGGGGCCACGAGTCCCTGGGACTAAAAAAAAATGGGGGAGGAGGAGGAGACTTTGGAGCAGAAGCATTGTCTGGGAAATGAGTGGTTTTTCTCCCTGGGTACAAGAAGAGACAGGACAGGGGAGGAGGAATGGAGATGAGGAAACGGCAGATGACCCCAAGCACCGTCAAAATTTCATGGGGGTGGACAGAGAGCCCCTCGGATCACTTTTGGGGAAACCCCAGCAGCTGATTTGCCCGGGTAGTGACAGCCGAATATCAGCTCCGGGAGGGGATACTTTTTGGGTCCCACCCTATTGGACCCGCACGGTCCCAAAAGGGGGGCCTTTTTCCCAGCATTGAAGGGGGGACAAACTCAAATACTATAGGGAAATCCCCGTATATTGGGGCCCCTGCCTATGGCGCATCGCCCCCCCTGACAGGCGACCGGGGGTTCTCAACTCCTACTACGCCGCGGCGCCGGGGGAAGGGGGGGTCGAAGCAGTACCAGCTCCATCAGCAGCAACCAATCTGGAGTCATGTGACAGCTTCCTTTACCCACCAGTGAGGAGGCATCGCCACAGCATAGCACAGGGCCGGGCAACCCTGAAAAAAACGGGTGGCCTACTTGACACACTCGCCACCCCATTAGAAAAACCGTGGACTACGGGCACCAAACTGGATTGGGCCGAACTTCCGAGTTTGCAGTGGGGAAAGTGTCCTCCCCCCATATGTGGCATCAAGCGGGGTTCATGCGGGGGGCCCTCGTTTCCCCAAGAGAACCCGCTTGTCCCGGGGAAAAGTGGAATGACTGACCTTGTGAAGATGAATCCGTGGATCGGCCAGGATTTCCACACACCAATGCCTTAGCGTCAACTACATCACCATGACCCTCACCCAAAAGTGAGAAATGAATCCCCGGGGTTTAAAATACCTTCCTCAGCCACATTCTGATGCCGCCCCCCCCTATCCACAACTCTGCCCTTTCTCCACTGCCACCCAAACCCTCTTTTCCAGGACGATTGCCACCCCCTTCCCCACCGCATTGTCCACTGTCCCCGACCTCGCTGCGCTGTGGCGCGCCCTACCTCCCCACTGTTCATTTCCACTCTCTACCTCATGCTGTTTCTCCTGCCGCCGCACCCCACTCTCTGTCATTGTGCCATCGTGGCCAAACCCCTTTTTGCCACCCCAGAAATTTATTGTGCCACTTTCTGCCTCAGCTGCTGCTGTGGCGCCCGGACCTAACCTGTGTCATTGTCCCCCTGTGGCCTCCCTTTTTTTGCCACCTCCAGAATTTATTGGCCACTGTCTACCTCATCTGCCCGCCGTCACCTCCACTCCTGTCATTGTGCCACCTGTGGGCCCACTACTGTTTTGCCACCTCCAGAATGTGAAAAGTGCCACTGCATACTTTTTGCGCTGCTGTGGGGCGCCGTGACCCCCACACTGGTCATTGTCCCACTCTGTGGCCACTCCTGTTTTTTTCCACCCCCAGAATTCCCTCGTGCCCCTTTTTACCTCATCTGCGCGGGCTGCTGCCGTGACCTACAACTGTGTCATGTGCCCTATCAGACCTCATGCGCGTGTGGCTGCTGCCGTGACCTACCACCTGTCTTTGTGCCCTGTCGACCTCATGCTGCTCTGTGGCTAAAGCCGTGACCTACACACTGTGTCATTGCCCACCGTGCCTTTCCCTTTTTTTGGCCACCTCCAAAATGTTTTGTCCACTGCCTGACCCATGCTCTGCTGTGGCGCGCCGTGACCTCCACACTTTTTCATTGTCCCACCTGTGGCCACCCCTTTTTTTTGCCACCTCAAAATTCATTGTGCCACTTCTGACCTAAATGCTGCGCGTGGCGCGCCGTACCTAACACCGTCTTTGTGCCACTCTGGGGTCTACCTGTTTTTTGCCACCTCCAGAATGTCATTGTGCCACTGTCTGACCTCATGCTCTCCCCGCCGTCCCCTCCACTCTCTGTCATTATGCCCTCAGGGGCCTACTACGTTTTCCCCCTCCAAAGTCATTGTCCCACTTCGCCCTCATGCGCTGCTCCGTGACCTACACACGTTCTTTGTCCACTGTCTGACCCATGCCCTCGTGGCTGCTGCCACCTACACCTGTTCATTGCCCACTCTATGGCCATCCTTTTTTTGCCACCTCCAGAATAAATTTGTGCCACTGCTGACCTCAGCTGCTGTTTGGGGCTGTGCCGTACCACACACGTGTCTTTGGGCCCATATCTCCCCTCATGTGCGCGGGCGATGCCATGCCCTACACACCTGTCATTTTCCCACTGCAACCTCACTGCTGCTCCCGTGCCTCCACACTGTGCCTTTTGTCCCACTCTGTGGCCATTCCTTTTTTTTGCCCCCTCCAGAATGTCATTGTGCCACTTTTTGACCTCTCTGCTTGGCTGCCCCCGTCACCTCCACACCCGTCACTAATGTTCACCTGAGCTCTCAGCTTTTTTTTTTTCCAGTTTTTCCCCCCCCCCCCCCACCCTGGAATGACTTTTATCAGGAACTTCCCGCTTCATTTTTTGTAAGTTTTCCCCCTTTTAAGGGCCCCCAGGAATTTAAGTGAAGCGTTTCTAAAGCGGGGGCATCATGTCGTGCATACTAAAACAAAAATTGCATGAAGCCCAAAACCAGCCCCTCTGCATATTTAAGCATGCCAATGTTCTACACACCCGCGGCTCGCCACCTAAAAATAGTTTTTTTTAACGTGATCGCCCGAAGAAATTTTCGAAACAAATTTTTTTTTTGCCGAGAAATTCGCGAAGTGAACGAACCGAATTTCGGGAAATTCGACCATCTCTAACAACATGCTTTTAGCTGGATATTAGAAAACTTAGTAGATTAAGCAGATTGCAGTTTTTAGTTACTGTAGCTGAGAATTTTTAAAGAGCAATCTATCGCTGTAAAGCCGCGGGGTAGGAGGGCCGGGGGGCTGCGGGCGACACAGACAGACAATCGGGCAGGCATTATTTTGAAAGGATAGTGATATTGTGCATACCCCAGAATGTGCTTTGACCCTAAGCATGCAATGGTTATGATTAACATCTTTTGACCATTTTTTTTGTAAAATATTAACTTGTATTTGTCGCAGCCTTACTATATTAGATACTCAGATCCTTTTCTATAACTGTAGTCCTATTTGATAGTGCAAAACTCAACTTTTATATCTTACACAATTTAATTAAGGTTTTTATTCACTTGGTGCACCCAGTTTTGTTCACAGAGCCACCTTCAACTTAATTTGAATACAGCAATTTTGTATCACCGCAGGTGTATTTATAGGTGCAAAAAAACACCCTTTTTATTGATCCGTATACATTCGAAATCAGGAGTTTTTATACTTTGGTGCGGCCCATTTTTGTTTCATCAAGAAGCCACCTTGCTTAAATTTGAATACAACAATTTTGTATCACCGCAAGTGTATTTTATTTACGAGGTGCAAAAAACTCCTTTTATTATCCGTATACATTTCAAAGATTTTTATTCACTTTGGTGCGGCCCATTTTTGTTCATAGAGACCACCTGCATTTAAAATTTAATACAGCAATTTGTAATGCGCGCACAGGTGTATTTATAGGTGCAAAAAACGCCTTTATTTTCCTATACATTTCAAATAGTGTTTTTTTTCACTTGGTGCGCCCAGTTTTGTTCAATCAACCACCTTCAATTTAAATTTAATACAGCATTTTGTAGTCACCCAGCAGGTGTATTATTTATAGGTGCAAAAAAATCCTTTTATTATCCTATACATTTCAAATACTGTTTTTTTTTTCACTTTGGTCTGTCCAGTTTTGTTCATAGAGCCACCCTTGCATTTAAATATAATACAGCAATTTTGTAGCCACCGCAGGAGTAGTTATAGGTGCAAAAAACGCCTTTTATTATCCGTATACATTTCCCAAATAGGTGTTTTTTTTTTTTCACTTTGGTAGCGGCCCATTTTGTACATAGAGCCACCTTTCATTTAAAATTAAAATACAGAAATTTTTTTTTTTTTTTTGTTTTTAGTAGGCGCCCGTAGAAAGGTTATTTATAGTGCAAAAAACTCCTTTTATTATCCTATACATTACAAATAAGGTGTTGTTTTCACTTTGGTGCAGCCCAGTTTTGTTCATAGAGCCACCTTGCATTTAAATTTAATACAGCAATTTTGTAGTCCACGCCGCAGTGTATTGTAATTTATAGGAGCAAAAAAACCGTCCTAGTTATTATCCTGTATCAAACATTTCAAATAGGTTTTTTTTTTCACGTGGTGCGCCCAGTTTTGTTCATCAGAGCCACCTTCATTCAAAGTAATACAGCAATATTGTAGTCCACCGCAGTGTATTTATAGTGCAAACAAAACGCCTTTTATTATCCCGTATAACATTTCAAATAGAGTGTTTTTTTCAATTTGGTGTCGGAACCATTTTGTTCCATAAGAGCCACCTTGCATTTAAATTTAATACGAGCAATTTTGTAGGCAACCGATTTGTAATTTATAGTCAAAAAACGCCTTTTTATTAACCTTATACATTTCCGAAAGGTTGCTTTTTCACTTGGTGCAGACCATTTTTGTTCATAAGCCTCCTGCATTTAAAATTTTAAATACTGCCCATTTTGTATCACCGCAGTGTATTTAAGGTGGCAAAAACGCTTTTATTATACATATACCGATTTCCAAATAGTGTTTTTTCACTTGTGTCAGCCCATTTTTTGTTCATCAAGAGGCCACCTTGCAATTAAATTTAAATACAGCAATTTTGTTATTCACCGCATGTATTTATAGGTGAAAAAAACGCCTTTATTATCCGTATACATTTCAAATAGTGATTTTTTTCACCTGGTGCGCCCAGTTTTGTTCATCAGAGCCACCTTGCACTAAATTTGAATATTACAGCAATTTTTGACTCACCGCAGTGGTATATATATGCAAAAAACACCGTGTTGTTATCCGTATACTTTAATAGCTGTATTTCACGTGGTGAGGCCCAGTTTTTTTTCAAATACCACCCTGTACGACAATTCTGATTAGATAAAATTCTTTAGTAACTGATCATCTATTGTCATTCTTGCTAAAAAAGCAATTTCTCATCCGGTGTAACTTCTGAAAAGTTTTATTGCCTCTGTGACTCTCATCAGTTGTGGCGCAATGTCACACTTGTATGATATTTTGTTGAAAACGATCCAATTCCTATCCTACTGGGCAGTTGTACATCTCCTGGGACTGAAGGAAGAAACATCTGTTTGAATTTGTCTTAACGTTTTTCTTCCACCAGACCGCATTTCACTGTATTCGCAAGAAACATTTCATTTCTAATCCTAGTGGCTGTAGGAAATTAGAGGATTAAGAATAGCTGTGATTTGCCGTCCTTCAATAAGAGACTGTCAAAAACTCTTCCATTCCTTTTAAAATTAATATCTTTCTGAACATGAGCAAATGCAGGTGGAAGTCGAGCAAAGGGTGTAGGACATGAGGTAGAGGTAACCAAGAGAAGGTGCACCATCCAGTGCTCTGGCGACAACACGCAAGCCCATCGGATCTGTCCGGTTGCAAGACCGTCAGGCCAGTCCATCGCTGGGTCAGCCCTGTGAATTCTCAGTAACGAACAACGCGTCGCCAATCTGTTTCTTTCCATGGTTAATGCAACCTGCATGCTGCGGTCCAGGACAGGGAAGTCAATGTCCCAGTTAAACTAAAATGGTGTTCAAAGACACCTTTTTTCAGCACTTTTAATCTAGTGGGTCATGCGGTATTAGTCATGCTGCGGTCCGACAGCATAGTCAATCCAGTTCAACTAAAATGGTGTTCAAAGACTCCACTTCCAGCACTTTTTAATCTGGGGGTCATGCAGGTTTTTTGGGGCTCATGCGTGTGGCCCAGGCCAGTATATCAATGTCCCATTTTCACTAAATGGTGTTTCAAAGACTCCTTTTCCCAGCATTTTTAATCTGTGGTCAACAGTTTAATGCATGCTTCGGTACAGGACAGATAAAGTTATGTCCAGTTCAACTAAAATGGTGGATAAAAGACTCCATTTTTCCGTGCACTTTTTAAATGTAGGTCAGCAGGTTTGGGGCTCATGCCTGTGGGCCCAGGACAATATATTCATGTCCCGTCAAGCTAAAAAATGGATGTTCAAAGACTCCATTTTCCGGCACTTCTTATCTGGAGTAATGCAGTTTGGGGCTCATGCTGCGTTCCAGGACAGGGATATTCAATTATCCAGTTCATGTAAAAAGATGGTTTCAAATCATACTGCCTTCTGGCACTTTTTAATTTGTTGTTCATGCAGTTAAAGGGTCCATGCGTGTACACAGACAGAGATAGTGAATGGTCTGTGACTTTTTTTCTGTGGCATTAATAACCTAATGTGTTGCCTAAGATGTTAGCATGTTATCCAATTGACTGTTTTGTGTGTTAATTTCCATCTTCTGCCAGCCCCTGTTTGGTGTAATAAAAAAAAGAAGGGGCTGGTTCCTCTCCATAGACTTTAAGGGTCTTTTCGGCGCTAATCTAAAATCGACTACCGGAAATCGTCTTGATAATTTCCGAGATCGACTATTGACCCATGGACGAAGTCAACCGTAGTCACTCATCCTCTAGAACAGGAGCAATCTCCTTGCGGCCCATTAAATTCGCAGACTTATCACATCCCTTGACTGCCCTGTCATGAACCTGGTTGTCCCCCCCCCCCCCAGAAATATCCCAAGCGCTACCCGGGTCTTGAGGAATGCTCAAGGTCTTAGCTCACTCTTTGGTCGTTCGCACCATGCTTTGGCATGACTGGCGGCCTTCCCATCCACCGTCTGATATGTGATGTGACAACATGCTGGAATTCCACCCTCCACATGGTCCAGAGATTGTGGCAGCATGTAATCGCCATTTACATTATGAAATGTCACATTGGCCTGACTAAGCAGTGATGCTACCCTCGGGGTCTTGAGCTATAAAGAGTTAAGACAAGGTGAAAGGATATCTGCACATTCCTTGGCATGTTTTGAAGAAGCCACCAAATGGTCATGTGTGGGATGATGCCCTTGTCAGCATACAGTGTGTTATATTTTTACTGAAACATGCATTAGGCACTCTGCGGCAGCAGGTCCCACCAGTGATGGAGGAGGAGGCGGACACAGAGCCTTACTCGTCCGGAGGATGTAGACTGCCCGACTGTTTCGCAATTGTATAGGTCTTCTTTAGGCGATGTTTCGAGGTCGAGGGCTGGTGCAGGATGGCATGGCAGCTCACAGATTAAGCGCAGAAGCTAGCTAGGCTTTGTAATGGTCAGGATGAGGAAGTGGAAAGGAGATGAGGATGCAGGTGGACAACACCCGGTACTGATTCACCCTTCAAATGGAAGAGATTGGCAATGAATTTACAGGAGGGAGGAGGAAGAGGAGACAGATTCCTTAGGCCCCACGATCCCGTGGCTTATATGATCGCGGCGTTCACACAATGAGTGCTTGGGTGCTACAATGATTGCAATATGATCTAATGGCTATGCATCTATGCCATCTAGTAATAAACATGAACAGTGAGATAAAGATGCGGTTGGGATCATTTCTGTTGAACTAGCTCTCTGGCTGTGGCTTGGCAGATGTGAGCTAGTCTTTGTGATGACTCCAATCTGCCGAGGAAGGAAGGATTCAGCATTGACAACCAGCTTCGCTGGAGACTATACAGGTATCTTAAAAAAAAATTCCAGTACGTAGCACTGCAAATCCGCCATGCCTAAGGCAATGCCGCGATGCTGAGATGTTCAAGGATGATCCCAAAGAAGTGGCACGGTTTCAGCTAAAACCAGGCTCCACCAAAAGCCGAACCTCAGACAAAAAAGGAAAAGGCACAGTCTGAGGACATCAAGTTCCAGCAAAGGCAAGAAAGGAGCGAAGGGTAAACAGACTGAAGAAGCTAATAAAAAAGAAGAAAGTAAGGAAAATCTGCCATCCTGAAAATGGAGAACAAAGTGAGGCCCCCATCATCGAGTGGAGGAGGACGATGAATCCCAAATCTGAATAACTACAATCTGTTCAATCTTTATCATGCTACCTTTACCTACCTAGTACTTTCAGAGCCTTTTTATTTTTGGCCAAGTGTTCCCATCCATTTCAACTCATGCATTCGCTGCATTTGGACTATACATTTGGTGGTGGTTAACCACTTAAGGTTCTTGCCGCTACTTATGCGTTTATACGGCAAAGGCGGCATATGATATCGCTGGGTGACATCAAAGGCTTGGTCAAAGAAGCCCAGGCTTGAAGGTCCAGGAACCTTTTGAACGGTGATAAATAAGCGAGGAGCGGGGTTTGCGCTGACCGTGGCTGCGGAATCATATCAGCGGACTTCTGCACCGCCCGTCTCCCTTTTTTTGTGGCGGGACCCGTATGACACTCCCACCCTCATCATCTTCCGCCTTGTCCACTGATGAAGCCTCGCAAGCAAATTCTGCGGAAAAGACCAGATGATCCGCAATTCGTCATCATCAACATCATCAACACAGTGGACTGTTCATCCAGATTTCAGCATCCAGGAAGCGCGGGCTACAACAAGGGGGCAATGCAAGGCGTTGCCGACCGCCCGTAATTTTTGCCGATTGAACCGGCTTCCTTCACCTCCACTGATGGCATCAGTAACTGGGCTCAGAGCATACTAAATCATCCTCTTGAATCTTAACAAATGCCATCTGACGGCCCAACCGCATTTTTTGTCATCAAAGAGGTCTTCAGACAAGGATTATCACAGTGTGGGTACATCGAGTTGACATGTTGGTTGCTTCATGTGGACGAAGCTGATGATGCTGATGAACGACATTTGTGGCCGTGACGGAGACGAGGAGGTAAGACTTCTAATGCAGGTTGCATTAAACCACTGAATTGACAATTGGCGACGATTTCGTTACTTAGATTCCACAGGGCCCAGACCCCAGAGCGATGACAGGCCGTAATGTCCCTGCAAACAGACCGATCTGCTGGCATGCGTGTTGTCACCAGCACTGGATAGGAGCACCTTCTCATCGTACCTCTACCCTCCATGTTGCTACCCCCCTCTTGCTCGCTTACACCTTCATTTCGCTCCCATGTTCAAAATATAAAAATTTGAGAAGGTATGGAATAGTTTTTGAAAAGTCTCCGTTATTATAAGACGCAAATCACAGCTCTTCCTTCCTCAAATCACTCAAATCAAAAACAATAATTGCTGATTCCAATTAAAGACCCTGGGCAAAAGGTTCTATCAAACAAATCTGGACTGGGTGGACAAAGGCAAAAAACACGTATCTGTTATGTTCTTCGTAAAATACAAACGAGGTAAGATCTGCTTTGCACCTTTCTATTCACCTGTGGGTGAATATAGAATTGCTGTTTTAAGATTTAAACCCCCCCCCCGATGGAATGCTGGCTTCAAGTAACAAAGCAGGGTGTGCAAAAGTCAAAAAACACGTAACTTTTTTTTTCGGATGAAACAATAAACGGATTATTTTGCAAAAAAAAAAAAAAAAACCCATATCAATTCACCTCGTGGTGAATATAGAATTGGCTGTTTTAAGATTACGTGGATGCTGCGTCATAACAAAGCTGGGAGTGCAAAAGTCAAAAAACACGTAACTGTTTGTTGTCGTATAATAAACATATGTTTTTGCACCTTTCCAATTCACCCTGTGGTGAATATAGAATTGCTGTTTTAAAATTTACGTGTATCAGCTTCATGAACAAAGCTGGGTGCGCAAAAAGTCAAAAAACACACGTATCTGATTTTAGTGTTTTCCGTATGATACACTGTATTTTTGGCACAACAACCTGTGCTTGACTACAAGATTGCTGGATTGTAATTTATCTGCAAGGTGGATATTTTCAACACAGTGGAATGGTATAATTGAAAATGAACACGAATCTGAAATGTATACTGATAATAAAAGTGGAGTTTTGCACCAAACAAAGAGACCTGCATTACCTAGACATGAAAATGTGTATCCAATATAGGTTCAGCTCGCCAATATCCATGAAATATTCAATACAAACTGTTTAATAATAAAATATTGCACTACAATGTCTACACTAAGTCGTGGGAACTTTATCCAGTACTTTATAGATAGACATGTTGTGTTTCTGTCCGCAGCCCCACCCCCCCCCCAACCCCCGTGATTTTTACAGCGGTAGAATGCCTGCTTTCACATTCCCTAGCTAACTACATAGAAATCCTTCAAACTCTAAAATACACTAAGTGGAAGGATCACAGCACACAGTAGAGTTTCTCTGTGCAAAATAGACTAAATTCGCTGAGCTGTTTTGGCCACCAGCAAGCGCAGGTCCTATCCCTATGAGACGCTGAGAGACACAGAGGGCACTCAAATTTTAACTGCAAGGTGCCTATCAACAAATCCGGACTGGCAAAGTTCAAAAAACACGTATCTTGTTATGTTTCGAATAATAAACGGTATTTTTTGCACCTTTCTATTCACCTGTGGAAATTATAGAATTGCTGTTTTTAAAGATTTATAGTGGATTGCTGCTCAATGACAAAGCTGGGTTGTGCAAAGTCAAAAAACACGATAACTGTTATGTTTTCGTGAAATAAAACCGGTATTTTTTTGCAACCTTTCAATTCACCCTGTGGTGAATATAGAATTGCTGTTTTAAGATTTACGGATGCTGCGTCAATAAACAAAGCTGGGTGTGCAAAAGTCAAAACAACCACGTTACTGTTATGTTTTTCTATAAAAACATATTTTTGTGCACCTTTATTCACCTTGGTGAATGATGAGAAATTGCTAGTTTTTAACATTTACGTGGATTCTGCGTCAATGAACAAAGCTGGTTGTGCAAAAGTCAAAAAAACACGTAGACTGTTTGTTTTTGATAATAAAACCGGTATTTTTTGCACCTTTCAATGCACCTGTGGAATATAGCATTGCAGTTTTAAGATTTACGTGATGCTGCGTCAAGGAACAAACTGGGTGTGCAAAAGTCAAAAAACACGTAACTGTTAAGTTTTCTATAATAAACGTAATTTTTTGCACCTTTTCAATTCACACTGTGTGAAATATAGATTGCTGTTTTAAACATTTTACGTGGATGCTGCGTCAATGAAACAAAGCTGGGTGTGCAAAGTAAAAAAACACTTAACGTAAGTTTTCGTAAAATAACGTATTTTTTTGCTCCTTTCAATCACCTGTTGATGTGAATATAGAATTGCTGTTTAAAGATTTACGTGGATGCTGCGGTCAATAAACAAAGCTGGGTGTGCAAAATACATAAAATCGCGTAACTTTTATGATTTCGTATAATAAACGGTATTTTTTTTGCACCTTTCAATTCACCTCCTGTTGAAAAAGAATTGCTTGTTTTTAAGATTTACGTGATGCTGCGTCAATGAACACAGCTGGGTGTCGCAAAATCATAAAACACGTAACGGTTTATAGTGTTTTCGTAAATAAACGGAATTTTTTTGCACCTTTCAATACACCTTGGTGAAGTATAGAATTTGCTGATTTGTTTAAGATATTTACGTGGGAATGCTGCGTCAATGAACAAAGCAGTGTGCGCAAAAGTCAAAAAACGACGTATCTGTTATGTTTTCGAATGATACACGTAATTTTGCCACAAAAACAAACTGTGCTGACTACAAGATTGCGGATTGTAATTTAAACTGCAAGGTGAATTCAACACAGTTGGAATGGGTAAAATTGAAAATGAACACCTATCTGAAATTTAAACTGAATAATAAAAGTGAGTTTTTGCACCTACAAAGTAGTCCTGCAATACTAGAAATGATGTGTATCCAATATAAGTTCAGGCTCCCCAATACCCAGGAAATATTTAAATTACAACTTTAAAAATAAAGATTTTTGCACTACAAATTCTACACAAATTTTGGTGAATTTTATCCATGATTTTATAGAAAGAGCTTGTCTGTGTTCGCCCGCACCCCCACCCCCCCCCCCCCAAACCCCCGTATTTTCAGGGGTAGATGCTGCTTTTAAACTCTACAAACTACATAAAGTCTTAAAATCTCTAATTAACAAATTTGGAAGGATCACAGCAAAGTAAGTTTTCTTGTGAAAAAATAGACAAATTTTCCTGGGGCTTTTTGGCCACAGGCAAGCGCAGGCCTATCCCTTTAAAACCCAAGAGACACTGAGGGGAACGGGGAAAAGCTGTTCTTTTAAAAAACGAGGTTTTGTTTTTTTCCACCCAACCCAAAAACCATAACCCATCCCTAGACGTCGCCACACATCTCACCCTTCTTTTTTGAAATTTGTTTTGTGCCGCCAAAATGACAGGAACCCGCCAAAAAAGGCACGACAAATAGATACACAGTTTTTTAACCCTTTATTAGATGATCAAAAAATTTCGATCCCATAAAAACCTGCCGATTTAACTTTGTCGAAAAAAAAAACGCTCAACACGGATTGAGTAGTGGGATTGCCGCTACGGGGAAAACCCTGGGTGAACCCTTTTTGTTTAACCTCAAATCTCCACAGCTTTTTCAAAATCAATATTAATTAAAAAGAAAAAAAAATTATCATACACCCTAAGTTGCCCAATTTCATTACTCCATCCCGCTCCTTATTGGGGTGCAGTTCTTTCTCCATCGGCTATATCAGCCCTAGTAGTGGGTTGCTGGAGGTGGTCGAATGGGTGGCATCAGTAAAAAGAAACCCAAGGTTAAACCAATGAAATTAACGGAATTCCCCCCCCAGTCTTCCTCACAACCCTCCTCTGCAGAAACACGGGAAAGGTTTTTCCCCAACCGCTGTCTTCAAATTTTTCCCATCTCAAATCCATGACATATTCACAAGATCACCCGTCCCCTCACCTAAAAGATCAACATTACAACACCTTTCCTTTTCCCTTTAGGGAAATCTCCAACCACTTTTAATTAAATGGCGGGGAAATTTCCCGGGCTGACCTAACTTTTAAAGAAAATTTTGAATTCGCAAATTCACACAATCTTCTTATTGACGCAAATTCAGCCCTAGAAAATGAAGTGCAAAGACTACTAGACCTTGAAGACCAGTCGCGTAGAGAGAATCCCCGAGTCCATCACCCAGGACCTTCTACTGCCCTTTCTCACAGACCTTATGTCCTTAATATTACTTAACGCTTCCCAAATTGACCTGACGGTGGACCACATACATCGTTTACCCAAGCCCAAACACTTGCACCCTTCTGTCCCTAGAGATGTCATCGCGAAGATTAATTTTTTTCGTACAAAGGACGATTTTTTGAGAGCTCTCCGGAAAAAACCCTCTGTGCCGGATCGGTTTCGGGATATTTCTATCTTCCCCAACTTGTCGGCTGGTACCATGCTGAAGAGAAGAGAATTCTCCCACTATACTAAGATTCTCCGTGACCAAGGGATTAATTACCATTTGGGTTTTCAAGTAAAACTAATCATTACTAAAGATAATTCGACCACAATATGCCACAACCCATCGATGGCAAAAGATGTCCTTTTAAATGGGCAATTTCTCAAAAAATTTGCTTCGCCCCACTTCCCGAATTTTTTTGACAAAATTAGTTTCAGTCCGAATTACTTCGGGTCGAATCGTGTTAAAAAACAGCTATTTCCTGACTGCAGAGAGCCTGTAGGGTGCTGTAGAACATTGTGCCATGCTTAAATATGCAGAGGGAGCTTGGTTTGGTCTATAAAATGCTGTGTTTTAGTATGACAACGCACTTTGACGGGCCGCCGCTTTTAGATTCGCTTCACTCTAAAATTCCCTGGGCACTTACGGGGGCAAAACTGACCAAAAAACTGAAGTGGGAATGCAGCATGATAAAGTCATGGCAGCGCCAGCTGGAAAAAAAACAAGCTGAGGGCTAAGATCCTACCATAGCGTCAAATAACACAATAATAGGTAACTGGAGCCAGCACAGGTCTCAGCACAGTAAGGGGACATCACAGCAAGGGTCACTCCATGAGGTCAGAGCTTTAAACCGTCACAAAATATGACAGAACCTGTTCTGTTAAACGCTGATACATGTAGACGCCCCCCCCCCCACCCCCGAATGAGTAGAGAGGGTGTTGGCAGTAATTTTGCATTGACGTCTCTGATCATTTTGCCCTTCCTTTCATTTTGTCAGTTTTCTGCTTTCAATCGGTCAAAAATTTCCATCAGTATTGCTAAGGCCAAAAACAAACAGTAGTTGATCCAAAACAGAGATGACCAGTAAATGGGATATTTGCATGTCTTCTGTGTTCTGTTATCCACTCCTGCTTTTGGCTAGACAATCCTGATTCTTCCCATTCTTCTGACAGGTGAAAAGAAGGGAAAACTAAACATAGTGGCAACGTCAGAGTGGGAGGTGGAAACAGCATTAGGAAACCACAGGGTGTTCCAGTAAGACAGCGGTCACTTGGCAGCAGCATGAGTAGGCCACAGACTGGCACAATGACAAATTCTGGAGGTGGCAGAAACATCAGGAGCAACAAAGTGGCACAATGACACAGTGTAGGTCATGGCAGCAGCCACAGCAGCAGCATAAGGTCAGGCAGTGGCACAATGACATTCTGGAGGTGGCAAAAACAGGAGTAGGCCACAGAGTGGCACAATGAAAGAGAGTGGAGGTGACAGCAGGAGTAACAGCATGAGGTCAGAGTGTGGCACAATGACAGGGTGCGGAGGTCATGGCACCAGCAACAGCAACAGCAGAATGAAGTCATAGAGTGGCACAATGACAGATTGTGGAGGTGGGTGGCAATACCAGTCTCTAGTAAAGATGGTGGTAGGCAGATGGAGAAGCTGGCAGCAGATGTGTGGCATCAGGAGGGTGGTGGCATCAGAATACTGGCTGAGGCAGGTAGGTTGAAGCCACACTCATTTCTCAAAGTTTGGGTGAGGCGTCATGGCTGATGTAATCTGACGCCTAAGGCATTGGTGTGTGGAAATCCTGGCCGATCCATGCCTGATTCATCTTGACAAAGGTCAGTCGTTCCACTTTCCGGGGACACGCGGATTCTCCTTGTGGTAACAAGGGCCCCCGCCGCCCTGAACACCCGCTCTGATGCCACACTACTGGCCGGACAGGACAGCTTCTCCACTGCAAACTTGGCAAGTTGCGACCACACATCCAGTTTGGCTGCCCAGTAGTCCAGCGGATCTTCTAACTGAGGTGGCAGAGTGCTGTCTAAGTAGGCCATCACCTGTTGGATCAGGGTCTGCTCCAGGTCCTCCTGCTGCGGCTGGTGAGTGCCCTCCTCACTAGGGGCGGGGAAGAAAGCTGCTCATCAGCGACTCCAGACTTAGGTTGCTGCTGATGGAGCTGGTACTGCTCCTACCCCACCACCACCCACAGCACCGATGGAAGTGGTACGTGAGCGCTGAGGATCCCCCCGGTCAGACCTGTCAGAGAATGGAGCATGCTGCACATAGTCAGCGGCCAACGACTATGGAGGATTTCTCTATAGTATTTGAGTTTGTCCTCCCTCTCAGCAGCTGGGAAAAAGGCTCCCATTTTGGACCGGTAGCGAGGGTCCAATAGGGTGGAGAGCCAGAAGTCATCCCTCTGCCGGATGGTGACTAATCGGCTGTCACTAGCCAGGCAACTCACATGCTGCGGGCCCATGTGCGCAAGTGACTCTGAGGGACTCCCTGTCTCCACTCCACTGTATACTGCCACGGTGCTTGGGGGTCATCTGCCTCGTCTTCCTCATCAAACATCTACCTCCTCCAGCTGCTCCTGCTCCTCCTCTCCTTTTGCCCGGGGTTTAGAAATCCCACTCATTTCACCAGACAATCCCTTCTGCTCCAATGTCACTCCTCCTCCTCCTCCAGTTCGTCCCCACCGGATCATGGGGGCCGCGAGATGTAGTTGCCAAGTCTCCAGTCCCCTGCCCAGACAGATTTTTCAGAATCTGTCTAGGACATGAAGCGGTGGAATGACGTTATTCATCCTGTAGTCCTGGTGACTGACAAATAACGTGGCCTCCTCAAATGGCCTTAGCAAACGGCAAGTGTCACGTGGGAACTGCCACTGGCAAAGTTACACAGGGGAGTACTCATGTCCACCTGGATCATCAAAAAATCGTTAATGGCCTTTCTCTGTTCATACTGTCGGTCCAACATGTGCAGGCTAGAATTCCAACGGGTGGAAACATCGCATATCAGCGTATGTTGGGGGAGGCTGTTCTGCCGCTGCAACTCGAGGAGGGTGTTCCTGGCTTTGTAGGAATGGATGAATTGCATGCACAGTTTCCTGGCCATTTTCAGAATCTTCTGAAGACCGGTGGAAGACTTCAGGAACCTTTTCATAACCGGAATGAACACGTGCGCCATGCATGGCGCATGGACCATCCCTTCTCGGTGCAGCGCGGACAACATGTTCCTCCCATTGTCCGTCAGCATGGTTCCGATTTGCAGTTGGCGTGGAGAAAGCCACACATTGATTTCTTGCTGCATGACGCGGAACAGTTCAACCCCTGTGTAACTTCGTTCGCCGAGGCAAGCCAGGTGCAGAACTGCATGACACCTCTGTGCCCTACACATGTGGTATGATAGAGCAGTACTTGTGGAGGCTGAGATGGTGGTGGAGGTGGAGGAGGAGGCGGACAATGGCGCAGGAGCCGCAGTTTGACAACGTGAAGGAGAAAGCGGCGTCTCCTGTCCAAGTTGTTGGTGTGTCTGGGTAGGAAGCACATTCACCCAGTGGGCCGTAAAGAACATGTTTGCCTGCCGTAGTTACAGCTCCACACGTCCGTTCTGCCGTGCACCTTGGACAAACCGATAAGCTCAAGGATGGACCCACCTTCTGTTCTACATATTTGTACTGGTAATGTCTTTTTGAAATTACGGCTTGAAACTCTCCACCTCGGCTTGCCACAGGCCATTATTTCTCTGAACGGTGCAGAGTCCAACGTTTGGAAAGGGAGGGACTGCAATACCAACAACTTGGAAAGGAGCACGGTCAGCTTCTGCACCTTAGGATGGTTGGATGCATATTGTTGTCTCTTTGCAATCGCCTCGTTGAATGACTGCTGGCACCATGAGTAGCGAGGAGCAGGAGCATCTGGGCCGGAGATAGGCAAAGAGAAACAGCTCCCTTCTGCAGAGGTGGTGGAGCCTTGACTGGCTGCAATGGCATGCGTGCCACTGTGCGCCACTGCGCACTGCTGTTGCTGCGGAGGCAGGATGGACCACCACATCTGAGCCAAGTTTCTTCCAGGCCACTGGATGGTGATGCTGCATGCGTTGACGCAGGGCCGTGGTGCCAACGTTAGCTAACGAGCCACGCTTCACTTTCTGCCCACAGATTCTACATATACCCATGTTCGGCTCCTCCGTTGTCTTAGCAAAGAACTGCCACACCACCGAGTAACTGATTTTACCGCCAACGCTCCACACTTAGTGACTACTATCGCCGCTGCCTCGCTGAGCCCCTGTGCCAATACTTACTTGGACCTGCGAATCGGGTTTTCTACCCTGTGGCCGCTTGGCTCCCGACCTCGCACTGCTACTACCCTGCTGACTCACGGCCACACTACCCAGTTGCTGGCTGCGCCGCTTCCTGACTCGCAAGCTGATGCCCTCTTCTCCTGACAATGATGAAGCCCTTGCTTCACCTGGCTCCCAAGTGTGGTTGGCTACATCATCATCGATTATTGTTTGATCTTCACTGTTGTCCTCCTCAACGGTCTTGGTATGCAGAGGCTGACCCCTCACAACATGACCCCCTATGCCACTCTCCACATCTATACTTTGCCGCCTACTGCCAGAAGCAGGGTATTTGGGCCCCCTTTCTTCGCTGCCAAGTAGCTGCTGACTGTCCTTCCCCCAAATTGTTCATCCTCGCTTATAGTGGCGCTGAGCCCAGACCAATAGTAGATCTCTGGTGAGGAATCCGGATGGGACAGAGGCGGGTTGAGGGCAGGTGAGGGCCGCTGACCCGCTCTGGGGCCATGCCAACTAACGGTTGTGTCTGACTTCCCACCGACTCTTTGCTGGGTTGTCAGATGTCATCTGGGATAAAGTTTGATGACCTAGCAACCAATCAAGAACCCTTGGGGTTGCTGGTCAACACACGGCCGCTAGATGACACCTGCAGTTCTGGTCTCACCGAGTGACCCCTGCTGCGACGTCCCCTTACTGTGCTGCGACCTGTGCTTGCTCCAGGAATGTTTATGCCACTGCCACTTGTATGTGAAGAGCCTGCCACCTCTCTGTCTGACATACTGTTTGTTCAAAAATTGACAGACTCTGTTTAATAAAGATATCTGTATATGATAAATACACACCTTGTATTTGACTCCAAATGAACCGACTAACAGGCTTGGGTAACCCTTGGATATAAACTGCGCAAAAGAAATGAGCAACCAAAAATTAACTGGTATGTGGCGTTTTAAAACGCTGTGTATTTTACTGACTAACAAAGCAGAAGCACGCTTAATTAACCCTTGGGTATAAATTGCGCAAAAGAAATGAGCTGCCAAAAATTAATAGGTATGTGGATTGTAAAAAAGCTGTTTCTTTAACTGAATACAACAACAAAAAAAGGCTTAGATAAGCCTTGGATATTCAATGTGCTCCAGAACTGAGCAGATAGCATTAAAATGTATATGCAGCTGAATTGGACGCACACTGGTCTTCAATTCCAATACCCCACAAAATCAAAATTAGAACGTAAGAGGAGCAGTCTCTGAGAAAAGCTGTGACACCCCCCCAAAAAAATCGCTGTATAAAAGTTCTTTCTTTTTCGTGAGATCTCAGCTACTGCAGCTGCAGCAGCTACACCCCGGCAAAGAGAGAGGAGTGTGAACTGACAGCGTCGCGTCCGGACTTATATAGTGCGGTGACTCACAGAATCCCGCCGCCCCCCTGATTGGCTTCATCTCTGCACATGTCATTTATGGTCCTCCTTTCTTCCTCCCAGACTTCTTTGCCCCATGTAACGCCATGTGCTTGCGGCCATTTTATCAATTAAAAACACGCTTCGTTCCTGCGAATCACCCCAAACTTCGACTTCATTCAGAATAGAAGTTTTCCTGAAATTCTAAACGAATTCCACTTCGTTAGAATCGATTTGCCTATCTCTAGTCCTTATCGCCTGGAATTTGCTTCAATCCCCTACCACGACCCCAATGAAAAACCAGCGGATCCGTCCAAAGATGATCACCCCACTATGGTCTGACAAACATTGCAGATCCAGCCCTGCCCCATATGATTGAACAGTACAGTGGAAAATTTGCTGATCCCATCTCCCTTCTCTCTATTCAGGCTTTCCTTCTTATCTGATATTCTCTGAGCCAGCTCCATTTGGGTCCTGCTTACGGACTAGTTCCCCTGAGATACCTTCATTTTCACATGATGAAAATACTGTTCGTTTGGTTTCTATTACTTTTTACATGTTCTACAGTTTGCCTGTTTTTTGCCATGTACAACTTCCTATGTCTTTCGCAAATGCCATCTACTGTTCTTCAAAAGAACTCTCGTCACAAAAACACTTCGGCTCCAGTGCGTTCCTCACACATTGAACATGGGTATCAAGATTCTATCACTAAATGCTAACGGGCTCAATTCGCCTTTTAAACGATCGTTGTTCTGGAGGGACGCGCTGAACTCCAGAGCAGATGTAATTTGCATTCAAGAGACTCATCTTAGAGATCAAGATGTCTTTAGGTTAAAACATAGAAAATTCCCTGTTGCGTTTCACTCCTCCTCCTCCCCCAAAAAAGCGGGAGTTGCTGTCTTTGTAGGAGACACCATTATTTTTACACTTATACAGTCCATTATGGATGAGAAAGGAAGATACATTATTTTACAATGTACTCTAAACTCCATTGCATTTACCTAGTCTCCATTTATGCACCTAACAAACGTCATCATCGGTTCATATCCCAGGTCTTGAGTATAGCCAAATCGCTTCGAAGCGATAATCTCATTATTTGCGGGGATTTTAACCTAGTTGTCGACCCACTATTGGATAAATCACATTCCCCTAAAAAGGCGCAGAGCCTACAAACACCCCTAAATGAAGAACAGCTGCACGACCCGTGGCGCTACTCCCACCCTAGTGACATTGATTATACCTTTTCCTCAGCTCCTAACCAATCTTACTCCAGCATAGATTTTTTTCTCACAAACAGACAAGCTCTTTCTAAAGTATTCTCAACAGAAATTGGTCATAGAACATATTTCTAACCCTACAGAACAAACACTCCCCCCCTCCATATTCCCCTTGGAGATTGAATAATTTCCTTCTCAAATCAGACTTAATTGTTCAAGAAATCAAATCCTCGCTACAAGAATACTTTGACCTCAACCTCTATTCAGCCCCGTCCCTATTCACTCTCTGGTACGCTCACAAGGTGGTGATTAGAGGTGTCTTCATCAAAATCGCCTTCAGAGAGAAAAGAAAAAGGGAACAGGAATTAGATAATTTATTAGGGAAAATCCATGCCCAAGATGAACTTGCTAAAAAATCCCCTTCCCAGACAGTCTTGGATGAGTTGTTCGCCTTGAAGCAACAAACAAAGGTCCTCAGTTTCAATAAATATGAAGCTTGTTTATCCAGATTAAAATGGAACTTCTATGCCCAAGGAGACCGTCCTGAGAAACTCCTAGCCAGATCCAGAATAGCGTTTCTGTCCTCTGGTAACCAGAAAGTGTTCGATTCCCAACACATAGTAGATTCCTTCGCCCACTACTACAAATCCCTTTATAACCTCAAAGATGACCCTTCTTTACCACCAGTATCTTCCCAACTTGTTCAGACCTTCCTGAAAAATTTGGATCTCCCAACAGTAGCTAAGAATCAATTGGATCTCCTAAACGCCCCTATTTCCCAACAGGAGCTAGAGAAAACAATCAGTCAGGCAAAACTTAACAAATCCCCTGGACCAGACGGCCTAAATAATGAATATTACAAACTCTACTCTCCAGTTCTTGCCCCGCACATCCTCTGTATCTTTAATTCCATTCTGGTGGGAAGTCTCCCTCCTAGGGAAATGCTCTCGGCTACCATTGTTACTATTCCCAAGCCAGGAAGTCTTTCAAGATTTGGTCACAAACTACAGGCCAATATATCTTCTTAATTGTGACATTAAACTATTTTCAAAAAATTTTAGCCAACAGGATTAATATGATACTCCTGACCTTGATTAACCCAGATCAAGTGGGATTTGTTAAATCTAGACAAACCAGAGACAGGATCAGTAGAGTGCTTAATGTTTCAAAGCTAATTAAAAGAGATAAGGTCCCAGTAGCCTTTCTCTCGCTTGATGGAGAAAAGGAGTTCGACCGAATTAACTGGTTGTACATGAAAGAAGTTCTGACCAAATTTGGCTTTTCTGGCCCTATATTCCAGGCTATTTTATCATTATATTCTAGTCCCACGGCCAGAGTATTTTCTTCAGGATTTCTGTCCCAACCATTCCACATCACCAACGGTACCAGACAAGGTTGTCCACTATCCCCACTCATTTTTAATTTATGCATCGATCCCCTTGCAGAAATGATCTGTCTATCCCCCCATGTTTTAGGCATACCCTCAGGCCAATGCACACACAAAGCTAGTCTCTACGCAGACGATGTATTAATAATGTGCAGAGTCCTCTGTTCCGGCTCTCCTAGACAACCTACACCTATACTCCCAAGTCTCTTATTACAAGTTAAATATTTTGAAGTCAACAATTCTCACACTTAACTGCTCCCACGCAACCTGTTAAGCTCTCTCTAAATATAACTTTTTCTGGTCAAATTCCCACATTACATATCTAGGCATCAAAATTTTCCATGATCTTTCCATAACTATGGAGGTTAATTGGGAGAACCTATCTACAGCCCTTTCTGAAGATATCAATAAAATGCAGCAATCCTCTCTTTCGTGGATTGCCAGAATTAACCTAGTTAAAATGATGCTCCTTCCCAAGTTTCTGTATATAGCTAAAGATCTTCCCTTTGTAATTCCAGCACCACTCCTGAACAAACTTTAATCCTTACTATTACGATTTATCTGGGGTTCCAAAAGACCGAGATTCAAACAACAATATTTATATTTGCAGAAACTATTTGGTGGCCTGGCTGTTCCGAATCTAATGCAGTATAGTATAGCTTCAATTTTGGAACCAGTTCTACACCTTTTGGCATCCCCCTAACTTCACCACTGGGCCGGCATTGAGAATGACTCAGTATCCCCGGGCTCTATGAAGGACCACTTAATAGCATTGTTACAGGGCTTCCCTCCTCTACCAAACTACCCAGTACAAACTTCTCACAGTTCAATAACTGATTCCCGTATGGCATCGCTATGTCGCAACTACACAAGCGGTTGTAATCAGTAAGTACAATTGCCCCCTGTCCATCCTATATGGCACTGCTCTTACCTTACCCCTCGCCCAATGAATCGCCAAAGGGATTTGGGTGATTGGAGACCTTTTCTCAGATGGTGTCTTTAGATCTTTTGAAGATCTTTCTTATACTTATGGGATCCCCAGATCTTAGTTCTTCATGTACCTCCAAATCCGACATTTGATTAATGCCATCCCCCAGCCTCCCGCAACATGGAATAAAACAGAGTTTTACCACTTTCTTTTATCCTCTGGTACACAGACTAGAGGCCTTTCAGCAGCTTTCACCACCTTGTCAGGGACTGGTCTTGATGCCAAACTTGAATACATGACCAAGGGGGAATCTGAGCTACCTCGTTCATTCTCAGTGGTGGATTGGTGGGCTGCGGCAGCTTCAATCCCTAAGCACTCTAACTGTGTTAACCATATGGCATTGTCCAGGAAAATACATTTTAGATGGTATCTCACCCCAATCAGGGTGGCACACATGTTCCCTGGCTTATCCAAAATGTGCTGCAGAGGATGTGGTTCGGCTGGCTCCTTATCTCACATGTGGTGGTCCTGCCCCATAGCCAAACAAATATGGTCCGATACCGAAGAGCTCATCTGAGAACTATACCACTCTTGCTTTGTATTATCCCAGGAATTGGCATTTCTAGATATTTCTATTCGGGATATTCCCCCAACACACCAAACGGTGATACAACACGTATAGCGGCCCGCTTCTCCATAGCTCATCACTGGAAATTGTCTTCCCCATTACATTTTAATGAAGTCATTAATATAATTAATTCCCAATTTCCCAATGAAACATGTTTGATTATCCCTTCCCACCTAATCGCTAAAAGAAAAGCTAAATGGAAGGTCTGGTTAGACTCACCTTATTCGGCATAATTTAAGAGCCCTTGCGACAGCTAAGTCTCTGAGTCCTCTGACCTTCTCCCGCAAAGGAGTCATTCCACACCCGGTTTACCTAATCCAATCATAGATGGCTTTCGTATATTTGTCATTATCTACATGTGTTTCTTGTTAATTTTCCTATTGAAAATGTACATGGCATACTTGTTATGTTTGGTTTTGTTCAATAGATGTAACCCTGCTTCTCTTTTATATTTGGATGAGACAGTTTGTTTTTTTCCTTTTGACTTTGGTCACTTTGTTAAATATAAAACCTCAATAAAAATCTTAATGATTAAAAAAGAAATAGATTTTTTTCTATGTAATATCTGTCCAACGGGGTCTTATGGAAAAACTCTGGCAGCAACACAGCAAATCACAACTGTTATTGAATACCTATAACTGGCAAAGGTGCTAACTGTATCTTCTCGACTAACTATACCCCCCGAAACAGCAGAAATGAACTTTTGGGCACTCAGACTGAAGATGAGAAAGATGCATCCAGCAATTTAAAACTATTGCTGTGTATAATTCCCTAAGCTTGCTGCCCCCCTCTTCCCTCTAACTAATCTAACTAGCAGCTTTCCCTGTCTAAAATCGCTGAGAAATGGGGTGCCTGCATGCATTTAAGTATACAGACACAGAGAACAGTGTGTTCAGTACAGAGATTGAAGTGGAAATGGCATGCAACAGGAAACACAGTGCAATACGTAGAACAGGTTTCATGTGATTTTAGCAGCCAATGGATTATTGGATGCTTCTCTATTGTCTGCACTGATTGGATGGCGCCAAAACTACAGGAAAAGCTGAAAACAAAAGTAAAAAAGTAAAAAATGGTGCGGCGAATGCGCAATTTAGTCGAAGAAGGCAAGAATTGCTCGGTTCGGCTCGCGTTAGAAAAAAACGGAAAGTTCGAGTTTTAAAGGTCAATATAGTCCTAAATATAGTCCTAAAGGTCAATTCATGATTGATGAGATCTAGAACAACAAATTGTGGTTGGCTTAGTTGAGCCTGCAAAAAAGAGTAATGAAGGAGGAAAATTATATTATCAGTTTCAGATTAGTACGATGTATGTCACAGAAGGTTTAATCATTGAGCTCAGGGAATTTTTGCTGCCATGGATTCCTTTCCCAGATGAAATGTGTGCACATTGTTGTTGCAATAGGATTCTCTAATAGCAGCAGTTGGTGGAGACAAAATCTTCCATCTCAGCGAATATGGGGTTAAACAATGTTTTTCATTTAAGCCCTATTGTTAGCTTGGACACATGCAAGACATTTAAGATAAGGGTTCTGTTTAATGTTGAAGGCCATTTTGTCCCTCTGTAGTTTTTAATCCAACTATTTACAATAAAGCTGCAAAATTTATACATAGCGCTGGATTACGTCCTTCCTTGTTCACACATGCTGGTTTGGATCCGTGCGCTTCAAAAGGTTTGTGAGCTGGAATTACTGTTTACTCTGGATTCTGTTTAGTGTTGGTATGTTTTCCACACCCAGTAAAAATAATGCAAACATGGGGCTCATAGGTCATTGGACTTGCACCTGTTTGGCCAACTTGTGAACCACAGACCAGAAGTCGTAAAGTTTTGAGCAGTCCTAAAAGATATGAAGCAATGAAACATCATGTCCATATTGCCTCCATCACAGTAGAGAGGAGTTAGGGTAAATCTTGTGCAAGGGGGTCATGGTATAATATTACATAGTGAGGAGCTTTTGATATTGCTTTCCAAAGTTTGATTCATGAGCCCACAAAATTTCTACCTTCCATTGCACGGAGAAGCAGGTGTTCCCAGGTTCTGATTTCCTTTTGAGAATGTTATCTGTTTT
The DNA here is from genome assembly GCA_025379985.1 of Phyllomedusa bahiana. Classification (NCBI taxonomy): domain Eukaryota; kingdom Metazoa; phylum Chordata; class Amphibia; order Anura; family Hylidae; genus Phyllomedusa; species Phyllomedusa bahiana. Next base: position 11,439 of record JAODAL010002801.1, on the reverse strand, counting down.
AGAGAAGGCACATTTTTTTTTTGTTAATAAGCCATAAAAGGTTCAGAAAGCTTGTTGTGATTTAGAATGATCAGAATCTTAGATGGAATGTGTGGTAAGGTTATTTTGTGGGCCTGTAGAAAATGGCTCATCTGATTGTGCAAGAATTGAGCAGAAGTGGGGAGACCATAGGCTTTTTGAAGCACACACCTAGTGCAATATGTACATAGCAAGTAGGAAAGTACTGGCTGGTTGGTTTAGCTCACAGCAGCGGTACAACACACTTGTTCACCTTATGGAATAATTTTCCTTGGTCGTCATCTGGCCAATGCTCCATTGCAGATAGGTCAGTGACCAGAGACTGGTGTGACAGGAAAGAAAATAGTTTTGTGTTCTCTTTTCCGAGGAGACTAATGGGTGCTATGTACCAAATAAAATGTGTTTGAAAGCAATGGTGCGCTATTTAGTGAACATCACTTTTTAAATGAAAGTAGCATTGTATATAAAATGAATTTTGGAGCTAAAAAATGGTAGTAACTTAAGGTCACCGAGAATAATACATACAGTAACTCACACAAGTAAGAACACCCCTCATATTTTTGCAAATATTCCATTATATCTTTTTATGAGACAACACTGAAGACATGACACAAAGTAAAGTAGTCATTGTACAGATTGTATAGCAGTGTAAGTTTGGTGTGGTCTAAAAATATCTCAACACACAGACATCAATGTCTAAACCCCTCGCAACAAAAATGAGTACACCCCTGAGTGAAAATGGTCAAATTTTGGCCAAAGTGTCTATATTTTGTGTGGTCACCATTATTTTACAGCACTGCCTTAACTCTCTTTGGCATGGAGTTCACTAGAGCTTCGCCAGTTGCAGCCACTGAAATCCTCTTCCACTCCCAGATGATGACATCACAGTGGATGTTAGAGACCTTGCACTCCTCCTCCTTCAATTTGAGGATGCTCCAAAGATGCTCAATAGGGTTTAGGTCTGGAAGCATGGAGGGCCAGTCGAGCACTTTAAACCTCATTTTCTTTAACAAGGCAATGGTTTTCTTGGAAGTGTGTTTGGGTTCTTTATTATGTTGGAATACTGTTCTCGGCAAAGTTTCTGAAGAGAGGGGATCAGGTTCTGTTTCAGTGTGTCAAAGCACATGTTAGCATTCATGGTTTCCAACGATCAAAATTTATCACTGTAATTATCTTACAATAATTTCTTATCCCCCATTAGAAGTACTATCACTGAACAAAAAGAGTTAAAACATAACTTTTACTTAACAACCTTTAAAAATATACAATAAATCTCAAATCCAGAAAAGAAAATATATTTTAATAACGTGATACAACTTGTGTATATCAGGATTACAATAAATATGAAGCAAGAGAGTATGTCTGTTAAAATAGGATATTAGACAAAAGCTGTATGATATAATCTAATGGGATCTAAGGATAAGTGATTTTACTCATGATATTATCCAATCCTTCCAGGTGATTTATGTAGCTCCCAAGAATGATCCTAGTTTCTATCCATAGAAGGTCTCTCAGGAATCAGTGCAATACTTGTCTCTAGATGATCCTACCTATAAAGTTGGGGTACCGCCTCAAAAAGAGACTCCTATGCTAGATAGTTTACCTTATTTCTCTCTCTTGCCCAGTGGTCCTGACATGAACAACTTAGTGAAGAAAATTTGACTCTAAGAGTTACAGAAAAAAATTGAGAGGCTAAAATACTTCATTCCTTTCAATGGCTAACTGAAAAGATGAGGACAGCTTGCAAGCAGGGGCGTAGCTATAGGAGGTGCAGCGGTAGCAGCTGCTATGGGGCCCTGCATCCTGAGGGGCCCAAAAGTCCCTTTGCCACATAAGAAGACACCAGTATTAGAAATGGCACATGGTAACTGGCAGGAGCCCTATTTTACTTTTTGCAACAGCAACCAAGAACTTCAAGTTATGCCTCTGCTTACAAGCTTTGTACATGTGATAAATGTGGTGGCAGCAAGAGCATCCCAATGGGGAACATGGAGGTCCAGCTGGCAGTGGCGTAGTTATAGGAGGGGCAGTGGTAGCCAGGACTGCCATCAGTCACCTATTACCGTTTCAGGGCCCCAAACAGCCAAATCAAATGGGGACCCCACCCATTACTAGTTCCTATTTCTTAACTTATCAGTGGGCCCCTTTTGATTTGGGCCCCTGACAGGAGTACTGCCTATTGGCACCCCAGCCAGTTACCATGTTTACAATACCAGTGTCTTCCTATGAGGCAAAGGGGCTTTTGGGCCCCGTCAGGATGCAGGGCCCCATAACAGCTGCTAACGAGGGCCCCATTTCACTCTTTGCACCAGGGCCCAAAAACTTGAACTCACGCCTCTTCAGGCTGGACTAGATTAGACGACATTACCATTTGTGGTAACAAGAACATGCCAATAGGGAACATGGAGGTTCCGCTTCGACTAGATTAGACAGCAGCACCATTGTTGGCAGCAAAAACATGATAATGAGGAACAGCAGGGTTCCGGTTCGACAAGATTAGGTGGCAGTAGCATTGATGGCAGCGAGAAAATGGCAATGGGGAACAGCGAGGTTCTGGTTCAAGATTATTCAGCAGTAGCATTGTTGGCAGCGAGCACATAGCAATGGGGAACAGCGAAGTTCCGGTTCAACAAGATTAGGCGGCAGTACCATTATTGGCAACAAAAACATACCAATGGGAAACATCGAGGTTCAGGATAACATGACTTAGTACATTTGGTGATAATACAGGTGGAGGCATTTAAAAAATTTGGAGGGCTACAAGAAGGAGGTGTAAGAGGTAGTGTAGTGCACAGCAAGAAAGGTCATACAGGTGTATATTTCAAAATAAAATCAGCCATAAGACTTGCAAATCTAGCTGTTGGCAGCAGTAGAATACAATTTGTAGAAGCAGCAGGCACAGGAAGTACAGACATGAGATGTAGTGTAGTGTAAATGTGTAAATGTGTTTTTTACAGTGTCAAGAACACATGCTACAGTTTACTAGTCAGTGGCATCGGCAACCTTGGCAACAAAATCTTCAGAGATCCACGCGTGATTCATTTTGATAAATGTCAAACGATCCACATTGTCAGTGGAAAGATGGATACGTTTGTCAGTTATCACCCTGCCAGCTGTGTTGAATGTGTTCCGAGATTCTGACTGTGTTCTGAAATAACGCTGACTACCGGGCAGGACAAAACTTCTATGGCGTGTCGAGCAAGCTCAGGCCATTCATCCAGTTTGGACACCCAGAAGTCTAATGGGTCCAGAGTAAGTCCAAAAACATTGAGCCGCAGGTAGACATGCACCATGGTCTTAAGGCGGTCTCTGTGTGTCTGAATGCTGCCCTGCCTTGCAGGTGCAGGTAAGGTGGTAAATAGTGTTGATCGAACCGTACCGAATATTTTACAGTTCGTTCAAGTAAAAGTTCAAGTTCGAAATGGCGTTCGACAGTTTAATATTTTTTGCGCCTTCATGCACGTTTGGTGGTGACTAATCAGTGCAGAGCACATAGAAGTGTCAGAAACATCATTACTGAGGTGTAGGACTCTTACTAGCTGCTAAAACCACATCACCATGATATATATATATATATATATATATATATATATATATATATATATATATATTTCACTGTATTGCCTTGTGTTAACGCCATGTCCAGCTCATTCTGTGTACTGTACAGACTGCTCTCTGTCAGTTTGATTGCATGCAGGCACAAGATTTGTTTCTCATCGATTTTAAACAGGAAAAGCTGCTATTTAGATTAGTTAGGTAGTTAGTTAGGGGTGTGTACAGCAAGCTTAGCGAATCATAGAAACTAAATAGTTAGGGAGTTTGGTATTGTTGGCTGCATCTTTCTCACACCCAGAAGCTGTTATTTGGCGACATTTGCAGGCTCACATAATGCCTAACTCTCATATATAGAGATGGGCGAATTTCTCAAATTTGGTGACTTTGCCAAATTTTCCGACAAAATTTGTTTCGGTCCGAATTACTTCAGGACGGATCGCGTTAAAAACAGCTATTTCCAGGCTGCACAGAGCCTGCAGGGTGCTGTAGAACGTTGTACCATGTTTAAATATGCAGAGGGAGCTTGGTTTGGTCTTCATACAATGTTGTGTTTTAGTATGGCACGCAGATGTCTGCCACCGCTCTTAGAATCGCTTCACTATAAAATTCCCTGAGCACTTAAGAGGGCAAAACTGACCAAAAAACTGAAGCGGGAATGTAGCCTGATAAAGTCATGGCAGCGAAAGCTGGAAAAAGACAAGTTGAGAGCTCAGGTGGCAACATCAGTGACAGAGTGTGGAGGTGACGGCGGCAGCCACAGCAGCATGAGGTCAGAGAGTGGCACAATGACATTCTGGAGGTGGCAAAAACTGGAGTAGGCCACAGAGTGGCACAATGACACAGTGTGGAGGTCACGGTAGCAGCAGCATGAGGTCAGACAGTGGCACAATGACATTCTGGAGGTGGCAAAAGAGCAGAAGGCCACAAAGTGGCACGATGACACAGTGTGGAGGTCACGGCAGCAGCAGCATGAGGTCAGACAGTGGCACAATGACATTCTGGAGGTGGCAAAAGAGGAATAGGCCACAGAGTGGCACAATGACAGAGTGTGGAGGTTACGGCAGCAGCCACAGCAGCAGCATGAGGTCAGAGAGTGGCACAATGACATTCTGGAGATGGCAAAAAAAGGAGTAGGCCACAGAGTTGCACACTTACACATAGTGGAGGTGACGTCAGAAGCAACAGCATGAGGTCATAGAGTGGCACCATTACAGGGTGTGGAGGGCACGGCAACAGCCCCAGCAGCATCATGAGGTCAGAGAGTGGAACAATGACAAATTCAGGACGTGGCAAAAACAGGAGTAGGCCACAGAGTGGCACAATGACATAGTGTGGAGGTCACGGCAGCATGAGGTCAGACAATGGCACAATGACATTCTGGAGGTGGCAAAAACAGGAGTAGGCCACAGAGTGGCACAATGACACAGTGTGGAGGTCACGGCAGCAGCAGCATGAGGTCAAACAGCGGCACAGTGACATTCTGGAGGTGGCAAAAACAGGAGTAGGCCACAGAGTGGCACAATGACAGGTTCTACTTCCTCCCCTCTCCCTCTTGCCGTTGGGGTCCCTCAGGGGTCAGTTCTTGGTCCACTCCTCTTCTCAATCTATACAGCCCCCATTGGCCAAACCATCAGTAGATTTGGCTTCCAGTACCATCTCTACGCTGATGACACTCAATTATACACCTCCTCCCGTGACCTCACTCCTGCCCTGCTACAAAACACCAGTGACTGTCTGTCCGCTGTCTCTGACATCATGCCCTCTCTCTCTATCTACAACTAAACCTCACCAAAACCGAACTTCTTGTTTTTCCCCCATCTACTAACCAACCCCCATCTGCTATTTCTCTCTCAGTGTGTGGCACCACCATAACTCCTAGGCAGCAGGCCCAGTGTCTTGGGGTTATTCTAGACCCTGATCTGTCTTTCACCCCATATATCCAATCCCTTGCGCGCTCCTGTCACTTGCACCTCAAGAACATCTCCAGAATCCGTCCTTTTCTCACTGTGGAAACAACTCAAACTCTCATTGTTGCTCTTATTCACTCTCGTCTTGACTACTGTAACTCCCTGCTTATCGGTCTCCCTCTCTGTAAACTCTCCCCTCTCCAATCTGCCCTGAATGCAGCAGCCAGGCTTGTCTTTCTTTCCAGCCGATATACTGATGCCTTTACCCTGTGTCACTCGCTGCACTGGTTGCCCATCCAGTACAGAATACAGCATAAACTCATCACTTTCACCCATAAAGCTCTCCACAGTGCTGCACCCCCATACATCTCCTCCCTCATCTCTGTCTACCACCCTGCCCGCTCTCTCCGCTCAGCTACGGACATCAAACTACAGACTACAATCATCCGAACCTCCCATGCCTGTCTTCAAGATTAAGCACGTGCTGCACCCTTTCTCTGGATCATGCTACCACGTACCATCAGGCACAATCCCAGCCTTCGTAGTTTTAAGAGTGTCCTGAAAACACATCTCCTCAGGCAGGCCTACCAAAACCACTAATTGCTAACCCACACCTTCTATCACACACATTTCTGTCACTCCCTACACTAGGGCACTTATCTGTATATAGATGTGCAGTCATGGTGGCAGGTTCACCAAATCTTTATGTAAACCTCCCCATATTTATAAAACATGGCTGGGCCATTGTAAATTTAGCACTTCTCCCTCTTTGTTTCCCCCAGGCACCCTCTTAGATTGTAAGCTCTTGCGAGCAGGGCCTTCACACCTTGTGTCTCACCTGTAAGTAGCTTTCACTGTGTAATGTCTGTTTTTTGTCTGAAACTATACCCTCTACATTGTAAAGTGCTGCGAAATTTGTTGGCGCTATATAAATAAAGATTATTATTATTTATTATTATATTATTATTCTGGAGGTGGCAAGAACAGGAGTAGGCCACGGAGTGGCACAATGACAGAGAGTGGAGGTGACGGAGGCAGGAGCAACAGCTTGAGGTCACAGAGTGGCACAATGACACAGTGTGGAGGTCACGGCAGCAGCAGCATGAGGTCAGACAGTGGCACAATGACATTCTGGAGGTGGCAAAAAACTGGAGTAGGCCACAGAGTGGCACAATGACACAGTGTGGAGGTCACGGCAGCAGCAGCATGAGGTCAGGCAGTGGCACAATGACATTCTGGAGGTGGCAAAAACTGGAGTAGGCCACAGAGTGGCACAATGACAGAGAGTGGAGGTGATGGCGGCAGGAGCAACAGCATGAGGTCAGAGAGTGGCACAATGACACAGTGTGGAGGTGACCGCAGCAGCAACAACAGCAGCAGCAGTATGAGGTCAGAGAGTGGCACAATGACACAGTGTGGATGTCACGGCACCAGCAACAGCAGCAGCAGCATGAGGTCAGACAGTGGCACAATGACAGAGTGTGGAGGTGGGTGGCAATACCAGTCCCTGGTAAAGATGGTTGGTGGCAGATGGAGAAACTGTCAGCAGATGTGTGGCATCAGGCGGGTGGCGGCATCAGAATAGTGGCTGAGGCAGGTAGTTTGAACCCAGACTCATTTCTCACAGTTTGGGTGAGGCGTCATGGCTGATGTAGTCTGACGCCTAAGGCATTGGTGTGTGGAAATCCTGGCCGATCCACGCCTGATTCATCTTGACAAAGTTCAGTCGTTCCACATTTCCCGTGGACAAGCGGGTTCTCCTTGGGATAACTATGGCCCCCGCCGCACTGAACACCCGCTCTGATGCCACACTACTGGCCGGTCAGGACAGCTTCTCCACTGCAAACTTGGCAAGTTGCGGCCACACATCCAGTTTGGCTGCCCACTAGCCCAGCGGATCTTTTAACTGGGGTGGCAGAGGTATGTTTAAGTAGGCCACCACCTGTTAGTTCATGGTCTGCTCCAGGTCCTGCTGCGTACGACTGCCATCCTCACTCGGCGGGTGAAGGAAGCTGCTCATCAGTGACTCCAGACTTAGGTTACTGCTGATGGAGCTGGTACTGCTCCTACCCCCCCCCCCCCCACCTTCCGCCAGCAACCGCGGCAGTAGTACGTGAGCGCTGAAGAACGCCCCGGTCAGACCTGTCAGAGGAGGGACGATGCCGCACATAGGCAGCGGCCAACTGACTATGGAGGATTTAACTATAGTATTTGAGTTTGTCCTCCATCTCAATAGCTGGGAAAAAGGCTCCCATTTTGGACCGGTAGCGAGGGTCCAATAGGGTGGAGAGCCAGAAGTCATCCCTCTGACTATTCGGCTGTCGCTAGCCAGGCAAATCAGCATGCTGCGGGCCATCTGCACAAGTGACTACGAGGGGCTCCCTGCCTCCATCTCCACTCTATACTGCCACGGTGCTTGCGGGTCATCTGCCTCGTCTTCCTCATTTCCATCTAGCTCCTCCAGCTGCTCCTGCTCCTCCTCTCTTGTCACCTGGGTAGAAAATCCACTCATTTCACCAGACAATGCTTCTGCTCCAATGTCCTCCTCCTCCTTCTCCTCCTCCATTTCTGTCCACCCCGGACTCATGTAGCCACGAGATGTAGTCGCCACGTCTCCAGTCCCCTGCCCAGACAGATTTTTCAGCATCTGTTCCAATGACATGAAGAAGTGGAATGACGTTATTCATCCTGTAGTCCTGGCGACTGACAAATAACGTGGCCTCCTCGAATGGCCTCAACAAATGGCAAGTGTCACGCATGAGCTGCCACTGGCTGACATTAAAGTTACACAGGGGAGTACTCCTGTCTGCCTGGATCATCAAAAAATCATTAATGGCCTTTCTCTGTTCATACAGTCGGTCCAACATGTACAGGCTGGATTTCCAACGGGTGGAAATATCGCATATCAGAGTGTGTTGGGGGAGGCCGTTCTGCCACTGCAACTCGAGGAGGGTGTTCCTGGCTTTGTAGGAATGGATGAAGTGCATGCACAGTTTCCTGGCCATTTTCAGAATGTTCTGAAGATCGGTGGAAGACTTCAGGAACCTTTTCACAACCAAATTGAACACGTGCGCCATGCAGGGCGCATGGACCATCCCTCCTCGGTGCAGCGCGGACACCATGTTCCTCCCATTGTCCGTTACCATGGTTCCGATTTGCAGTTGGCGTGGAGAAAGCCACACATCGATTTCTTGCTGCATGACGCGGAGCAGTTCCTCCCCTGTGTGACTTCGTTCGCAGAGGCAAGCCAGGTGTAGAACTGCGTGACGCCGCTGTGCCCTACACATGTGGTATGATGGAGAAGTACTTTTGGAGGCTGAGATGGTGGTGGTGGAGGAGGAGGAGGAGGCGGACATTGGCGCAGGAGCCGCAGTTTGACAACGTGGAGGAGAAAGCGTCGTCTCCTGTCCAAGTTGTTGGTGTCTCTGGGCCGAAAGCACATTCACCCAATGGGCCGTAAAGGACATGTGCTGGCCCTGACCGTAGTTACAGCTACAGACGTCCGCGCTGCCATGCACCTTGGAACAAACCGATAAGCTTAAGGACTGGCCCACCTTCTGTACTACATATTTATGAAGTGCTGGTACTGCCTTTTTGGAAAAAAAAGTACGGCTTTGAACACTCCATCTCGGCTCAACACACGCCATAAGTTCTCAGAATGGTGCAGAGTCCACCATTTGGAAAGGGAGGGACTGCAGTACCAACAACCTGGACAGGAGCATGGTCAGCTTCTGCACCTTAGGATGGTTGGACGCATACTGTTGTCTCTTTGCAATCGCCTCGCTGAACGACTGCTGGCGCCATGAGTAGCGAGGAGCAGGAGCATCTGGACCGGGAGATGATGGCAAAGAGAAACAGCTCCCTTCTGCAAAGGTGGTGGAGCCTTGACTGGCTGCAATGGCATGCGTGCCACTGGGCGCTGCTGCTGTTGCTGCGGCGGCAGGATGGACCACCACATCTGAGCCACGTTTCTCCCAGGCCACTATGGTGACGCTGCATGTGTTGACGCAGGGCCATGGTGCCAAAGTTAGCTTCCTGGCCACGCTTCACTTTCTGCCTACAGATTCTACATATACCCATATTCGGCTCCTCCGGTGTCTTAGCAAAGAACTGCCACACCGCTGAGTATCTTATTTTATCATCAACGCTCCGCACGAGTGACTATTATCGCCGCGTGCGGTCGGCTACATCATCATCTTTTTGTGTTTCATCGTCACTGCTGTCCTCATCACCGGTCTTGGTATGCAGAGGCTGACCCCTCACAACATGACCTCCCATGCCACTCTCCACATCTATACTTTGCCGCCTACTGCAAGAAGCAGGTGATATTGGCCCCATTTCTTCGCTGCCAAGTAGCTGCTGACTGCCCTCCTCAAATTGTTCATCCTCGCTATATAGTTGCGCTGAGCCCAGACCACATAGTAGATCTCTGGCTGAGGGAACCGGATGGGACAGAGGCGGGTTGAGGACAGGTGAGGGCCGCTGAATCACTCCCGGGCCATGCCAACTAAGGGTTGTGTCTGACGTACCCACCGACTCTTGGCTGGGGTTGTCAGATGTCATCTAGGAGGAAGTTGATGACCTAGTCAACCAATCAAGAACCCTTGGGTTGCTGGTCAGCACACGGCCGCTAGATGACAGCGTCAGTTGTGGCCTCACCGAGTGACCCCTGCTGCGACGTCCCCTTGCTGTGCTAGGACCTGGGCCTGCTCCAGGAGTGTTTGTGTCACTGAAACTCGCAGGTGAAGAGCCTGCCACCTCTCTGTCTGAAATACTGTTTGTTCTAAAGTGTACAGACACTGTTTGATGAAGATATCTGCATATTATAAATACACACCCTGTATTTGACTCCAAATGAACCCAGTAACATGCTTGGGTAACCCTTGGATATAAATTGCGCTCCACAAATGGCCAGGAAAAATTTACTTGTATGTGCCGTTTAAAAACACTGTGTATTTTACTGAATATAAAAGCACAAACAGGCTTAATTAACCTTCGGATATGAATTACGCCACAGGCAAAATTTCTTCTTTGGCGGTGAAAAAGAACGTTTCTTTTACTAAGTACAACTGCAGAAAAATACTTAGTTAACCCTTGGATGTAAATTGCGCAAAAGAAATGTGCTACCAAAAATTACCAGCTTTGTAGCGTGTTAAAATGGCGTGTATTTTACGGTACACATCAACAGAAAAACTTGTAATTAACCTTCGGTTATGAATTATGCTACAGGTAAAATGTCGGTGGCGGTGAAAAAGAAGGTTTCTTTTAGTGACCACAACAGCAGAACAATGGTTACTTAACTCCTGGATGTAAATTGCGCAAAAGAATTGAGCAACCAAAAATTACCAGCTTTGTAGCATGTTAAAATGGCGTGTATTTTTTTTTGTAACTGTATTTTTATTAGTAAAGTTTTGTTTAAATAAAGAAAATTACAGGAAAAGAAAGCTTGTTAAACAATATACATCATAAGTCCAAGAACACGAGATGGAGCTAAACCAAAACATAAGCGACAATGTCGTTCATTATAACAAGGCCTGAAGTAGTACATTCGAATAAAACGAGATGATCTGGTGCAGAAAGAGAGGCAATAGACAGACAGGACCGACGTAGGTGGGCACAAGACTAGACACAGGACGGGAATCGGCAAGGGAGGAGGAGGGGATCATTGACATGGCATGGGCGGGCGCCTTATGAACGTAGTCGGTCCCAGTAAGAAAGCCAGGGCTCCCAGACGGCATCGTAAGCATCAGGTTTATCATGAATGAGGAACATGAGTCGCTCCACGCGTTGCACTTCGCAAATCGGCGTGTACAAATCGTGTAGGGACGGGGTATGCAGCTGTTTCCAACAGGCGGAGATCAGGCACTTGGCAGCCATGAGGATATGAATGAAAAGCTTGAAGATGTTTAAGGCCCCGGGAATGGAATGTTCAAAAGAAAGACCAAGGGTCCCCAAAACC